>JACTOM010000026.1:3292821-3392854 GCA_015832385.1 Elymnias hypermnestra
GACTGTCATTGGTCGATTTATTATTTTTGAGTGGGGTAATTATTTTGAGTGGGGCGTTTGGTATAAGAGGAACAGCACGGGAGAATTCATCGCTCCCAGTCGCGGACCCATGGGCGTCAAGATTAAGCACCTGTCCGATTGTCTTTTTCAGCAGCAGCAAACGTTGCTCTAAGCCTAGGTCCGAGCCTCGCAGGAGACGCCCTTAGAGCAACGTTTTGCCCCGACGCAGCAGGGGCCTTCTACGGGCCCACCCCTCGGCAGAGCTTCTGCGCTCGCCATCCCTCTCAGTTACGCTGTAAAAGCCAGTAGGGCTAACAGCAACTACACACTTCAAAAAAAAAAAAAACTTCCTTAAAATTGTCCAATGCTGAATTTTAATGAAAAAAAAACATGTTTCTTTAATTTTGTCTGGAAGAAAGTCATTTAAACATATAAGACCGATTATGCCTCATCTATTTACTTTAAGTTTTCTTATTCCTTGTAAGTGTGGTTTGTTTACAATGAGGATAAAAGTGTTAACAACAATGATATACAGCTCATCTTCCGTCAACAAACTTATAAAGATCGCTCCTTAAATATTCCCCAAGAAAGCATTTGTCATTGACGATGTTTCCTGTTACTTTATCATTTAATATTGATCGTTTTCCTTGAGCTCTTAAGGAAACACGAAATCAGATTTTTAATATTAGGTAGATTGTTTTTATGACAAAAAAGTTTTTATTTCACATAAAAGTTGTTTGCGACTTTTACTTATATTTTGTTTATATTAGAAAGACATAAGTAAACAGTAAGTAAGTAGCAGCCCATTAACGTCTCACTGCTGGGCACAAGCCTCCTCACTCCGAGGAGCGAGGGTTTTTAGAGCATAGACCCACTACGCTGATCCACTGCGGATTGGCAGGCATAGTAGACAAATGCACTCTATATTCCTTCACTCTCATAGTCTGATGTGATGGGAATCCGACACGAGCGGAGAAAGATCAGGCGCAGGACCGACGGCTTAAAGTGCTCTCCGAGGCACAGGGGTGGAGCTCACCGTCAACTTCGCAACTTCGGGAAAATATTGAGAAAATTTTAATAGAAAACTAAATATTGATTTTTGAATTGGCCCGACCCGGGACTCGGACCCAGGACCTCATGTCTGTCGAACATGCTAACCACTAGACCAATGAGGCAGTTATTAGAAAGATATAGTTGTAAAAAAATTACAGATATGTAATAGAGATAGATATATGATAATGACTGAGACAGCCCTGAAAGACCCATACTCGCTGACAATCGTACGATTGTCAGCGAGTGAAGAAAACGAGAATAGAATGAAGTAAAATAAGCCATTTAATAGCAGTAGAAGCATTGTTATTTTTAGAGCTAGATGCTTGAAATGTATTTTTAGGCTGTTGAAGCTCGTAAAAGCCTGTCAGGCCCGTGTTGACATGATACGATAGTTCTCTCTCAACTCGGGCAATCAGAAATATAAGCATCTCTTTCTTTTAAAGTCATATTGTTTATTATCTATTTCGTTTCTCGGTAACTGTCGCAACAAAATATGCGTAGAGATCACACCAGACAATAAAAAATAATCAGTTAAAAAGCGACCGTTACTAACGGTACGTGTCGTTAAGGTCGTTAAGTTTTTTTTGTAGTATTTTATAAACTGTGAGTGTTTATTAGTAAATATTTGAGTTTTTTATTATATAATTGACGTGAATAACAATGAGATAAGTATTAATTTTTAAGATATGAACCTATAAATACAAGACGGGCTTTTTTTCACTATCTCAATTTAGCGCTACATGACGCTACACCAGAGTCTTAATTTAATAAAAAAAAGATAACATTGTATAGTTTAAATATTAGCAATCATATAAATCGTAACATTTGGTAGTCTTTGGGCAACCGACGTCTGTGCGGAGTAGGGCAAGCGACGGTTATTTCCGTTTAAAACTTTTTCAGCTGTCATTTTAATTACATATTGTCGTATTTTAAATGTTTACGCTGACGAAGTCTTGCAGTTCAACTATTATATTATAAAAAGTATTTTACTTCAAAAATTACTAATAAAGTCTCTGTTATTTGATCGCTAAAATAAAAGTATACAACTTGAAAGGCTTCAAAGAGATTTCGAGATAGTATTATCCATTGAAATTATGAATAAAGTATAATTTATGATCAAAAACTTTGAAGGTAAACTTACGTTGAATTGAAGTTATCTCCCTTTTCTTCTTTCGACATTTTCTTGAATTACCTGAAATATAAAATGTTTATTAAAAATATATTTATAAAAAGACAATGTACTTGACTATTAAAAATGTGATTTTGTTTAATATCAAGGGACTTTCATAAACTTGAAGAAGTAAATAACTGAAAAGCCTAAGTGTTGGGTATACTCGTATGCTTTAAAAACCCTCTCTTTTATGAGCGAGGAAGCTTATGCCCAGGAGAGGGACGCTAATAGGCTGCTACTTATCTTAATTTACTTCAGATTTAAATAGATTTTCTTCATCTGTACTAGTGGCTTCGGCCATGGCTAGTAACAAGCCTACCAGCTAAGATTTTCACTAAGTTTTAGAGAGATAAATTACTTAAGAATACACTTACACTTACTAATAAAAGGGATTACGGTTAAGTTAACTATCATGCAATAAAACATGTTTAAAACAAATCTCAACTATTGTTATAGCCTGTCCATTGGTAAAGTTAATTCCACTGAGAAGAAACCGGCAAGGAACTGAACGGTTACTCTTTTAAATTTAGTTTTGTATGTTACAATGTGTTAAGCTTTCATGTGCAACTGGAATCACATAAAAACATCTTTCTCACTTAAATAATCTTCAATATTATAATATGCCTTTTGTAATAGGACTTTTTTAACATATTTCTTAACACTGTTATTAAAAATGCGTATACTCAACCTGAGAAATTACAAGATTGTTTATATTTCTTCTCCGAACTGCCTCATTGGTCTAGTGGTTAGAATGTTCGATTGTAGACATGAGGTCCTGGGTTCGAGTCCCGCATCGGGCCAATTAAAAGTCAATATTGAGTTTTCTATTAAGATTTTCTCAATATTTGTCCGAAGTTGGGAAGTTGGCGGTGTGATCCACCCCCGTGCCTCGGAGAGCACGTTAAGCCGTCGGTCCTGCGCCTGATCTCTCTCCGGTCGTGTCGGATTCCCGTCACATCGGACTATGAGAGTGAAGGAATAGAGAGTGAACTTGTGTACTATGCCTGCCAATCTATGCTCTAAAAACCCTCTCTCATATGAGTGAGGAGGCCTGTGCCCAGCAGTGGGACGTCAATGGGCTGCTACTTAATTTTTTACTTACTTAAATTTCTATTATTAAAATTGTGTGTTTCGCTCTTTTTTCTGTTATAAATGGATATTATTACGGATATATAAAATGTTATTCAATATATATTGCGACGGTACTATGAGAATTGATATTTCTTAGAAATTTTCTCTTAAGAAAACACGAGATATTTATATCAAAATTAATAAAAGTAATTCAATTCATTCCGTATACAAATGAGCTCTTTTCTACTACAATAAGTTGATCCGTTGGTATGTAATCCACTATCGGTTCAGACATTTTATTCTACTTACATACATACATAGCATCACGCCTCATTCCTTTCAGGGTAGGCAGAATCCTTCCACTTGCCACGATCCTTGCATATCTCCTTCGCTTCTTTCATTCTCATTAAACTTTCATTCAAATTCGTCGGTTTAGAGTACTCTTGACCTGGCCCTTATTTAAAATGTCCTGGATTTGGTCCAGGAACGATTTCTTTCCAACGTTCCCATTTACTCTTGATTCATAAATCCTTTTTGTCAGTCTCCTTTCATTAATTCTCTCTACATGCCCAAACCATCTAAGCATACCTTTCTCAATTTTAGTCACTACATCTTCTTTTATACCACAACGTTCTCTTATTACACTATTTCTTACTCTGTTACTCAGGTTTGATCCACTCATACTTCTCATTTAATTCTTTTGAGAAGAATTCAGAAAAAACTCGATATTCTAACATTTTTAAATATGCTTTGTGTTTATGAGTAGTTTTGACATATTATTACACTTGTGTAAAGGTAAAACGAGAAGAAATTGTAGTTTATTGCTAAAAGCTTTTTATATTTCATTTTTATTTAATACTAGCAATGCCCCGCGGTTTCTCCCACGTAAATACCGATCTCGTGGCAGTCGGACTTATTTTCTTAAATTTAAATTCGTGATATTTTTTGAATGGAATATCCGATTTTAATAATTTTAAAAGTATTTTATAGTTATTGAAACAGTCTTTAATATAATACAAAAATAATTAATACAAAGTTATGAATAGATGGTTAGATTATTGTCGGAACTTTTTAAACTTTTAAAACGTAAAAAAATAGTTATAGTGGCATAACTACAGTAGTTGGACATATAGTAACCTAGACTTTTTTTTAGATGTTAATACGTTCTATAATATTGTAGAACTTTTTTTTATTCTATCATCAATAGTATCCGCAGCGCACGTGATGTCAGATTTCTTGTGACAAATTTTTTTACACCTTGGGTTACATTAATGTATTTTTGTAAGGGACCCTACCTTTTTTGAAAAAGTAACATAACCTGTATCATTCAGTGTAAATGCAGTTTTCGAATGGTGAAAAAAATTTTAAAATCGGTCCAGTAACTTTTATGTGAAAACGTTACAAACATACTTACGTACTTAACTACAAAGGCACGAGTCTTTATTTTCGCTCATGTTAATTTGCAATATTTCCTAAACTACTCATTTACATTAAGCAATGTACATGAAATGATTAATTTGATTAACGTATTTAATGATAAGGATTTATACTGTATCCGTCTGAATAACTTTCCAATTACCGTATCTTACGTGATCATTTCGTCAGAAGATAAAACTGATATAGTGAGTTATCCTTAAAAGATAGGTGTATGTCATCTTAGACTTTTATATAGATATACAAAAGAGGAATTATCTTACCATACATAGTTTTGTTGTATCTCTTATATTAAGCATCGTTTCCAACGAAAACTACAAGGCGGTTTGATTTTTCATGACATCTAAAATATATCGTTATATATACAAGCAATTTACTCAAATGATATACATGTTGTATATCTATAGTTACCTTATGAATCAGTCTTTTAATTGGTGATAGCTGTGCGAAAATCCGTTCAGAAGTTATTGATTTAATCACGAATAAACAGACGGACGCGGCGGAGTACTTTTTAGCATATCAAAAGGTTAATCAGAACGCTGATTGTCCCATTCAAGTGGCAATATGTTATTTAATTTATATGTTTCAACTGAAATTAATTTTGTATTAAGGTTTTAGTGGATTTAAGCTTCTAATTTAATGAAACCTCAACTAACGAGGCCTCCAAAACACATACAACGCGCAGGTGAAATGTAATTAACAAATAAAGTGTCCTAACTCACATTACGGTATGCAAGTTCAAAGCCTTTGTACCCTCGCAACTTGAACCCTTTTAGACAACAAAGGGTCAAAGTAAAATGAATACTATGAAAGCTATTTTTGTTTATTTAAAGTTAAAAACAAACATTCTTCTTTTGCTGTTCGTTAGTCACACTATAACTTGAGAATGGCTGGAGTGATTTCACTAATTTTGGTTTTGAATTATTTGTGGAAGTCCAAGGAAGGTATAAAAGTTGAGAAAATATAAAAGGAATATAGTAAAAACAACACTTTCCCTTTAGAAACTACCTGCAAAACATTTGATGTTTGTCTCGTCGTTTAGAAATCGTCGTCGTCGTCTCAACCGATGGACGTCCACTGCTGGACAAAGGTCTCTCTTAATGAATTCCAGTGGGCCTGATCTTGCGCCGCTTGTATCCAGCGGCTGCCAGCGACCCGCTTGATGTCACCTTTGCATTTTCCGGTGCGAGACCGTCACTCTAGCACCATCAGGCCCCAACGTCCATCGATTCTGCGAACTATGTACCCTGCCCATTACCACTTCAGGTTTGAAATTCGGTAGGCTACGTCGGTGACTTTAGTTCTCCTACGGATGTCTTCATTTCTGATTTAATCACGTAGGGAAACCCATAGCCCTCTCCATTGTCCGCTGAGTGACTCAGAGTCTTCTTACTAGGCCTATAGTCATGTCTGGGAACCATATGTAATCGCTGGCAACACGCACTATTCGAAGATCTTAGTCTTCACGCACTGAGGAATTATGGATGAAAAGATGTCCCGTAATCAAAGTCAAAGTCAAAATATCTTTATTCAAGTAGGCCTGTTACACCACTTTTGAATCGTCAAATATCGTTTTTTCTATATATTATTTAAATGACTGACTGATGATTACATTAAAGAACGACTAACAATCTAAAGTTACGAGGGTTCCTTCGCGCCCTGATCTGAGAGGAGCCTACAACAAACTCAGTCAGGTGTACGGTGGTTGATCTCTTTTTTCAAGCTGGACCTACCTAATTGAATCGTGTGTTTAGATGTAGCCAAAACTTAAGCGGAACAAAAAGAATTCATTATCAAAAGAACGCGACCTCCCAGATTCCCGCTAAACATTCTTCTTCTTTTTTAATAATTGGCTTTCAGATGTGACAAGGCACGCACAATTTCGCCAGTGTCACGTTAATTAGAAAAGGCACGTAGGAGATTGCACGGTTTCTGTGATTGCAACTCAAAATTTTCTTTCTCTTCTTTATGTGTCTCTCCGACTAACAAAGGTTGGCAGTCAGTTCTCCATATTTAACTTTGAGGTTAAATAGTTGAACGGCACTCGCGGTCCCGGTCCACTCCCTGATGTTGCACAACCAAGACTTCCTCTTGCGGCCAATACGCCTCTTGCCAGCCACATTGTCCATCAGTTATTATTTTTTGATGGTCTTCCAAAGTTCCCGCTGACAATCCATTCGTCGCAAGACCTCTTCGTTGACAACTTTATAGGTCCAGCTGATTTTGGGCATGCGTCGGTAGGCCCACATCTCAAATGCTTCTATACGTTTTCTGAGATCCTCTTTTATCGTCCAAAACTCGCATCCGTATAGAAGTATACGCCATACATAACAAAAGAGGATACGTTTACGTAATGTAATTTTAAGATTACGGTTAGAAAGTACATTTTTCATGCATTGAAAAGCACTACGGGCGACTTCTATTCGGGTTTTTATTTCAGTTTCACTATCCCATTCTTCAGTCAGCCAAGTGCCAAGGTGTTTATACCTCTGCACTCTCTCCAGTACTATTTACAATAGGGACTATACACAAGGGTTAACAAATACTCAACGTTTAAAGGAAAAGGAACAGTGGAAGGAATAATGTGATAAATGGGAAGGGAAATTTTAGGACAGTTGAACATGATATGGGAAACAGTGCCTTCGTCCAGGCCACATTCACTAATGATCCGTTGTTTCACTAGGTGGACAGGGGAACATCCCTGATCCGGTGTTTCACTAGGTGGACAGGGGAACACAAGTGACCAGAGCCCATTCGTGAAATAGTAGATGATGCAGAGCGATTTGCTTATCAATGAAGAAAAAACCAAGGTCGCCTTGAGATATTTGGCTTAACCAATCTTGATGAAATCAAGAATGAGTTCCAAGTCTTTTACATGTAAGACTTGGAAAGCGAACTTATATCGTGTGAAAACTTGTGAAATTTACCGAGCGTTCCATCTTGGGCTGCTGCTTCAGTTGTCTCATTTTCAGGTATACCGGAGTGGATTATAGTTGCGATCAGAAATAGTTCATTATCAATGTCAAAAACAAATGATTCCTAAACGACTTTTAAGTTAAATTGATTTCTAAACGACGTGACGAACGTCAAATGTTTGATGATTAGGAGTAATTTCAAAGGGAAAATGAATTTGCTGTTTTTACTGTATTCCAAGCATTCTTTTCAAATTCACTCAAATTTTAAACCTTCCCTGGACTTCCACAAATAATTTAAGACCAAAATTAGCCAAATCAGACCAGAGGCTCTAGAGTTTTAGTGTGAATAACGATAAGCAATTGATACTTATATATAAAATAACAGTATACGACGATTCCGAAATGTTGTACAAGCCTAGGCCTTAATTATCATACATATCAGACTAAGCCACAGCAGATAGGAGTAAAGTGAAGCTATTTATTATATATAACAGAATAACGCTTCGTTTTAATGAGCCAGATATATTTGCATATTAATTTAAACAGCTGTATTGGCTTCGTTTGGTTTATGACGCAAAGTAACCGTATTCTACACAATTCACTGTTGTTTTTCCAAAACTACAATATTTTTTTAATATACAATAAATTGTATTATTTTTATAACAATAAATTGTAGTTAAAACACGTTTTCAGAGATAATAATATGAGAAAGTAGAAAATAATTCTAAGCTTAAGAATTGAATTAATGTCACTGTTATAAAAGCGTGGGGTGCTTTGTATTTTTTTTTGCCTTGGGAAATACCTTTACGCACCCTGATGAAGGAATTTATTCAATGACATGATGACACCGACTATGAGGACCTACTGTCAAGACGGTGTGGTATGAAAAGCATACGTGCGGCTTCTGCCATTCAACTTCCTCCGACGGTGAGGGACGGCTTTAGCCGCTTGTTCCCTCAGTCTGTCATTTGCCTCCTTCAGCGACATGACGGTCTAACAAAAAATCGCAATCAACCAACTTAATTGACGAGCATTACACCAATTATACATTCCAGTGAAAGATCTCCTCTAACCAACGACAACAAGATATGCCGCTGGAATTTCCACGCTGAATACTTCGCCAAAGTATGCTGCACCCTATCTGCAGGAGCACCACACCCATAACAAACGTCCAACGGCCTTTTTTTTACACTGGGAAATGCCTTTATGCACCCCAATCAGACTAAAATCTTATCGGAAGTGTGGGACTCAGTGGTAAGCCAGAATACCCATTTAACTCAGGAATACTGTCCGCTTCCTTTTGTGGAGCACCAGAGGATCGGTAGACGCAATCTACATTGGCACTCCGAAAGATTCCTCTGGGAAATTTAAGAAGGAGGAAGGAGAAGCGCAACTCTACGCTTCCTACATCCCAACCTCCTACGCTGTACTAAAGGAGGACAATTGGCTCACCAGAGGACATCCTCTGGTGAGCCAATTGTCCTCCAATTGTCCAGGTGACACACGCACCTCTGGAAGCCTTTCTAGCTACCCTGCACAACTAGGCGACTGCAAGGAATTCTGCACGCAACTCCTAAAGGAGCTCGCCTGCCAGGAGAGTCGCCGCTGTCCAAAAAATTGTACCCCCGTATTACTGAAACTGCTATTATCCTCTGCGTCCTACGTATGAGAGCTTTATTCGAAGCAGTTACCCCTCACATTAGGCATCAAACTACCAAGTGCGGAGGGGAGCTTTGTATGTCATTGATAAGCTAACTCTGCATTTACCCCGGCCAGAACTCTGCCGAACCAAACCCCCAAGACCGCAGCACCAACACGGATGACCGAACCTCCGAACCCTGAAGACCTCGCATCAAATATTGAAGAACTGAAGACCCGAACCCTCAAGCAACGAAGAACTAAAGATCTGAAACTGCAAGACCGAAGCTCTCAAGAACTGAACACCGGAACCCGCAAAATCAAGGCACCTGAACCACATACAGTCCACTGAACCCGGAAGGATTCGTTTGAACTTGAATCCCTCCCCAACATAGCCACTGGATCGACTACATACGGAAGCAGTACAATGCTCTTCGTGTGCAGTATAATAATACTTTCAGGATGAGGCTGCCTCGCTTCTGCAGCGCTTCAGGTAAGTTCGCTGGGGCGGGTCTAGACTGTTTCTACACAACCATCCGCAAACAGTGTGCATCCCTGGTGCACACGGTTCGGGGCAGCACTAACAGCATTTGCTGGCAGACTTGATTGCCAGTACTTGAACCATTGCTGTGTGGTCCAGCAAGGCTGTCACTGTAAGTTAGTGTATTAACATTAGGCTAAGATTATTGTAATTAACATGTGTCGGAGTGCAAGAGTCTGGGGAACGCTGGCGCCATCTGTGTATCGGCGTGGGGGCAGAATCAATTAGTGGCAGTCCGGCGCGTCTCTCAGCAGTTCTCGAGTGGCGGTCGTCCGGAGTGGTCGACTATTGAAACTGTCGCGTTCCTAGCTATTAGTGTTAATGAGTTTGATTGCACCAACATTACCCACGAACGCCCATAGAACAAGAAATTAAATAATGGATACCATTAATGACGATGTCGGTGTAGAATCCTACGCCCCTGTACTTTATGCATCTCTATTCTCACTTATTCTCTCTTGTGGTCGAAATAAAAATTATTATTATTATTGTAACATATAAAAACTATATTTAAAGAAGTAACCGTTGAGTTTTTTGCCAGTTCTTGTAAGATATCATTTTCCGAACTTTGTTACGAAAGGACAAACTACAGACGATTCAAAAGTGCTTTTTGAGCCAACTTGAATAAAGAATATTTTGATTTTGATACCTGATCGAAGCCAGGTAATCCCAGAAAGTAAGAAACGTATTTTTTTTTAAATTTATCACACGAACAACAGTTTTACATATAAATTGATTGAACATCTATTTACGCAAAGTTTATGCCTTTCAAATCGTTATCACTGACAGGCATTACGCTTTAATTAACCCACTTTATAAATGGTTTATATTTATGTTCCATTGTACTGTATTTCTTTATTGTGTTAGCGTTTTTTGTGTCATTATTTAACTCACTCAAACTTTATTAGGAATAAATGACAACATAGACCTTACTAATCTTATAAATGCGAATGTAATTCTATCTCACAATATTTGACGCAAAACTACTAAACCGATTACAATGAAATTTGGTACAAAGACAGTCTAGAACCTGAAGAAGGACAAAGGCTTCTTTTTAATCCATAAAAGGATGTTACTTTCGTTATTTTTAAGGCTAGAAGTTTTACTTTGTAATACACTTAGCCTAGAATATTAAAACTACTACCAAATAATGCCTATGTGGTCAAAGTTAATACTTTAATATTATTATTTCATACAATACAATCCAAAGAAGTGACACTTCCTTCACGTACAAACTGACACGAAAACATTCATAGTTTAGTGATTATCTTCATTAAAAAGAGAAATTGCAGAATGATTATTCAATTGAATGAAAGTATTACTGTTCTGATTAATAGTTTTTATTTACTTTTCATGTGGGTGAAGATGATTCAGAAATCATTATTCGGTTAGAGCATAAGCATTTTTAATAAGATACCGCAATCAGTTTTGGATTTGCCTGAACATAATTTTAAGAAATATATCAAAAACATCCGTTTACAAAAGGCGTATTATTATGTTGGTGATTATTTAAGTGATACAAATGTTTTGACTTGATTTCAGTTGCACACAAAAGCTAAATAATACTTATTGTAGCACATTATACACCTTGGGACGACAGTATGACATTAAATTTATTTTAACATATGAAAGAAGCGCGCATGCGTCAAAAATTTAAAGCAAGCACACTAAATTACGCATTTAATTAATCGGAAGGCAATGGGGCGGTTTCGTCACACAAAGATACAGGTACTATGAAAACTATATTGATAGGAGTAACTGCTTAGTTTCTTGCTGGTTTCTTCTCCGAAAAATGAACTTTCTGAACCGGTGATAAATTTTTTAACGTAGTGACGATTAATTAGTGCTTTTTTATATACATAGCACCACGCTTTATTCCCATAGGCGCAGGCAGAGACCACGTCCTACCACTTGCCACGATCCTTCCATATCTCTTTCGCTTCTTTCATTCTTATTAAACCTTTATAACCTTTATAACCTTTATAACCTTTATAACCTTTATAACCTTTATAACCTTTATAACCTTTAAAACCTTATAACCTATATGACTTCGTTGGCTTAGACTATTCTTGACTGGCCCTTATTTCAAATGTCCTGGATTTGGTCCAGGAACGATTTCTTTCCAACGTTCCCATTCACTGTTTACTTCCTGTTTATAAATCCTTTTTATCAGTCTCCTTACATTCATTCTCTCTAAGTGCCCAAACCATCTAAGCATACCCTTGTCAATTTTCAGTCACTACATCTTCTTTTTATACCACAATGTTCTCTTATCACACTATTTCCTACTTTGTTACTCAGTTTCAATCCACTCACACAAAAAAAAGGCAAAATTTTCCTTATTGTAGAGTGAAGTTCAGAAATCATTTAATAAGATTCCGCAATCTGTTTTGGATTTGCATTTACATAATATTAAGAAATATGTCAAAAACGTCCTTTTATAAAAGGCATATTGTAATGTAGAAGATTATATAAGTGATAGAAATGATTGGACTTGATTCCAATTGGACACAGAAGCAATATATTACTTATAACCTACAAAACTATATTGAAAAGAGTAACAGCTGAATTTCTTGTCCATTTCATAGTGGAATCAACTTTCTAAACCGGTGATAGATTTGTTATCTATTGGTGATTCAATAATGTTTTCAGAATCTACTTGAATAAAGAATACATTGATTTTGAACTCATGATCTCTACTAATCAAGTCAAAACTAACACCATTGGGGGCTTCAAAAGATATTAAGTTTGAATAATTCTATAAGGGATTATCCACTCTTATTTCTTCCCTGTTTACTTCGCTGCCTTCTTAAACTAAGTCATCATCTTTCTGGCAATGATTTCCAGTATCAAAATATCGAGTATTGGCTACTTTACTTTTGTATTTGTATATTACTTTGTAAATTGTTACCATGCGTAACTACCTCTTCCCAGGTTAGTGCATTTTCATTTTAGGTTGTTTCATCAGTTAAAATAACTGATGCACTGAAGCGGATCTTCGAGTTAAAATGGACATGGGCAGGCCATGTTATGAGATTAAAAGATAAGAGATGGACGAAGCAAACCACCGTATGGCCTGGTCCAGTCGGCAAAATAAAGGTAGGGAGACCAAAAGCACGCTGGGCAGATGACATTACTAGAATAGCTGGGGAAGAATGGGAAAAAGTTACCAAAAATCGGGCTCATTGAGAACAACTGAAGGAGGCCTATACCCAAAAAGGGACCCTTATCTATCTGTAAATAAAACACTAATGCAAACACATAATGTATACAATAATAAACAAGCACTCACACTTACACCCACACATACCTACACACACACAGACAAAAATAACAACAAACACTCGTAGTCACTCACACACATAAGCACACAATACATAAGCATACAGTAACGCAAATATATACTCGTATTCATTAACACTACATACAGGCTAACCGTTAAATCTAAAAGGAAATATGTGTAAATAGTTATACTAGAATAAGTGGTAAATAAAAGGCTTAATTATTAATTATTATTATAATTATCATCATTTACCGTCCAGAGATCAAGAGAGATTCTTACACCTGATATCAAATCTCCAGTAATTAGAGAAGATTTTGAAACACTATTTGAACCTAAAGATAAATTGAGTTGACACTCAGGTCAACATGGTTTTAAAATTCTATCCAAATAAAGGTATTGCCTTATATGGAATATCTTGTACAAGGTTTGTTAAAATTGACATTTTGATTTTATAAGTTACAGCAATTCGTTTGCAAAATCACGCCTTTTAAGGAATCTTGAGTAATACGTGATCCTCATCCCAAACGAGATACATTAATCATCATAAAAAAATAAAACGATTCTTAATATTAACTTTCTGTATTATAATGCACATCTACCATCAAATTTTGCACACCAGAAAAGTTGGGTGGTAGACAAAGCTTTATAGCTTTAAGCCCGACATTTGTACTGTCTGCAAAAAAGATTCCACGATTAATAAATCTGTGTACTGTATGCACAAAAAGAACGAATGCAAGTTTTCTGTCTCGTTAAATATTTCGTTTTTACAAACGTACAAAACACTAAGATTAAAAGTGAAACTTTCCTAACATCCTGTATGTACATATTTTCAATAATTAATCAAGAATATCGGAATATTTCCCCGTTTTTTTTTTTGTGTATTACTTATATCGCATGAATAAAACACTTTTAGTACAAGATAATATTTAACATGTCGTTTCAACGATTTCATTTAGAGATAACGATTTTATCTATACACTTATACTATAAAAACAAGTATATTTAAAATCTATTCATATTTTTGTTTCCTTAAACTATTTGAAACTAGGACCTTTGACAATTTAATATAATAAGAATCAGACTGAATTTCCATCGCAATAACAATTAAATTATACAACTTCGTAAAGACGTGGCAAGTGTGGCCTTGTTTTTTATTTGGCCCTAAAATAGAAAATTATGGTCAATGTTATTAAATTTACATAAGATTATATATAGAGTGAGTATAAACTTATATTTTGATTTAAAAAATAGATATATTCCCTAACAAAATTGTGAAAACCCAAACGATAGACTGAGATAAATATTCTTAAAGATAGAGGAATTTATCTTGGGTAGGTAACACGAAGTCTTCTTTGACAAACTGAAATGCCTGAAAGACAGCGTGGTGAATAAACCATTTCATCCCTGCAGCAATCATGGGACACGTGTAAAAAACAAATTTGTCAGGGTTTTTAGATCATAGACACACCACGCTGCTCCAAAACGGATTGGCAGGCATAGTACACAAGTGCACTCTCTATTCCTTGACTCTCATAGTCCAATGTGACGGAAATCCGACACGACCGGAGAGAGATCAGGCACAGGATCGAAGGCTTAACATGATCTTCGAGGCACGAAGGTGAAGCACATCGACAAATACCCATTATAGGGCAAATATTGAGAAAATCTTGATAGAAAAGTCAATATTGTTTTTGAATTGGCCAAACTCGGGACGCGAATCCAGGTTAAGTAAAATTTCCTAATTTACGCACCCCTATGAGACCGAAAATCTTTTCGGGAGTGTGGAACTCGCTGGCCAAGTAATATATCCATTAAAACCAGCAATATCCAGATAATTTCGTGGAGCACCAGAGGAGACGCAATTTACCGTGGTATTGCATCTGGTTTTACCGCTGGGAAAATTAAGAGTCAGAAGAAACGTTACGTAACTTCTCCGGAAGCGATCTACGCTTGCACGTTCTCCCTCTGCTTCTCATGTGCCTTCTTTAATGGATTAATAGTCTCGCTAAAGAAAGCTATTGCCCACTACTACTTTACTCGAGTGAGCATTGCACTAACTATGTTTTCCAGCAAAATATTCCCTTCAACCAACGACGTCAATAAATACCGCTGGGGTCCCACGCCAGACATTCTTGCTGAGTATGTTGCTCTGAACCCAAAGGTGCATCACTCATGGAAGTCGAGTGTATACCATAAGTGTGATGCAGCTATGAATTCAGTACAGCATATTCTAGCAGAATGCTAGACATGTGTATTCTGCCAACCCTCTATTATACAAATATGGAAGCCTATCCGATAGACAAATCAGATATACTTATGTTATCAGGAGTTGGCAACATATCTTTTATTTTTATGCCATCGAGTCCCGTACTTCTTTTAGAAACCATAGCACATTTAAATGGGGTCGTGCAAAATTTACTTTTGGTTGCCTCTTTTGAATGTTATCATCTGATTCAAAAGCGTTTTGGCCACAACTCTGGAATGTCTCACAAAAGATTTATGTCTACGAGGGACATGGACTGGCTATCGTGGTTTCAATTGCTGGTTCTGGTCTTCATATCTTGTAATCGTAGTAAATTGTGGTTTGATATATAACCAGCATAATCTTAAAATCATGGGCCCCTATTCGGTTGCCGTTAATCTCAGAGCAAAATCATTTTTATCTTCTTAAAGATAAACCTTAACCTTTTATAGAAGTCAGGTAGAAGGAAAATGTATGCGCCATATTAAAATGAATGTTTGAAAGGCCAATACTGTTCAGTATTCTAACCAAACATCCTTTTTCCGTATGCACTAAAAGCCCCAATGCCTCTCTCCGTTTGATTGCAATTATTTAAAGGTTCAACGACCTTAAAAACTGGATATACGCGTTGTCTTGAAAGGCTTGACGTAACAAAATTTAAAACTTTGTATAAAAGAGCAGTATAAAAACATCGTAAGCAAAAATGGTGTCTTGTTTGTGCACGCACTTGGATAACCTTGGTGTTTCGAATTAATTGTTCCACGCTGTATCACCTGAGGAGTTTCTGATCCTGTAGGAATATGGGGTAACAGTTCTTTGTGACTGTATGCATTAAGCATGTGAGTTGATAAATTTCAATTGGGAATAGTTTTGAAGATCTCGCAATGAATGAACTCATTGATCTTAAACTATCTATAGTAAGGTCTGCGTCAGCTTATAAATTGCATCAAAAGATACATAGCTTTTAATTACATCAATTTAAGCAAATAACAAATAATATAGTAATACAGTAATACAATAAAAATAATGACAGTTCACGGCGTATATATATTAGAAAACTTGTTGTACGTCTATAAAAACATTGACTCTTTTAAGAAAAAAAGTGAATGCACTTCATATAACTTAAGAAATGGAAATAAAATTGCTGTAAATTCTAGTAGGCTACATAAAATTGACAAGTCATTCAAGGGTAACTGTATACGGTTCTATAACAAACTCCCAGAAGAAGTTACAAAAATGTCTCTTAATAAATTTAAATCTTTTATTAAAAGAAAACTAATTGAGAAATCATTCTATAATTTGAAAGAATACTTAGAAGACAAAAAAGCGTGGGAGTGAATGAATTGCTCTATATATATATAGATATAGAATATTTTTAAATTAAATATTGTAATGATGATAACAAAAAAAAAAAAAAGTACACCCGACTGAGTTTGTTGTGGGCTCTTCTCAGATCAGGGCGCGAAGGAACCCTCGTAACTTTAGATTGTAAGTCGTTCTTTTATGTTATCATCAGTCATTCATTTAAATAATATATAGAAAAAACGATATTTGATTCAAAAGTGCTGTAACGGGCCTACTTGAATAAAGATATTTTGACTTTGACTATAATATTAAATTAAATTTCTACGCCATCTAATCCGGATTTCTTAATCTCGATACTTAGAAGGATATCTTTGATATTTCAAAAGATACCGTCAAAGATTTATACGCAATTTTGTTTATAAAATGTGTACCAATAGTAGGAATTGAAAAAACTAATGCCATATAAACAGGACGATACATATTCTAAACAGAGTGGTATGAAATCTCAATAATGTAGACGACATTTTGTACATCAGCGAACAATTTCATAAAGCCTTAACAAAATTAAACCAATTAGTAGTAGTAGTTGTAGAACCAGCCTCAATTTGGCCTAACACTAACGAAATTGGGAACTCTGCTAACGAAATTACAGACTATTGCTAGTAAAAAGATAGATAGATAGATACATAGATAGTATGCTTTATTGAACACCACAAGAGAAATAATAATAATAAAACGACTTAACTTAAGTAATTCTAGTGTACAATGGGCGGTCTTATCGCTAGTTAGCGATCTCTTCCAGACAACTCAACGTATAGAAAGACCGTCAGAGAAAAAAGAGTAGGTAGGCGGTATTAATAAATAAATAGACATACTCATATTACTTAGTATATACATACAAAAACACTTATAATATACATAATACGAATACATAAATACATATAAACAATATCTACACAATAACACTGTATAAATATATATATATAGATTAACATGTTTTGATGAGTTTTCAAAGGGTTTTGCTGTTTTCGAAGAAGTCTCTAACAATTTTCCTATAACTAAAGTGAGACTTGTGTCCGGAACTACAATCAAAACATAACACAATATCATGTGGAATTTACTAATGTCTATCTAGACAGACGAGAAAAATCCCCATGTTTACCTCCTCCGTTAACATAAAACCGCTATATTTATTAATACAATTTGAGTACACATTAAAGATGATTTATAAATAAACTCGCATATTGTAAAAAACCATGAATAAATTTAGACATTCAAACGTAAGAGGTCGTTAAGCAAAAACAGTGTTTTTACAGACTAACACGTTAACGCTTGACCGCCAATGCGTTGGATTGTTTGTAATCACTTAATCTCACAGTAGACAAACACTACTCTACTGACTGCTTATTCCTTTATTGTGATCTCACATGATGGCACGTGATAATACAGTCTAATGTAGAACGCTAACATGTTGTTACTTCTGAATGGTATACTGATTTGTACCGAAACGGTACACCTAAAACTAAAACGGTTCATCGGAAGCTGTTTACAAAAGGTATAATATTATCTATTGTGAATATCTTTTAAGAAGATCTATTTCCATCAGTGGATGTCCATCATTGAGTAAATGATGATAATGAATCGAACGCCTTACACTGGTTTTTGACAAATGCAAAAGATTATAAATCCATTCAAATAGATGATAGTGCACTAAAGAGAGTTAATTGTAACTTTACAGTGTTTTTAGTAATAATCTTAGACTCTAGGCTTCAGTGGCGTGCCCATATTGAGACTCTGGTAAGTAAACTTATTTCTACAACAATTGCTGTTAGAAAAGTAAGACAATACAGAGATGTTGGAACTGCCAAAATGGTCTATGTCCACGGGATACTGTTATAGAGTAGGGTGGTGGACATTGAAACTATATTTATATTATTAAAACGAGCAAAACAAGCCATATATCAATTAGGAGCTCGTGTTTTTCTCAAAACAAAAATTCAAACAAACAAAACCTAAAATATTATAAATCAAACATTGAAAAGGAAAGGAATGAAAGTGAATGTAAACAAAACGAAAGTCATGCTTTTTGAAAGAGATGAATCTATGATGAATGACAATATTTTGATAGATGGGGAACAATTGGAAGAGGTGGTAGAATTTGTATACTTAGGATCTAAATTTACAAAAGATAGAACATGTGAAAGTGATATTGAAAGAAGAGTGAATGCAGGTAATTTGGTAAATGGAGCTCTGCACGCCTTTATGAATAGCCAGATGGTGTCTCAAAGGGCCAGACTGGCTCTGCATGCAGGAGTGTTGGTGCCAATACATATGTGTGGTAGTGAAAGTTGGGTATGGCAGAAGAATTACATAAGTAAAATAAATTCGGTAGAGATGAAAGCGTTGAAAAGTATGAGTGGATTAAAACTGAGTGACAGAGAAAGAAATTGTGTGATAAGAGAACGTTGTAGGATGAAAGAAGATGTAGTGACTAAAATTGAGAAAGATATGCTTAAGGTAAGGTTTGGGCATGTAGAGAGAATGAATGAAAGGAGACTGATAAAAAGGATTTATGAATCAAGAGTGAAAGCGAAAATTAGAAGGGGAAGAACAAGGCGAACATTCCTGGACCAAATTCAGGACATTTTAAATAAAGACTAGGTCAAGAGTACTCTAAACCGACCAACTTGTATGAAAGGTTTAATGAGAATGGAAGAAGCGAAGGAGATATGCAAGGATCGTGGCAAGTGGAAGGACTTGGTCTCTGCCTACCCCTATGGGAATGAGGTGTGATGCTATTTATGTATGTGTCATTTAAGTGATTAGACTTGATTCCAAATGGACACGAAAGCAAAATATTACACATTGTAACATACAAAATTATATTTAATAGAGCAACCTTTGAGTTTCCGCCGATATCCTCTTAGTGAAATCAACTTTCTGAACCGGAGATACACTTGTTATCTATTGGTGATTCAATAGTGTTTTTAGAACCTGTTTGAATAAAGAATATATTGATTTTGAACTCACGATTCAAGTCATAACTATCACCATTAAGGGCTTCAAAAGATACTAAGTTTGGATAACTCTATAAGAGAAAATTTACTCTTATCTCTTCCCTGTTTGCTTCGTTACCTTCTTAAACTAAGTCATCATCTTGCTGGCAATGATATTCCGTATTAAAATATCGAGTATTGTTTACTTTACTCTCAAATTTGTCTGGACTGATGAATGGTTTGGGCCGTGAATTGATACAATACGAAACCACCTCTTTCCGGGTGGTTTATTTCCGTTTAAGATACATCATTTAACTTACCTCACCAGAGATCAAGAGGGATTCTCACAGCTGATATCTAACCTCCAGTAATTAGAGAGGAACAGAAAGAAGAAGAAGACCATCATTTACCATAAGGTGAAACCACTATCAAGTGTTTACAGTAATAATCATTATATTTTTCTTACACGTTTAGTCTACCTTCGTCTGTATGTATGTACGTGTGCATATTTCTAAGCAACAGAACTTTTTAAGTCGACTTTTTTAATCTGAATTCGTCGTTTGGTTTTACCAAAATGTCTGCCCATTCTTCTGATTTTTTTAAATTCTCACATGAGTAATATTTGTTGAGTCTTTTGTATCTCTGCGTAATGAAAACCTTAAGAAACTTGTAATATTATTAACTTTTCTTATCTTTAAAACCGATCCTATTCAGATATCTGTATAACTTGTCTTCATCTATATATTTATGAAACGAATTCCTCCGCTGCGTCAGTCTTTTTTTCGCGAGTATATAAAAAAATATTGATTAGATTTTCATTTACTCTTTGCCAATAAATAGACAGATTCTCCAGAAAGGTTTAGGTATATAATTTGTTTAGGTTTTGTGCAAATTATTTTAGATATAAAGAAAAGTGTTGGATTTTCGGATAAATTGAAGTGGACTGGGAGTTTTCATCAAAATCGCTGCCTAATCTTTTAGAAATATATTATAGCATATGTCAACCTCTTAAAGTTAACCTATTATATACCTTTTTAGGTAATAAAATGGTTAAGAACAATTCGTTAATAAGAAAGGTATTCAGACGGGTATAGCATTAATTGTTAGTATATAGTAAGCTTGACAGTTGCAGTCACTCTTTTCGTTATCCAGACATTTATTGACTAATTAAATTTCCCATATTTCCACGGTATCGTCAACTATATGGGTGTTATATTGGACAGAGCAGTAACTACTTAAAATTTGTCATTTTGCTTATCTACGAATGCAATTCAGATGTTTTAAGTATACCAAAGAATCAAACAGCTCATGAGTTTTCATCGAAAACGCTGCTTAATCCCTTAGAGATATAACACAACAATGTATAGCAGTATAATTCCTCATTTATAGATCTACAAAAAATAATATGATAGCTTATATCTATCTCTTACGAATAACTCACTATATCATTTTATATGTGATATAATGGTCAATGCGGTTTGGTAATGCATTCAAACGAGTTTAATATTTATTATAAGCTTAAAAATTAGTTAAGTTACTCTTTTCTTTATTTACAAACTTATTCATTTGCCCATACTCCCACAGGTTCGTCAATTATGTGGGTTTCTTGTTAGTTACAAGCAACTACTTAATATTCATCATTTCGCTTATCTGCGAATGCAATTCAGATGTTATAATGTGTAACGAATTAAAAAAAATACACATTATGCAAACACATTAAAAAATCAACCGTTCCAAGCTATTGACATTAATAAATTTGAAATAAATGAATATATTTTACGTCTTTATACATTTTATATTTGTATTTGTTGTGTAAAGTATTTTAACAGCTGACGTGTTGCTGAATTACGTTTCCTGGCTTTATTATTTGTTATAATTTCCATGGTTAGTAACTTTTTCTTTATATCTATCAGTGCACTATTAAAATAAATATTATTTAACTATGAAATATTACATTACATAGGGAATATAATTAAGTGTCTAGATAACAATGGAATAACTTTGCAAAAGCTTTCACGCTTACGATGAATCTTTGACCATTTTATTACATAACAAAACAGATATTGTGAATTATCCATAAGAGATAGATATATATCGTCATAGACTTTTTTGTAGATCTATAAAAGGGTAATTATTCTGCCATACATTATCTTGTTATATATCAAACGGATTAGGCAGCGTTTTCGATGAAAGCTCATCAGCTGTTTAATTTTTTGGGATATTTAAAACATTGCATTCGTAGATAAGCAAAAAATAACAAACTTTAAGTAGTTACTGCTCTGTCCAATATGAAACCCATATAGTTGCCGATACCGTGGAATATGGGAAATTTAATTAGTCAATAAATGTCTTGATAACGAAAAGATTGACAGCTAACTCTCAATCTTACAATATACTAACAATTAATGCTATACCCGTATGAATACCTTAAAAAAGGTATATAATAGGTTACCCTTACGAGATTAATATATGCTATCATAGACTTTTTTGTAGATCTATAAAAAAGTAATTATTCCGCCAAACATTGTTTTGTTATATCTCTAACGGATTAGACAGCGTTTTCGATAAAAGCTCATCAGCTGTTTGATTTTATGGGATGCCTAAAATATTTGAATTTCATTCGCAGATAAGTAATATGATAAATTTTAAGTGGTTACTGCTTATATCCAATATGATACATACACAGTTAGAGATTTAATGAGAGTATGATCATCTGGATTACGAAAATAATATCCTTGATGACGTTCAAGCTAAAAAGTTGTTTAGTTTTAGATCTCAAAAAGTCAGTAAGGGATCGTTTTTTGCTTATAAACATTATATACATGCAAGCGATTCGTCCCGCCATCACATTGTTTTATTTTATCTCTAAGAGATTATGTAAACAATCAATATGACTCTGTTATAATTACGTGTTTAAATTAGAATAGTTTATATTGTCAAAAGCACCAAGAAGGTAACATTAGAATAGTTTATATTGTCAAAAGCACTAAGGAGGTTACATTACAACTGTTCATATTGTCAAAAGCACTGAGGAGGTAACATTAGAAAAGTTTATATTGTCAAAAGCTCCAAGAAGGTAACATTAGAATATTTTATATTGTCAAATGCACCCAGAAGGTAACATACCAAAAGTTTATATTGTCAAAAACACCAAGAAGGTAACATTACAAAAGTTTATATTGTCAAAAGCACCAAGAAGGTAACATACCAAAAGTTTATATTGTCAAAAGCACCAAGAAAGTAACATACCAAAAGTTTATATAGTCAAAATCACCAAGAAGGTAACATAACAAAAGTTTATATTGTCAAAAGCACCAACAAGGTAACACTAGAATAATTTATATTGTCAAAAGCACTAAGGAGGTTACATCAGAAAAGTTTGTATTATCAAATTCACAAAAGAGGTTACATTAGAAAGGTGACTATCGTGGTTAATTTTTCTTAAAATATTTGATGTTTTATGTGTTTTTTGGTATTTGGTGGTTTGTTTGGTATTCTTTCATATGAACATTTCTCCGGACTATAACGAATATAGCAATAAAAGAGTTATCGAAATCGGTCCAGTCGTTTACTTGTAATTCCGTAATAAAGATAAATAGAGCCTCATTTTTATATAAACAGATTACAACTAACTTATAATTTCAATTAATTACGGTCGGACTTCGACCACTAATAGCAATGAAATGTTATTAACGAAATACGTTATTTTCCAGTTTATTTTGCCGGGAAGCAAATTACTATATCAGATATCATTGAAATGTTTTACATAACAAAGCATTTTTCAAATGTATACAGACGCAAATAAATAAATGTCATCGACTTGACACGGTTGGTTTTTAGTGTTTGCATAATAATATACATATTTTTTCAATTCGTTTCACATTTGAGCAGTTGACGAATGCATATTTTATAGCAAATGCAAATAATTAAAAACGTGATGCGAAATTTCGCAATGCTGATGTTTTAAAGACAATTTTCTATATTGAAATAACAGTGAGTTCCGGTACGTTGCTGTGTAGAACATACATACATTCCCATAGGGGTAGGCAGAGACCACGTCCTTCCACTTGCCACGATCCTTGCATATCTCCTTCGTTTCTTTCATTTTCATTAAACCTTTCANAGCATACCTTTCTAAATTTTAGTCACTACTTCTTTTATACAACAACTTCTCAAGGCTTTCATATCTACCGTATTTATTTGTCTTTTGCTTTGCTTCTTCTGCTATTCCCAACCTTCACTACCATACATAAGTGTTGGTACCAACACTCCTGCATGCACAGCCAGTCTGGCCCTTTAAGTCATTACTTGTGTAGAAACCATAAGAGGTAAATTGCCTCTTACCAGATTAGTGCTTCCATCTTAAACTGTATCATCACTAACCATCACTTTTGATTACAGCCAAGCGATAACCTGTCAGCAATAAATGAAAAAGTTTCTATGACAAATTCACGTTATTTTGTTTTGTTTGAGTAAATTAAACTCGTTATATCTTTTAAATGAAATGTCCGATTTTAATGATTTAAAAAGTATTTTACAGGCATTGAAACGGTTTTTAATAAAATGATAAAGGTTAATACACAGGTATGCATAATATGGTTTGATTATTGTCGGCATTTTTATTAACTTTTAAATTGTAAAATATAATTAAGTAAGTAAGTAGCAGCCCATTAACGTTCCACTGCTGGGCACAGGCCTCCTCACCCCAAAGAGCGAGGGTTTTTAGAGCATAGATCCACCACACTGCGGATTGGCAGGCATAGTACACAAGTGCACTCTCTATTCCTTCACTCTCATAGTCCGATGTGACGGGAATCCGACACGATCGGAGAGAGATCAGGCGCAGGACCGACGGCTTAACGTGCTCTCCGAGGCACGGGGGTGGATCACACCGCCAACTTCCCAACTTCGGGTAAATATTGAGAAAATCTTAATAGAAAACTCAATATTGATTTTTGAATTGGCCCGACCCGGGACTCGAACCCAGGACCTCATGTCTGTAGTCGAACATGCTAACCACTAGACCAATGAGGCAGTCAATATAGTTATAGATATTAATACATTCTTTGATATTGTACAACATTTTTTTGTTCTATCATCAATAGTTTCCGCAGCGCAAGTGATGACAGACTATATGTGATCAATTTTTTCACACCTTTGGTTGTATTAATGTATTTTTCTTAGAGATCCCTATTTTTTTCTGAGAAAGTAATATAGCCCTGAAAATGTTACAAACATACATACATAAAAACAAAAACACGAATGTTTCCTCTTTAAAATATAAGCTTTAGAGATCTCTAGAACGTATTTTGTGAGATTTTTATATAAAGAAACGTATACAGTTACTGTTAAATAAATCGTAAATTTTATGTAGCCTGTACAGTAACTTCTAACAATAATCTATCTAGCAGAAAAATGTTTAATATGATTTAAATTATAATGTATATAATTAATAAGTTATTTCCAATTCTTAAGACCTATATCATCTCTACTGTAAATGTTGTATAAACCTGTAAAATGAACATTGTGTCAGTGTAATATTCATATATTTTGTATAAAAAGGTAAGGTAAGTAGCAGCCCATTAAGGTCCCACTACTGGGCACAGGCCTCCTCACTCCGAGGAGGGAGGGTTTTTTGAGCATAGACCCACCACGCTGCTCCACTGCGGATTGGCAGGCATAGTACACAAGTGCACTCTCTATTCCTTCACTCTCATAGTCCAATGTGACGGGAATCCGACACGACCGGAGAGAGATCAGGCGCACGACCGACGGCTTAACGTGCTCTCCGAGGCACGTGGGTGGATTACACCGCCAACTTCCCAACTTCGGGCAAATATTGAGAAAATCTTAATAGAAAACTCAATATTGATTTTAGAATTGGCCCGACCCGGGACTAGAACCCAGGACCTCATGTCTGTAGTCGAACATGCTAACCACTAGACCAATGAGGCAGTACATATAGTATATTTTATATAATGGACTTTATTTATTTGGGCATAGCAAAATACATAGCTAAAATACCCTGGACCCCTAAAAACTAGATAAGCCCGTGACTTAGGGGTCAGTGTCTTTCCAGTTTTACAATATTTTATATGTCTGGTCAACATATTTAGGAGAAAAATATAAAATGAACACTTAATTTATAAATTAATTAATGGAAGTGGATGTGTTTGTGTGTGTGTGGAAGAGAAAGAGAGAGAGATAGAAAGTGTGTACATTCGTAATTAGGTTAACATATTTTCTGTTGTCTTTAATTCTAGATTATAAAGTTTTTTCTGTTTATGGCTGTCAAATTTTAAAACATGTTCTGCTTTATATATTTTACTGTACAGCAATTGAGAATTAAATACAAAAATCTATTAAAATTTGTTTACAAAAATGTAAACGTAACAGATTGACACACTCAAACACCGATAGACAAACGGATATAAACGTTGTTATATTTATTTTATTATAGATTGTAGATTTGTGACATTGTCTTTTTGAAGTGAAACTTGTTTAGACGACAGGTAAGAGACACAATTTGTCAAATCAAAGAATAGTAAAAGATCTCAGTAACTTTAGCTGATATATACGGATTCCTCGGGATTATGGGGAAACACGTTCTCAGTAACATACTACGTCGCGTAAGGATTTTATGTACCAAATTTGAAGTCTAATCTAGTGTATATTTTTAGAGCTATCGTAGTAAGTGGTCGTTATTCGCTTATATATCTGGATACTTTTGGAATATGGGGATTTTCGTTGCTTGTGAGCGTCTACGTTGTCTAAAAAGTAGCCTTTATCCTTTCTAAGACTCTAGACTATATGTATACCAAATTTTATTTAAATTGGTTTAATAGTTTTTATATAAAAGCGCGATTAATGCTATATTAATTTATTTTAAAGTAACAAAACTCAGTGTTCTTTAACCATCAACTTTTTTTATAAAAATTAACTTAAATTAAAACACAGAGCAATAAAAATAAATTCACTTGCCAAATCGTATAATAAAATAGATAAAAATAATGATAAATATAAATAATGATAGAAAAGTAAAATACTGACGTCGAAATATTTGTCTGTTAAAAATCACATATATCAATTGGATACGTAGATAAACACATCCAATTGTATTAAATATTAACATATATCATATATTAGACTAAGAAAATTAAATAAATATGTGAAAAACCAACCTTTTAACACAGATATATATATAAAAACAATTCGCGTAACACAAATATACTTATAAAAAACCTGAACGGTGCAAATATCGCGACATTTGACAGCGTACTGACCTGAAAGGCGAAATATAGCTCAATGCGCTGGAGTCGACAGCCTTAAACTAAGCCTTTTTATCAAAATCAACCTTATTTCCATGAAAATACGCTTGAAATCACCTTGTACACAATATTTTTTATAAAAACATCACAAAAAACGCGCTGATATCGTAATATTATCGTGTAAAAAAAGGCCTTACTCGTTTTGTTACATATAAAATTTGTGCCTACACTTAAAATAAGTTACGTATTAATTACGGCTTGTCACGCCAAAACTACTGAACCGATTTCAATGAAACTCCGTATAGAGATAGTCTAGAGCCTAAAAAAGGGTATAGGCTACATTTTAGATAACATAGACGCTCACTAAGAATAATTTTCCCCATATTCCCGCGGGATCTAGATATACCGAATAACGACCACTTACTGTGACATCTCCAACAACAGCTTGAAATTAAATATATACAACCTTCCATCATGTTAGTAAATCCAGACTACTTCGCAAGATGAGGGTTAGGAGACCGCTTCCCAAAACGAAGACAGACTTAATATTAATGGCATTTTTGATAATGGGACGGTAAAAAATCATGCTTTTTAAACGTTTTGTCATCATGTTAGTATAACTAAATTAAACGACATTAAAAATACCTAACTTTACTAAAACCAAAGTCAGCTGCTGCTGTCAGATGCTCAAAGAACTCACAGGTGCGGCGCACGTTCAGTCCATTGACCCATGCGTTCGACCACCAGTTAGTTTTTTTCTATAAATATATTTTTTATGACACTTCCCTTTCATTAAATGTGTTTTTTGATAAGGATCGATTTCCTTCCCGTCCTATCATCAAAGGTGTCATTAGTTGTATAATCTGTCTCCTTTAATATAAAATTTAAGGCAAAAAGTTGTATGAACATTTATAGGAAAAGCGATTTGCTACAAATTATGTTTTAACAATTTTTTTGTAGGACACATAGTTTCCGAGATATCACGAAAAAATTGTTTGCTCCCCTTTTTTCAAGATGGTGGCTGAGGGACAAGGGCGGTAACCCCACAAACTTGGGGTTAAGCTTCTATTGATTCACGTATATCCCAAAAATAATTCCGTCCTCTAAATTCTAGTATTTTTGTTTCAATACGATGCTTTTTAGAAACCATTACAGGTAAATTACTTCTAACCCGATTAGCACGTTTCCATCTTAGACTGTGTCATCACTTACCATCAGGTGTGATCACTGTCAACCTGTCAGCAATAAAAATACAATATAACATTACTTATACAACTGTATACGAAATAAAATCTAGATATTCACGGTCGGAATAATTGATAGATGTCTAAGATAATGGAATTTGCTAATTTTCCTCATCATTGTTATACTGTAATGAAATCATTAGTTTATCTTTTTTAAATGATTTATTCACAAGGATCTATCAGTTGTTTCCTTGATCTTTCATCTATTATTATAGTAATATATTGTATTTCAGTAAAACATCATTGGATATCTTCTTTAGTAAGATAATATAGTCTAGAGCCTAAGATAGGATTTAGACTATGTTATAGGCTTTCTTTTATATCGTACCAATTATAAATCATATAGATTTTGGAAATTTATAACGGTTTTATCCACCATAACCCCTTTCTTGTCAAATGATGAATGGCAAGGATTTCCCGGAAGGGTGGATTATATGAGGAGGAAAGGGAACGATTAATGGCGTACTGTAATCTGCAGATGCAGCTGTAAATTAATCTGTGATAAAGAATAACTTCATTTAGAATATACGAAGATACCAAATCGAGAGGAATGTAGTGTTTTATCAATTTCCAACATAGGTTGCTTATATTAACGTCCATATGCTGGGTAAAAGCCTCTTCGATCATGGGAGAGAACGTTTCAGCATTGACCAAGATACTCCACTGTGGTTTAATATGGCTTTGTCGTTGTCATCGTCGCTTCAAGCGATGGATGTCCACTGCTGGACATAGGTCTCACGTAATGACGTCCACAAGGCCCGACCTTGCGCCGAGATCGTAAGAATTAGTCAACATCCTAAGAATGTAGCTATGTATACCTCAGAATTAGTCAGGAATTAGCCTTGGCTGTTCTGCCGATGTATTTCACTTTAACCACATCTTGCCACCTGTTTTCATGAAACATGTGGTAAATGGATCAAAACATAAAAGAAGGCGAAATAAAGCTTCATATTCGCCGTCATTAACCGACGGTAGGTGGCGGTGACAGCAGTAACTCATGAGGTAAAGCACACCTAGTTGTAATGTTCGCGATTGAAATTGTATGGAGGGTAATTGCCTTCTTTTGCGAGACCAAGGAAGCTGAAGGAGGCAAATGAGAGGGTAATAGAGCAAGCGGGTGAAGTCCTCTTTCACCTTCAGGGAAAGCTGGGTGGCAGAAGTGGCAAATATGCGTTTCATGCTTCACCCTATTGAATTGTAGGTCCCCAAAGTTGGTATCATCCAGGTCACTAGAATGGTTAGGGAACCTCTAGTGATTTCACTCATAGATGAGGGATCCGCTGGGTTTTAGTGGATGAGTATTTCAGTATTTCCCACTCTTAGGTGTTGGCTGGCTATGCCGTGGAGGTGTATGACCTCCACGTTGGACGTTTTAGTGGATGATGATGCTGGATTGACAACATCCTCCTCTAATACCCTCTAAGCAAGATATTTAAGTTTATTTATTTTAAATATATGTAAGTTTATTATTATATAAGCTATGTATGTTCTTACATTTTAAGTTATGTGTGTATTAATATATAAATATTAATATTTAGGTTTATGCCATTGCCCATCAGTTTCGATACTCAATGCTTTTTAAACCCAAAGGTTCTCTGGAAGAAATCGCTATTTAGCGATAAGACCGCCTTTTGTACATTTATTTATTAGTAAGTTAATATGTTAAATTGTTATTTATTGATGCGCAATAAAGTATACAAACAAACAATCAAAAAAGATAAAAAGAAACACTTAAAGCTTTTACATGAGTATTCAATAGAAAATGTTGTATTAATTGTTGATAAATTAACATTTCAAAACACCGTATTAAAATCATGTGTCAAAAAATGTATATTGAATGGATGAGTAAAACTAACAGAAGGAAATGAAAAATCATAGTAATGGTTATCTAAGAATGTGATGTCGCTTTAATTATTATCTAAGACAAGTGATTTGTGTTACATAGTTGTCACATCTGTGTCTTAAATATATTTACATTTAAATTACCTGATCAATTTTTGTGATTTACTTGACGGTAAAAGATGTCGGAATATTTGTACAAAAAAGTTTATTTTTTCAATCATTTCTAGTAATATCAATTATATAGATATACGTAAGTAGCAGCCTATTAACGTCCCACTGCTGGACACAAGCCACATAACCCATAAAAGAGAGAAGGTTTTAGAATATAAACACACCATGCTGCTTTACTTCGGATTTGCATGCTACATATACCCCAGAATCGCTCCTAAAAGTAAGGTTTCCTTGTTCCTCTATTAGCCAAAGGGGTCTATACTTAAACGAGAGAAGGGTTTTGAAGCAAAAGATCAACCACGCTTCTTTACTGATAGCAGTCTACAAACACTCCAGAATTGCTCCTGGGATATTCAGGTTTCCTCAACATGTTTTCCAGAACCGAAAAGTACAATGATGGATTGTAAAGAACAGTCATTTACGTATGTTTCTAAAGAATGTCTGCCACCATTTCTCTAAAAGAGAATCTTTGTGTATTACCACTAGCTCGTGAGACTTTTAATGTTTATGTATATGAGAAGATAGTTATTTGACTCCATTCTGGGTTCTTCTCAATTGCAGTTCAGGCGTACGGGCCTCAAGGCACTGTCTCCTTTCCTGGGCATCTTCCTCAGGCATCAATTTGATGCCTGGTAATCTATTTTGCCCGTAAAGATACGAGCTGGTTCCACCGGCTACGCTAGTGGGTCCATCTAGGTCAATACCGTGAGTTGTCCGGGTATCGCCACTGCCATTGCATCAACGCCTACATCAGGAGGTGACAGCAGCAATGGCAAAGGACGCCCAGTGTTTGCTTCTCTTGGGTGCTGGCTGGCAAAACCGTGGAGGTGTGTGTAGGGTGTTCTCTACGTGACGGAACATCCTCCTCGCCAACTTCCGGATTAACACCTCCACGGTGGGCGTCCTGGTGTCAGGGTGGATAACGTCTTTTCTGAGGTATCTTTAGGCTCCTATTGTCATACGCAGGCACCTATTCTGCTGGATCTGCAGCCTCCTCCTCTGGTACCCTGAGCAGAAAGAGTACCAGGCAGGGTACGTATATGTCAGTCTGGAGTGGACGTAGGCTCTGTATACCTTTAATTTGGCTTTTACTGGTAGACTTGAGATAAAAAGCGGATGCAGCAGCGACCGAGCCGCTGCAGCCAGGCGATGCAATACTGCAAGTATTATAACGCACAGTTCAAAGCGATGAAATCAAATAGGTAAGTTTCATTCCTCTAAAAAGCAACGTACTGATGCAAGCTTTTAATTCAAAGCTGCGATTATTTGAAGGACAAACTACATGTGTCACTACTAGGCCATAACTTTTAATATATAAATAAATAGAGGATATTTTTGATTATTTGGCCAGGGGACAATTACCTGATGCTGAATTACCTGATGTAGTCGAACATGCTAAACACTAGACCAATGAGGCAGTCGGATCAGGTAGAATAGTACAAAATGTAACAATATTCACGTTTGTAATTTGAGTCACTGCATTTGACAGTTCAATATATTTAGTCTATTGAACATTAATCTATTGCTCTTCATGGTATTGTTCATCCGAAATATCATCAGTAATACTGCAGTACTGCTATATTGCATTATATTGATTATATATATTAATTATTATTAATTTGCCTGAGAGGAACCCTCAACAAATTCAGTCGGGTATCTTGTGCATTTACAACCTATTAAGGAGTCACAAGTTTGTACTTCTCATCGTGATATCTTCGTTAACGTTGACGAAGAGTAAGACATGTTTACATTTTATATAGTTATTTATATAATTACGTTCGAATCACGTTGACAAATTCTACACATATCAAGTCACAGAGATGAACTAGTGTTACCGATATTTAATTAACCGTGGTACCTCTCATAGTTTGACAAAATTGCACATTTCTTTGACTTATCTTAAAACAAGTTGTGTAACTTTTGTTGAGTGATATGAGGCAATCAAAACCCACATAGCTTCTATTTTAGATATCAAAAGATAAATGAAAAGTTTTGATAAAATATGATTTGATAAGCCTTTATCAACAATGACAACATGAGTGGATTGGTTTCGAAATTTGCTGTTTAACATATACGAGTATACTCTTTAATTTGTTCAAAATATTAAGAAAAACTCGGCCACGTCTCTGAGTTTATTTGATAATAACTCAAAAACTATAAAACAAATTTTCGTGCAGTTTTAAAAATGAAATAGAATGATTCATGAGGAATATTTCAGTATATAATTTGTCTAGGTTTAATCTAAGTTTATTGTAATATATATATATATATATATATATATATATATATATATATATATATAACTATTGTAAGTGTTGAAAAAAATCAAATCACTTGGGATTTTTCGTAGATGACGCTACCGAATTTTAATAACAATAATACATGACATGATAATTTCTCTTTTATCTATCTATATATATAAAAGCAACTCTGTTTTTCTTTGTTATCGATAAACTTGAAAACCACTGGAACAATCGGTATGAGACCACGACCATTCGACACGGTATTGATTGTAGAAGGTTTTAGGCTATTCATTCTTTTAATTCCCTTCATTAACCCGTTACCATTTTTTTTTTCAAATTTATGTGGACAGTCATTTGTTACTGGTACGAAAACTTGAGCGCACAATGACCAGCACAATGTCTAATGTCACTTCAATGCTCATAAACGCGTTTCTACACACCGTTCTAGGCATTCAACAACGCACTTCCACACATCCACCCACGCACTCCCACGCATCCATCCATGCACTTCCTAGCAATCCCACGCACCACCCACGCATCCACATGGTTGTGACATGAATTGTTAGACCGTTGTCCATAGCAACGGTTTTGTTAATTAATTTCTAAGTTATGTAAATATGGCATTGATTTATGCTACTATCTTTTGTTTAAAAATTGTTCATCTTTATGTTATATGTTATTATTACATAGGTTATGCAAAGATGTCATTTATTTACGCTTGTTTCAAAACAAAAAAGATTCTGTGTGTCATTTAATCGATTGTGTTTTTTTTAGTATTTGTAAAACTGAAAGCTGCCATATTCCAAATCTTTTTGACAGAACGAAGTCTGTCGGGTCTGCTAGTAGATTTATAAAAAAGTCTAAAATAGTTATACCCATCGTTTAAGAATAGCTCACTATTTTCAATGATTGGAGAAATGCACAAACGGATACAAAATTAATTACCTTAAGTATTTCATACATGTCAGAATTATTTCCTATTAAATTATAGATTATTTTAAAGATCTACAAAAAAGTCCCCATTGACATATATCTATTTCTGTATACATATAATTTCACACCTATAATTATGAATGTTAAAACCTCTTCTAGCTGATGATGATGGGTATAATCAAAGGCAAGAGACTGGGTAAGATTTACAAATAGAGACACACCTAGAGAAGAATAAATTGAATTAAAAGATAGATATAAAAACCAATTTTTCGCGTATAACGTCAAATAGTGAAGTGATTTCCTTCTAAGTTTGTAAAGACAATATATATAAAGTATCGAAAAAAAATTACCGATTTTTTAAATGGCTGTATCTTTTATAAAAATGGTCATATCGGAGTAAAATAAAAAGAAATATACAGCTCAAAGTTTCTAATTTTAGGATCACGCAATATATTTTTTTAAAAGTCCCACGTATTTTAATGAATATCAGGAGAAAAACTTTTTGTTGTTATTTTTTGTGTGGTGACTTGGAATCTTTTTTATATTCAACCAGTTTAAACACTATGTGGATTGGATAGGTTGTCTATTCAGCTTCAATTTGTTTCTTTATTGGTCTTGATGCGATTATTTCTAGCTGAGCTATCGGACTTTCAATGAAAATGGATCATTTTCTCTTTGTTCAAGCATATTTCCGAAACCATAGTCGCACAGAAAATCGACGATGGCTTTATTGAGCATGAATAAATTCTTTACAAGATCACAGTATGTTTTTTTAGAAAAAAATCTCTTTATCCTTAAAATGACGTTGAAAAAATATAAATAATATTACTCTTTGGGGTCTCTTAAAATCAAATGCTACATTGTGGAAATGGAAAATGATTTCCGTGCCTTTTCAAGATCATTATACTCCTAAAAGCCCTACAGAGTTTCAATTAAAACCATCAAGCCTCTTCCTTGTTTCATTCAATTAAAGTTTTAAAAAAAATAAAGGTCCTTGAGGCGGTAGCAAAATATTTTATTCACTGCCTTCTTGCAAGATCCTAAAATTAGAAACTTTAAGCTTTTTTTTTACTCCGATGCGACCATTGTTATAAAAGATACAGCCATTTGAAAGATCGTTAAACTTAGATAGATTTCTAGTGAATTATTTATTCATGGTTTTGTAAACACGTGTAATCTTTCTTATAATGAATCTACTCGTTTTTACATTGATAGCTTCGTAGTCATTTAACTTCAACGTTGACGAACCAATGATTATCGTATAATTATAAAAAAACCGCAAAATAAGGTGACTTTTCCTTATGTTCATTATAAGACGGTTATTTCCGTAATCGCAAAGTTTAACGTCGTATTAGTGTGACTCAGACAAAGTGTCTACAGTTTAATAATTAACTAGCTGTAACCAGTGGTTTCCCAGTATTGCTATCCTGCTAAAAATATAAATATATTCTTTATTTCTGTTCTTCAAGGAAGGTGACAACACCTTATTGAAGAGTTATAGACCTATTGAGCAGCTAAATCATGTCTATAAACTGTTCTCGAGGGTCATTAAGAATCGTCTCGCTCGCAGATTTGAAGATTTCCAGCCCCCCAAACAAGCCGGATTCCGAAAAGGCTTCAGTACCATAGACCACATCACGCTGCGGCAGATTATACAGAAAACCGAGGAGTATAATCGGCCACTTTGCTTAGCGTTTGATTCGGTGGAAACTTGGGCCGTGTTGAGATCTTTGAAGAGATGTTGAATTGACCACCAATATATACAAGTGTTGAAGTGCTTGTACGAAAACACCACCAGGTAAGTCAGTATACAGGACCAAAGCACAGCGTCTATCCAACTGCAGCGTGAAATGCGACAGTGTTATCTCCCCGAAGCTTTTCACTGCGGCGCTGGAAGACCTTTTTAAGTCTGGAGTAAAACGGACTAGGCTTCAACATCATCAGCAAGTACATCACTCATCTACTTGCCAATGATGTGGTCATTATGGCAGACACTCTCGAAGATCTTAATACAATGCTCGACGACCTTCGCAGAGTTTCTCAACAGATGGTCTTCCACCCAATCATCGTTGATAACTCACCACTCGAAATTGTTTGATGGGTCTAATTTCAAGAAGGAGGTCAACCACCGAATCAAACTCGGTTGGGTGGCGTTCGGGAAACTACGGAAGATCCTTTCGTCCAATATCCATTAGTGCCTGGAGACGAAGCTCTTTGCACAGTGCGTGTTGCCAATGATGACCTATAGCTCCGAAACGTGGTCGCTCACAATGGGTCTCATACATGTGATGCAGAGGGCTATGCTCGGAATTTCTCTACGTGATCAAATCAGAAATGAGGAGAACTGTAGCATAATCAAAGTCACAGACATAGCACGACGAATCGCGAACCTGAAATGGTAACGGGCAGGGCACATAGTCCGACGGACCGAAGGACGTTGGGGCTCGAAGGTGTTGGAGTACCAACTCCGTACCGTAGCGCAGTGTAGGCAGACCCCCCCACGAGGTGGACCAACGACATACAGAGGGTTGCCGGTAGCCGCTGGAGCCAGGCAACGCAAGATCGGGCCTTTTGGGCATCATTTCGTGAGACCTGTGCCCAGTTGTGGACGTCCGTCGGTTGAAGCGACGACGACGACGATTATTTATAAGCAACATTGATAATTTCTGCCTGCTTACGATCATCTATTACAGAAACAGTAGGCAAAAGAAGGGTCGTGTCGAGGAGACGCCTTAAGAGTTATTGACGTTTAAAAGGATTAATACAGCATTCGTTTGTATAATTTTACATTTACCGCATTGTATCTAAATATTTTTTAAGAAATATAAACGGGTATAGCAAGATATCCTTAAAAGACACATGTGTGCCATCGCAGACTTTTTTGTAGATCTTTAAAAAAGGAATTATTCTACTTTTAATGTATTCTTTTGTTATATTTTTAAAGGATAAGGGAGACTTATCAATGAAAGCGCCCAGACAGCTTGATGTTTCTGACATTCACAACTATTATTTTTATATTTCAATCAATTAACATGAAACCTTACCTTGAATAACAATTTATATATGCAAACCTACCTCAAGAATTACTTTATCTAATGGTGGAAACCCGCATGAAAATTATTTAGTTTATCGCAGACAAATAGACATGGCTAAGACTTTGTTTTTATAATATATATGAAAACACATACGAAAAGGTTAATCGTTTTAAGGTTAAAGTTTCAGTGCTATATTTGTCGGAGAATAAGAGACAGAAGGAGCATAAAGCATAGTGCCGTATGGTTCTCCGTCGACATCGTCATTAATTGCATTAAAAATTTAATTTCCACACTGTGGGCGTATATGGGTAATGTTAGTGCAATCAAACAAGTTCAATCCCTTAATGTTCCTTATATCAACTTAGACAAACTCATTAATAATAATAGCTTGGAACGCGACAGTTTCAAAAGTCGACCGCACCGGCGGGCCGTCACTCGAGACTCTGCCCCACGCCGATAGACAGATGGCGCCAGCGTTTTACAGACTATTGCTCTCCAACACAGCGTTTCACAGAGTATTGGACTTCGACATATTAATAATTAAATGATGGTTTTGTGCCATTATATTACTAAATTAATATAATTAATTGTACAATACATGTACAATATAGCGTGAATTAACAGTGGAGTTTGAGCAAGGTTATCCTTGTTTATTTTAAATAAATGATAAAAAATAAACTTAAATTTCACTTATCTACCTAATAACAGGTTTATCTTTTTGAAAACAAACTTTTTCCTTATGATTTAAGGATATTTTCCTCCACAATTCATGTGAGAATAACATTCTAACTTCGTACATCCCGCTGTGCAAACATGTTATTAATATAAGCTGTTTTAGTAGATACCTATGGTGATTTCCTTATAAATGGCTGTTTTTGGGAGACATTTCACTTTTATTATAACTTCTTTAAGCAAAGGGACATAATTGAAACTTTTGCGATGATCCAAATTTCTTCGCAAATAAAGACAAATGATGTTTTAATAGTTATGTCATTATATTTATGGTTGATATACATATTAAAGATCAAATCACAATCTTTAGAGATTCCTTCGCGTTTGATAGTATAGAACATATAATATAATTATATTTCAAATAAAATAATATTTTAAATAAAGGATACGGTTCGTCATTTGACTAAATCGTATTCTTAGAAAGAATGGCCTTCGCAATATCGTACCCATTGGTGAATTTGTAATAATCATTGTAAATGATGCCAATTAAATTATATAATATCCTATATAATAGCCTCATTAGTAAGAAAGATACTTATATTCACCGAAGTTAGTTGAGTCCTCGGCTTTTAATAAACGTTAGCTACCAGTTATTGTGTTTTAAGTTAGTTGTGTCGGTAAAAAGGGCGGCTCTGCGATACAAAGCTAAGTGTATTTCTTTAAATTAAAACTGATGTCTTTTTGCTATGTTATAATGATAATTGTGTGCTTTTTGTTTTTATATTTAATGATAATGGATTATGATCGTGTATTTTATTGCAATTTATATTAAATATAACATGGAGTCGGTTAAGTTCCGAACCGGTGGTAGAGCCGTTGACAAAAAAGTATGAGTTTACTGGAAGTAAAGAATATTTTGGTTTATTTATTGACTTTTACAGTCGGATATCCTTTAATTGTACCATCATCATTATAAGATTATTACACTTTTAGTTATATCAAATTATTCACTTCCTAATATTGGGGAATTTGGGAGAACTAAGCACTTCTATTTTAAGTAGTGAATAGTGAAGGCTATCTAACGCCCAAACTAATAAAGTCTGCTCTCATTGACCAAGGAAGCTTTTGATTATATTAATTTGACTGCCTCATTGGTCTAGTGGTTAGCATGTTGGACTACAAATATGATGTCCTGGGTTCGAGTCCCGGGTCGGGCCAATTCAAAATCAATATTAAGATTTCTATTAAGATTTTCTTAATATTTGCCCGAAGTTGGGAAGTTGGCGGTATGATCCACCCCCGTGCCTTGATCGTATCGGATTCCCGTCACATTGGGACATGAGACTGAAGAAATAGAAAGTGCAATCGTATACTATGCCTGCCTATCCGAAGTGGAGCACCGTGGTGAGTCTATGTTCTAAAAACCCTTACTCGTTCGAGTGACGAGGCCTCTCCCCAGCAGTAGGGCGGTAATGGGTTGCTTCTTACCTAATTTCTATACAAATTTGGATACACAAGCACAATCAGCAGTGAGTCTCAGTGAGTGACAGGAAGGTCTCAAATATCATTAAAATGAGACGGCTCTGAGTCATGTTCCATGCGTGAACCAAAAAAAGATAGACGCATTTGAGATGTGGTGTTAGAGAAGATTGTTGAGAATACCCTGGACAGCTAAACGGACAAATTAATTATATTAATATCACAAAAAGGCTATCTATTACCTGCTACCCATGAGTACAGCTTTATTTTGGTAATATCGACCGAAGATAGCCCAATAACCTGGAGAAACTGGTTATGGCAGGAAGGATCGAAGGAAAAAGGCCAAGGAGTTTTTCACCTATCCGTTGGTCTGACCAAATAAAGAGTATAATGAGACTCGTGCTTCCAACAGTGTTGGTGCTTTCATCTTAACTATAAAAGAAGCCCAGGATAGAGAAAGAGAGATGGAAACAGCCGGTCCATGTAATCTCTAAGGCATATGCAGGCACGACCTTCTCTGTGCATGTGGAGAAAGAGTATCTAATTAACTAATAATCTAATAATCGAAATTCATCTTATACAGAAGTATTTTGTCGTCGTTTTTATCAAAGCTGTTTTTCCCTACCATGCCATAAAAAGTTCCACAACAAAGATATTGTCACAAAACCTTTTACGATCAAAATGTGTCGTGGTACTCCATCTTTTGTTTATTACGACATGAAATCACTCCACTTGTTATCAAGGTTGATATAGATTTGATGTAACATTTCTCAATATCAGCGGGAAATGTGTTTTTTCAGCGTCTCTGAATGTCTTAACCGTCTCTGAAGTGACTTCAGGGTCGGATGACCTAATAGTCGAAGCTTTCACCAAATTATATAATAAAAATGTCTTACAATCGGGGGTAATAGCGCAGGAGCGATCTTTTCCTTCTCTCACAGTGAGATGAGATACTCACAAAGAGAGAGATTTGGATAACATGAATTAGCGTGCTTTACGACGTGAAAAATATAGAGTGTAAAAGGACATACTTCTAGAAACAAAATAGGCAGGTAAGAATGCAAAAGTTTCCTCTTAAAAATATAATATACACAGAGTAAAAGAGAAAAAACTCTTCACTATACGATTAAATACTATTTGCAAAAATGGCTCTTATTTCTTTCACATTTAATGGTGATGTGTTAAATATATCTATGTCGGGTATTTGAAATGAATATTGGTGGGAAGATAAGAAATCTATATTATTCCTCACTATAATAACTAGAAATGACTGATCTCTGATCTAATACTGACAATTTGTCAACAGTAAACTAGGAAACATAATATCGTAATTGTTACAAGAGCGCAACATTGTATTTCAACAGAGATTGATGTCGGGTACTTGAAATTTTGATTTGTGTGAAGGTAATAATCTATAATATTTCTCACTATAATAACTAGAAGTCTCTTTTCTTTTTGACGCTGGGAAACGCATTTACGCACCCTGAGAAGGGAGTGTGGGATTCACTGAAATATCAGAATACCTACCACCTGCGGCTACGGCGGATGTAGCCGCCTCATCTCAATAGTTTATGGAGGGGGAAGACGATGCGCAAATCTACGCATCCTTTTTTTCCGCTGGGAAATGCTTTTACGCACCCCTACCACGAGGGCAGGGAGTGTGGGACTCGCTTGCTTAGCTAGAATACCAGAATTGGAAGAGTCAGAGGCTCCCTTACGCATTCTCTCTAACACTTCCGGTTGCAACCGGCAAAGAATGGTTTAAGGGGGAGGCATAAGGCGTTTAAAAAGACGCCTTCTACCACCCGGCCTCCGCCTTCGCATGGGCGGGGCATCAGCAGCACATTCCCTTTCTCTCTCCATTGCCACTTTCAACGAGATGACACCCTCGTAAAAGGAGGCAACTGCATTCCATCCTACCTCACTGCCAAGCATTGAGTCGATAGCATTGAGTCGATTATACTTTTTAAGGCAGTACCTAAATGAACAGCCTTTGCTTCGATGCTATTTCCCTGAAGGTTGGGAGAAGACCACCGCTGAACAATACGCATCCTGCTTCTCCGCCTCCTCCGTCGGATAGGTGGAGCGCCGATGACATTCCCTATCATACTATCCGATGCCTCCTTCAGCGACATAACCGATTCGGAGAAGGTAGCAATGCCCTCCAGCCCGTCTCGTTAGCAAGAATTGCGTTAACTATGCTCACCAACGAGAGGTTCCCTCCAATCAGCGAAATCAGAACCTGTCCCTGAGATCCCCGTGCGGAATACTCTGCCATTGTGTGATGCGCCGAATCTGTGGAAGCACCACACTTATGGCAGGCGGCCGATTCCTCACAGCCGATAATCTGATGCAGGTATTTACCAAAACAGCCGTGTCCGGTTAACACTTGCACCAGTCTGTAAGAGAGCGATCCGTGCCCTCTGGCTAACCATTTCTCCAGGAAGGGACGGATTCACCTCCACAATGGCTAAACCCGCATTTCTGGATCCGGAATATATCTTCCACCGTTCAATTAAGGCGTTATCCGAGAGGACCCATGACTGAGCCTCGCCACTATCTGGTACCCATCTCTAGTTCTTCTATCCGCCCTAGGCGGCTGTAAGATTTTCCGCCCGTAGCTGTTATGGGGATCGCCTACCAGGAGTTTTGCTGCAGTCCACGATACTGTACGGTATCCCCGTATCACTCTGACCGCTATAACCCTTTGCGTACTCCGTAAGAGGAATTTATTTGGAGTTGTCAGACAGCCGGCCCACACAGGTGCACCGTACAATGACATAATACTAATAACTCCGGCATATAGCCTGCTGCAGGGCGATCCTGGTCCCCTTATATTGGACAACGAGCGTCCCAACGCAGCAGCTACGTTAATGAGCCGAGGTGTGATCCAGGTGAAATGCGCTCGAAATCTCCATCGGCCATCCAGTACAAGGCCCAGATGCTTCATCTTGATCTTCACTTCGACCATCCCACCCCTCAAATTCAGCACTGCCCCCCGTGGACGCTCTCTCCGTGGTCCGTGAAATAAAAGGACTTCTGTTTTGGTTGTGGACACCTCTAAACCCAAACTACGCATTCTGTCCACCACCAAACTAGAAATGTCTGGTATAATATTGTAATTTTGATATCAAAACAATGAATTTTACTCTTAAACAAAGTACATAAAAAACAGAAGAAATAAATATTGGTCAGAAGGTAAGATGAGACAATCTTAAATAGAAGTAACTGATCTCTCTAATACTGATAATTTCTTAACAGAAAACTAGTAAATATCATATTATAATTGTTACACGTTAATTTTGCTCTTGATACATAAATTAGAGATCGATTTTGGGTATTTAAAATGTATATTCATGAGAAGGTAAAAGGAATCTATCATATCCATTATGATTTTAAACAGAAATACCTGAGGAATCTGGGTTCTGTTCCTGACAGATCAAATTATAGAATATTCAGGGTGCTTCGGCCATTTTTACATTCCAAGAATTGAAGAGTGTGTATATATAAAATAACTTAATTAAAATAACATTTTAAATAAAGGGTACTGTCCGTCATTTGACTAAATAGTTATATTTTATATACGATTAGAATTACTTAAATTATATTAATTGTAACTATTAAATACTAACGGGGAATGGTAGTTTATTAATAAATAAGATAATTAAGAAACATATTTGCCGCCAAACGCTGCCATTGGTGGTTTATGCTAATGTATAAATAATCCTAAAAGTTAGTAGTGAGGGCAGTCGTTAATCAACGTTAGCTACGTATTATTGTATTTTAAGTTAGTTGTGTCATAAAAAGGGCTGCTCTGCGATAAAAAACTAAGTGTATTTCTTTAAATTAAAACGTCTTTTTAATATGTAATAATGCTAATTGTGTGATATTTGTTTTTATATTTAATGATAATGGATGTTGATTATATATTTCACTGTAATTAATATCAAATATAACATGGATAAAAAAGAGAGTAAAAGACTATGGAGTTTCCTGCCGGATTCTTCTTCATCTAGTCTGTAGGTTGTGAACTGGTGGTAGAGTCATTTACAAAAAAGTTTACTGGAAGTAAAGAATATTTTAGTTTGGATATCGACCTTTTATTATGAAAATTTTATTTATTTATTTTTTAATACTTCAAAAATATAGTTAAAATTAATAATTATTAGTACCCTCTATAATGTTATTTTTGACAAGTGCATATAGCTAATCTCATCATGAAATTCAATTACTAGAGAATTGTTACAACATTATTTAGACCGCAAAATTCCATGTGAGTTGAAGACCCCTGTTCTAATCAAATGAAGCTTATATCCTCTCATCTAATGGATTTCGGGAAAGCGTGGAAGTTCTATAACAACGTATATTTCCTGCTCCATTAAACCAATTTAATGAAGACGGTAAATTACACAACTCAATTATTGTAAGTAGTCTCTAATATATTCTTGTTTAAACACAAACCTATTCATTCTAATTTCGTACCTGTATACTGTTTAATTATAGACATGATATAATAGGACTTTGAGCAATCTTGATTGTCTAAATATAGGTAATAAAATTAATGATTTGTTACCAGTTTGTTGGTAGACAATGAAAAATATAGTATTTAAAACATACTACCATATGTTTTACAATAAAACAAATAACTACGCCGTAAATCTTACTGTTTGTAAGTTTGTGCGTGAAAAACTATAAAAAACTTTCGATTATCATGCGGTTTCCATTAATAGATACGGAGGATTCTGAGCAATTTTTACGTATCTATATAATTTGTCTAGGTTTTGATTGTGGAGTATAGGATATCTTGGTTATTTTTCCAAGTACCGTCTCCTAAAAATAGTAAAAAAATGATGAGTAATCTATCCCACGTTAATCAAGTTAAATTCAGTCGCTCGCCCCGCTGGTCTATAACGCTAAAGTGGCTCTTGGGACTTAAATGTTCATGAAAGACTACCGAAACTTATAATATTTTATGTTTACTAATAGTTAAACTATACAATGTTATCTTTTGTTTATTAAATTAAGTCTTTGGCGTAGCGTTACGTTGCGCTAAACTTTGAGGTAATGAAAAAAGTCCGTCTTGTATTTATAAGCTCATATCTTAAAAATTAAAACTTACCTCAAGGGTTTTCATTGTATTCCCATCACTTATATAATCAAAAATACAAATAATTACTAATAAATACACACAGTTTATAAAATACCGAAAAAAAACTGAACGACTTTCGACGCGACACAACCACTGTTAGTAACGGTCACTTTGTAACCAATTTATCTTTTGTTTCTCTATGCACTGGTGGTATGTTATACACGAACACGTTACCGAGAAGATTTCGTCGTTATTACAGCCTCATCTTTTATATATATTTTTATAGGTCTGGCTCACAGATGATTTTTACAAAAGGTATAAAAAGGGGTGGTTATGATTCTTCTCATCCCCCCACCTTGATCTACTACCCTTCTAGACGATGACATCCTCGCTAAATAACATCACCATGGTAAGGAATCGTCGTCGTCGTCGTATCAACTGATGGACGTCCACTGCTGGACAAAGGTCTCTCCCTTAATGAATTCCACTGGGTCCGATCTTGAGCCGCTTGTATCCGGCAGCTGCCGGCGACCAGCCCAAGTCATCGGTCCACCTGGTGATGAGTCTGCCAACGTTGCGTTTTCCGGTGCGACCACCACTCAAGCACCCTCGGGTCCCAACATCCATTGGTTCTGCGAACTATGTGCCCTACCCATCGGCAAATTGCAAATGAGTGATTTACTCGCTGTTGATATTGATGCCAAATCCGTTCCAGTCCAAAAACTCGAAGATAAGGAATAAACTTAGGTAATCTTTTTTTTTCTGTTTTATCTTTATTCGGAATATTTAACATAGGCAAATAATAATGCTAAGGTTGTTTTTAAAAGCCTTTTCAGCTAAATAAATATTTCACATTCACTCTGCTTTGCAATTTTAAATAAGATAAAAGAAAAGTTATTGTGGCTTCAACAGTATGAATTCAAGAAAACTTCGATGGCATCAAAGTGAAGAATAGCTTTATTCAAGCAGGCTTTTACGGATCTTTTCAAAGACTCATTAGCATTCTTAGTCTTTTCTTTGTATACTAGCTATTCCCTTCGGTACGAGCCTATGGTCATACGCGTAAGAATGCGTGTGTTAGTATATATAAAAAAAAATAATTCAAGTAATAATTTAAATAAAGGGTACGGTTCGTCATTTGACTAAATCGTATTCTTAGAAAACGATGACTTTGAAACATCACAAATGTTGATTCCGATTGATGTATTTGTAAACATTGTAAATGATGCCAATTTGCGATATTATTATAATAATGTGTCATAAACGATTAGAATTTCTTAAATTATATTAATTGTAACTATTAAATACTAACGGGGAATGGTAGTTTCTTAATAAATAAGATAATTAAGAAATATATTTGCCGCCAAACGCTGCTATTGGTGGTTTATGCTAATGGCATCATTAACGACAAATGTATAAATAGTCCTAAAAGTTAGTCGAGAGGGCAGTTTTTAATTAACGTTAGCTACGAATTATTGTATTTTAAGTTAGTTGTGTCATAAAAAGGGCTGCTCTGCGATACAATGCCATGTGTATTTCTTTAAATTAAAACGGATGTGTTTTTAATATGTAATAATGACAATTGTGTGATATTTGTTTTTATATTTAATGATATTGGATGTTCATGATGTATTTTACTGTAATTTATATTTTAAATACAACATGGATAAAAACAAAAGAGTAAAAGACTATGGAGTTTGTTGCCGCATTCTTCTCTATCTAGTCTGTAGGTTGTGAACCGGTGGTAGAGTCATTGACAAAAAGAGTTTACTGGAAGTAAAGAATATTTCAGTTTGGATATTGACCTTTTATTATGAAAACCATATTTATTAATTTTTTTAATATTTTTCAAAAAAATAGGTTAAAATTAATAATTAGTACCCTCTATCGTGTTATTTTTGACAAGTGCATAGAAGTGGGAGTACGTGCATGTGCGTGCGTGTACGTGCGTATGTGTAGGCATTTGTTATAAATGAATATATGGTGTGAAATTATTGACAAGCCGAGTATATTTAGCTATTGTTTTATACGAGTACATGATTGAAAAATACAATGAATGAATTACTCATCAAATGTTTACTCTACGCTGATATGAATATTATGAATAAAGCTTTGAAAGGGAAAGGAATGAAAGAGAATGTAAACAAAGCAAAAGTTATGCTATTTGAAAGAGATGAATTATGATGAATGGCAATATTTTGATAGGTGTAGAACAAGTGGAAGAGGTGAAAGAATTTGTATACTTGGGATCTAAATTTACAAAAGATGGAACATGTAAAAGTGATATTGAAAAGAGCGTGAATGCAGGGAATATGGTAAATGGTGCTCTGCTCGCCTTTATCAATAGCCAGTTGGTGCCTCAATGGGCCAGACTGGCTGTGCATGCAGGAGTGTTGGTGCCAACACTTATGTATGGCAGTGAATGTTGGGTATGGCAAAAGAATCACAAAAATAAAATATATGCGGTAGAGATAAGACCGTTGAGAAGTATGAGTGGATTGAAATTGAGTGACAAAGTGAAATAGTGTGATAAGAGAACATTGTGGTATAAAAGAAGATGTAGGAAAAATTGAGAAAGGTATTGGCACGTAGAGAGAATGAATGAAAGGAGACTGACAAAACGCATTTATGAGTCAAGAGTGAATGAGGAAGTTAGAAGGGGAAGACCAAGGTGAACGTTCCTGGATCAAATCCAGGACATTTTAAATAAGGGCCAGGTCAAGAGTACTCTAAACCGACGAATTTGTATGAAAGGTTTAATAAGAATGGAAGAAGCGAAGGAGAAGTGGAAGGACGTGGTCTCTGCCTACCCTGAAGGGGATGGGACGTGATGTTAATAGCCAATTCAAGTAAATATATTTGGAGCAGCGGCGCATAAGATACCATCGCCCATGTAGCTGGTTGAATTTGGACTATATAGGCGTTTAGATTCAAGAAGAAGAATTTAGAATTTATAGCGAGGTGTCCGCATAAGAAGTTATATGACAGGAAAAAACGACTGGCGTGCACGTACCTGGAGTGTCGGGCTCTCCTGCTATTTTTAGAAGTAAGGCTGTGCACCTGGTGGCGGTTGAACACAATCACTCATTTTAAACTGTCAGCGACTCACTGTTTTGATAGTTCAGGCGGTTATCAAGAATTCCTGGAGATTTAAACGGTTAGAAGAAAAATGTGCGTTTTCCTTCTAGACGATTCGCGGAAGACTTGAGCGATATTATCACCATGTTGATGCTCTGCGGATTGGCAGGCTTAGCACACAAGTGTACTCTCTATTCCTTCACTCTCATAATCCGATGTGACGGGAATCCGACACGACCGGAGAGAGATCAGGCGCAGGACCGACAGCTTAACGTGGTCTCCGAGGCACGGGGGTGGATCACAACGCCAACTTTTCAACTTCTGGCAAATATTGAGAAAATCTTTATAGACAACTCAATATCGATTTGGAATTGGCTCAACCCGGGACTCGAACCCAGGACCTCATGTCTGTAGGTGAACATGCTAACCACTAGACCAATAAGGCAGTCGCCAAAAGGTAGCCTCACCAATATTTTGTACTGATTACAATTAAGCGATTGACTGTGATCTCCTTGATTTTAAGTTATGATGCAAACCAAACTGAAAATCTTTTTAATCTCTGTTCTATTATTTTAAATATAAAGGCACTTTGTGTATTCCGTATTCGGATTTATTTAAGTATATTAAATATCTTATGTAATAATTTGTTAAAACGCTGCTGCGTTCTCTATTTATTACTAACAGGTTTGCACAAGACTGTGGTCATACCTAATGGTAAGTGATGATATAATCTAAGATGGAACCGCGCTAATCTGACAGGAGGCAATTCATATCTTAAGGTTTCTCCATAGCTTCTTACTGCAGCAAAAATCTCATTGTGTGGCGGTACGTCTTCCCTGGTGGAGTGGTAAATAGTCACAGCCGAAGCCACTACTCTAGGCTAAGACAAATTAGATAAAGTAAATCCTTAATAGGCGAGAAATCGATACCAAGACCTCCAACAAGTCCGTCAACTCAAATAAACTGTATCCTTAATATTATATCTGGTTAAATAATATATTTAAATTGAAGTATTTATCTTCGTAGCTTCACGAGATACTTAAAAATGAAAGGAAGTTTTCAATCTAACAACCTAAAACAATATTACATACATGTTTATGTAAAAATAAGAAGCAAGTGTTTTCACAATAACGATATTATCACGTCAAGATATTGTCTGTTATAAAAGGACAAGTCTATCGAGATTATCGAAAACAATCATTTATATCTGAATTGAGTCACGGGAGATTAGATTCAGGTATAATATTTGTTACTATGCCTACCTAAAGCCTTCCTATTACAAGGGTCATGGATATTAACACACTAGTCTCTATTATTTATTTATTTATGTATCATTATTGCACACATTCTTAAATAATCCAATTTTAAAAATTCATTATGCAGATTAACAATTTAGCACGAAAGTGTGAAAAGGCGGCTTTATTGCTGTAAGCAATCTCTTACAGGCAACCCTTGGAGAAGGGAATTTATTAAATGGAACGCGGGGAATTAAAGGTAAGGTAAGTAGCAGCCCATTGATGTCCCACTGCTGGGTACAGGCTTACGTACTCACATGAGAGAGGGTTATTAGAGCATACACCCACCACGCTGTTCCATTGCGGATTAGCAGGCATAGTACTCAAGTGCACTCTCTATTCCTTCACTCTCATAGTCCGGTGTGACGGTAATCCGACACAACCGGAGAGAGATCAGGCGCAGGACCGACGGCTTAACGTGCTCTCCCAGGCAGGGGGATGGATCACACTCCCAACTTGCCAACTTCGGGCAAATATTGAGAAAATCTTAAATAGAAATCTCAATATAGATTTTTGAATTGGCCCGACCCGGGACTCGAACCCAGGACCTCATGTCTGTAGTCGAACATGCTAACCACTAGACCTATGAGGTAGCTCAATTAATAATACTTAAATAAATATATTAAATTTACATATTATACATATATAAATAGTATATATACATTTAAGAAGTGATTAAATAGACGACGTTTAAAAATGGGAAGTGATTCGGAGTGATGGATTTCTCGAGGTAGGTTGTTTGGACTTTACCGTAAAAGTCGGCTGATTATGGGGCTCATGGGAAGCTCAGAGTCACTCAGCGTGCGATGGAGAGGGCTATGCTCGGAGTTTCTCTACGCGACCAAATCAGAAACGAGGAGATCCGTAGCAGAACCAAAGTCACAGACATAGCCCTACGAATAGCGAACCTGAAGTGGCAATGGACGGGGCACATAGTCCAACGAACCGATGGACGTTAGGGCCGGAAGGTGCTGGAATGGCGACCCCGCATCGGCCGACGAAGTGTAGGGAGACCCCCCACAAGGTGGACCGACGATATAAGGAGGGTCGCCGGTAGCCGCTGGAGCTAGGCGGCGCAAGATCGGGCCTTGTGGGCATCGTTTCGTGAGACCTATGTCCAGCAGTGGACGTCCATCGGTTGAAGCAACGACTGTAAAAGAGTTTGAGTAAAAATGAGAGTTACAGAAAGGAATAGTTAAGCGACTGTCACTAGAGCAACGCAGATTTATGTGAAGATCGCAGTTAGAGCTACCATAACTGGAACGTTCTCTTGGATACGAAGGAGCGAGAGGATTACAGAGAATGGAATAAAGAAGTGTCAGACAATGCAGGTTCCGCCGTTCACTAATAGGAAGCCACTTAAGTTATTATTTGTTATGAATCAATAAATAAAAAAGCTGAATGATAATTGCAGAATGTTTCAATATTAAAGTTGCGATTAGAAATTGGTGATCGTCAATGTTGCTCACGCCAGCCGTGACGCTGGCATTGACTTTACCCTGGACCCGGCCCATAAAGATCCAGGTCGAATTGGTCCCCGAGACTGTGGAAGAAGAAAGTTAAGGGAAGAATCCACCTAGGTGTCGAGAAGATATGAGTGAATTGTTCACCTACCTGGTCTCCAGGCGCCAATCTCCTCAAAGGCGACGAGCCCAGGCAGATGAATAAAACGTGGAACGTGTATTTGTATGTGTGTGTGGGTGGAATATGTATTTAACCTGCCAAGGAGTCGCGGAAGGCTGCCATCGGCGACGCCGGTCTTCTATTCCATTCTAAAGACACTCAGTTTCGGAAGTCCTATTGCGGCCACCGCGTGGGCGCAGATAACCTCTTCATTAGAGGGCAACGAGCCTCCAAAACGCGACGAAGTACTTCACTGGCCCCACAAACTAATTAACGCGTGGAATTACCGCACTTCCCAACAAAATCATATAAAATCACGAAGCGGGCCTATTATTTGCGCACGTCACCAACGCTTCGCGGTTGACAACCCGGCCCGGCTCCTTACTTCTACAGACTACTGATAATCTATAGAATATATTGCTCTATGCTCATAGAGCAGCGCAGTGGCGCCCTCTACGCTTCAAATGTCAAATGTGAAAAACCAAGTATTCCTGTAAATCTAATGGATTTCTTTATTAGTACCCTATTCATTAAAAATACATACACAATAAATAGTAAAATTAATTATTACTGTATTCCAAGCCTTTTCGTTCATACTAACTCACTTTTTAAACCTTTTGCTGGACTTCCACAAATAATTCACTACAAAATTAACCAAATCAGTCCAGCCGAAATTAGACCAAATTAATTAAAACGAATACTTGGAAATATACAGTGGGAATTGTATTATAAATTCATAAATACATTTATTTTTGCTTGAAATTTGAATAAATCTCATAAGTCTGTTTCAATTAAAATATCAATTTCGAATATTCAACAATAATCCGTTTCACATTTTATAAAATATACATTTAGAAGTTTCTATTTAGTAATTTTAAATGTCTGCGTCTTATTTTGATAAGCTAATTAATTTTACTAAAGTTAAAATCATGTTTAAGATCTTGTTACAGTTAAAATAATTCTTAACTATCTAATCTTTGTTTTTGTTTACTTGTTTCTAAAGTTCACAGATCGTTCTGGTTCTGACCAATTCAAAATTGGTATTAGGTTTCTTGTTTAATATATTTGTCCTACATTCAATTTAGCGGTATACTTTTAACATGTCGCTAAACATAGGTGAAGCCTGTCATCATTTGATACCAAAATAAATAAGAAAATGTAATTTAATTAGGATTGAACCTAAGACTACTGTTAGCGACAATACTAACTGCTCTGTATCTTACAAGAGAGAAAGCGAACAAACTTGGTGCGCATAAAATAGGTTATAGTGAGTCAACCTTAAAAGATAGACATATGCTGTCGTGGACTTTTTTTTAGAACTTTTAAAGGGAAACAATTCTGTAATACATGATTTTGCAAAACTTTAACCGTTTAGGCAGTGCACGCAGCAGACGCTATCAAAAGGAACAAATACCGGATTTTGAAACATTCTTCATCAGTACACCCTTCCTATTAGTTTTAGTGTGATGATATATAACCTATGACCTTTCTAGATAAGTAAGCTATTTAACACTGAAAGAATTTTTTAAATCGAACCAGTAATTCTTGAGATTAACGCGGTTAAACAACTCTTCAGCTTTATTATAATAGTATATATGAAACGCCTTTCCAAAAACCTATAGCAATTACTCAGATACAAATAAATGATATATTATTTTTGACAGTTATTATTATTGTAATACTTCGCGTGGTAATAAGGTTTTCGTTTTGAACTAAGATGTTCTTCATCATTTTTAAGCCACATTGAGACTTTGAGTGTCATAAATCAAACGAAAATAATGCATATTTTATGATAATTGCCTAATTGAAAAGGATATGGTGGTCGGTTCCCTTTTTGACATGAATACGTCTTCAAAATACTAATGATAACAAAATCGGGGGATACAATTTGGTGTTGTAACTACATTTCTATCACCTCAATCCGAAATTCAATTACATCACTGGATAGATAAAGGATCAAAGAAGTTATTACGCTAAGTAAGGACTGTAACACACCACGCACAAGAAGTGTTCACGTACAACAAACGACCGTGTCCATAATATAGCCACACCCAATTTATTTCAAGAGCGAGTCAATCTTAAAAGATAGATATATGCCATGGTGAATTTTTTATTAGAACTTTCCAAGACGAACAAATCCGCCATACGTTACGTCGTTAATGGCATCCATAATTTAATTTCTTATACTGTGGGCGTTCGTGGATAATGTTGGTGCAATCAAACACTTTATTAATTAACTCAGATTATAATGTTCAATCACTTAATGTTCCCTATATCAATTTACACAAACTCATTAACAATAATAGCTAGGAACGCGACAGTTCAGACAGTCCTGTCAAACAGTCTAACCTGGATGCGTGGCCTTCAAGCACGGTTCGATTTCGTCGATCCTTTTTCCCGCGTACGTGCAAGATGTGGAACGAACTCCCGCTAACGGTGTTCCCGCAAGGCTATGACCTAGATACTTTTAAGAGGTGTATAAATTCCTATATCTTAGGTCGGCAACGCATCGGCGGTCCCTATCGTGCTGCAGGTGTCCATGGGCGGCGGTGATCACTCAACATCAGGTGACCCGCATGCTCGTTTGCCTGCCAAGGCTATAAAAAAAAGTCGTCCGCTCCGGCGGAGTGCTACCCGAGAACTATCGAGAGACTCCCGCCGAACTGCCACTATTGACTCTGTCCCACACCGATAGACAGATGGCGCCAGCGTTCCACAGACACCTGCCCTCCGACTTATATATACAGATCAGTTATGGAAGCCTTCAAAACTTTCAGGAAAGTTTTCAGAGAAACTCACTTAGATATTTAGGAAATTGTATATATTTATAAGTAAAGTAAGTAAGTAGCAGCCCATTAACGTCCCACTACTGGGCACAGGCCTCCTCACTCCGAAGAGCGAAGGTTTTTAGAGCATAGACCCACCACGCTGCTCCAGTGCGGATTGGCAGGCATAGTACACAAGTGCACTCTCTATTCCTTCACTCTCATAGTCCGATGTGACGGGAATCCGACACGACCNCTTTTTGTTGATGAAGATTTGCGATTTGCACATCATCTGAATATAAAGATTAAAAACGCGTTCTATAAATTAAAAGTGTTGTATGGTATTAGACGCTTTTTGTCTGAAAATGTCCGTCAAATTTTAGTGGAATCCCTTATTTTATCCGCATTTAACTATTGCGATACGGTTTATGGGCCTAGATTATTAAGAAAAACGGAAAAAGCAATTCAACGAGTCCAAAATGCCTGTATAAGGTTTTGTTATAACGTACCGAAGAGAAGCTATATTACACCAATTATAAACAAACTAAAGATGCTCAATATGAAATCACGAAGAAGTCTACATCTATGCACTATGGTCTATAAGATCATATCCACTAAACGGCCCACCTACTTATATACAAGATTTAATTGGTTGAAAGATAGGAGTGAGATAGTAACTCGTGCTAGAATAAAACAAACGTTACAAATACCTTATCATAAAAAAGCAGGAACTAAAGGAAGTTTCAGTGTTGCTGCTTCCAAGATTTGGAACGACTTACCCCCCCCGTTAAGACTGTGGAACCGTTCAACTAACACATTTAAAAAATGTGTCAAGGAACTTTATTTGCTGCGCCAAATCGAGGACGCAGCAATCCGGTACATTTAGACCACCCTTAGTGAAGGTTATAAGGTGGATTTTGGTGGCTATGGTACTTGATCTGATCTCCTTTATTCTATGGACATGCATATTAATATATTGTAAACCTTAGCTTTGGGACCTACTTTGTTTTTTTTTTTTAAATATTTTTTATAATGCTGTTATGTGCGTGTGAATATATAGGTATGTACTCATGTAGATACTTATATATGTATATGTATGTGTGTATATATGCATATATATATCTATGTTCTATATATATTTTTTTTTAATTTTTCTGTTTTTTTTTTATAATATGTCTAAGCTGTAATCACTTATAATCATAGTATTGTCTTTTCTTTCGCGTTTTAATGTGTGTTTTTCGTATTATTATTATTTGCCTTTTTTTTTACATTTTACGGCGTTAGTACAATCTTTAGGGACAAGCTGAAAATCAGCGCTGTGGACACGCCACAGCATTCAGCTGAGCTTGTTCCGTTTCGCTTTATTGTTTTACAGTTGTTTTTCCAATGCTTGTTCTATGCTTCATTAGTGTGCTGTGTACATGTACACACCACACATATAACAATTATGAAAGCAATAAACAATTTTTTATTATTTTTATTTTATTTATATATATTATATTAATGAGTGACTTTTATTTAAAGGCATCCGGAATCAGGCATGCAACAACTAGTTTATAATAAAACCATTGTAATAAAACAACAAAAACTTAAATAACACAAAGTGAAAGTGTATAGGCTTAATGTTCAAAGCGTTTTGTCGGCGAAAAAAATTTATATAATACGATTTGTCACTTTTACGTAATTGTGCTATTTGAATATGACCTTTACGTTGTACAAGGTTCTTTATTTATTGCGTAAAAGTTATGTAATTTTAATAAATGATGATACAGTCTAGTATAAATTGTTCGATACCCGACAGGGGAAATTGAATCTGGATTGGTAGGAGGCTTCGGCTACAGTTATTACCTTTATGTCTTGGGAAAATGTCTGAATAGAGATACTACTCCATCCAGGAGTATGAGACACATTGTTAAGCCATGATATGCACTAAAACCGAGGAATCGGAAACAAACAGGCAAAACTGGTGAAGGGAGCGTCAGCTGTTTTCTCACTTTGACTCTCTAATGCCTTCTTTAATAAGATTCAAAGATTTCACTTAAATACGCAACTACCTTCCAAGCCCAGCTCAATACCAAGAATTCTAATCATAACAGTAAAGATATAATATCAATCTTTTGCCAGTTTAGCGATCTATACTGATCTCAACTCAACTGCCTCATTGGTCTAGTGGTTAGCGTGTTCGACTACAGACATTAGGTCCTGGGTTCGAGTCCCGGGTCGGGCCACTTCAAAAATCAATATTAGCCCGAAGTTACGTTAAGCCGTCAGTCCTGCGCCTGATCTCTCTCCGCTCGTGTCGGATTCCTGTTAAATCGGACTATGAGAGTGAAGAAATAGAGAGTGCACTTGTGTACTATGCCTTCCAATCCGCAGTGGAACAACGGGGTGGGTTTATACTCTAAAAAACCCTCGCTCCTCGGAGTGAAGAGGCCTGTGCCCAACAGTGGAATTTAAATTGGCTGCTACTTACTTTTACTTTTTACTGATCTCACATAAAGATGAGGCAAGACCCGATGGATTTTAGTGAATAATCAGTTTTTAACAGAGAATCACACACTCCTAATTGGAGAGATTTTTCCAAAGGGATGCATAAAGGAAAACAAAAAATAAAAATAGGGTTTTGTGGTACCTAAGATAATGTTATCTTTCATTAGGTGAGATAACATTCAAATACTAATTTGTCTGCAATAAAAAAAGGACGTTAATATTTCGGTAGGTCACTTGATTGAAAGACAGTTATAAATGAGACCTGCTTAAAATCTATATTAACTTAACTACAGGAATAAATATAGATTAAATTGCGATTGTATTCTAATTAGAAGACATAGAAAAACCTAGAAAATATGTCTACTAAATGGAAATCAAATCAATTCAATTTGTTTTCGTGTAGTCTTTCACAACACTTTTGAACCGTCATTAATAATATTAAGTAACGACTTATACATTAATTTAGAGGCTTTATTATTGTTCTGTCTAGAGAAGAAACCACAGCAAACTCATTTTATACAAATTTTTAAATTTAATACTAAAATCTATCTAGGAATACCCACACAGATACCACCTACTTATATTCTTAGATTGACATTTTTAAATTAGTAATATCTTTTGAATGGAAAGTCCGATTTTAATAATTTAAAAATTATTTTAGAGGCATTGAAACGTAATTTAATAAAATGTTATTTAATAGGATAAAGATACTGGGATGTTTATAATAGAGTCAGACTATTGTCGGCACTTTTATTAACTTTGAAAATGTAAAAATGTAGTTATAGTGGCTTAACTACAATAGTTTTATGTGTAGTATTGTATACTTTTTTATAGATATTAATACATTCTATAATATTGTAGAACATTTTTTTATTCTATCATCAATAGTTTCGGTAGCACACGCGATGACAGATTTTATGTCACCAATTTTTTCACAGCTTCGGTTATATTAGTGCATTTTTCTTAGGGATCCCTATTTTTTTGAGTAAGTAATATAGCTTATGTTGTTGAGTAAAAATGCAGCTTTCTAATGGTGAAAGAATTTTTGATATCGGTGCAGTAGTTTTTGTGTGAAAACATTACAAACATTTAAAACTAGTTCCTGTTATTTAGTCATATTAAAATGTTCAAGTTCTTATTAAACGCGTACTGATAATAAAAAATAATTAACTATTCGGCCTCTCTTACGCCATATTATATAAAAGAACAAATAATGTAGTATATTATTGCTAATTACTACGAATTAAAACTAATATGTAAAGAGAAAGATCTTTAAAAGATAAGTTGAAGGTTTCAGTAGTCGGAAAGATATATTTTTATGATGTTTTGTTATATTTTTTTAATGTAAGCCATATTTATTGTATAGGCCAAATCTTAATCTATTTATTAATACGTAATGCAAAAACTTTGTGCTTCTCTTAACGAAAATTGCACGGACAAAGGAGTATGAAATTTCCCAGACTTATAATTTATGCAAAATGACAATAAATTATTAAAACCTTACATTAAATCAATAAAAACCACATTGCACACACGTATATAAAGTATATATGCGCATTTTTTAACGATGACAATTATGTCCATCGCCATAAGTTTACATTAGTTTATATTGTCAAACGTTTACATTATCAAAAACACGAAGGAGGTTACATTAGAACAGTTTATATCGTCAAAAAACTAAGGAGGTTACATTGGAACAGTTAATAATGTCAACAACTAAGAAGGTCACATTAGAACAGTAAACAATGTCAAAAAACTAAGGAGGTTAAATTAGAACAGTTAATAATGTCAAAAACACTAAATATGTTACATTTGAACAGTTTATATGATCAAAAACACGAAGGAGTCTACATTTGAACAGTTGATATTGTCAACAACACTAAAGAGATTACATTAGAACAGTTAATAATGTCAAAAACACTTAATAGGTTACATTTGAACAGTTTATATTGTCAAAAGCACTAAAGACGTCACATTAGAACAGTTAATAATGTGAAAAAACTAAGGTGGTTACATTAGAACAGTTAATAATGTGAAAAACTAAGAAGGTTAAATGAAAATAGTTAATAATGTCAAACACACTAAATAGGTTACATTTGAACATTTTATATTGTCAAAAACACTAAAGAGGTCACATTAGAACAGTTAATAATGTCAAAAAACTAAGGAGGTTACATTAGAACAGTTAATAATGTCAAAACACTAAATAGGTTACATTTGAACAGTTAATAATGTCAACAACTAAAAAGGTTAAATTAGAACAGTTAATAATGTCAAAAACACTAAATAGATTACATTTGAACAGTTTATATTGTCAAAAACACTTAAGAGGTCACATTAGAACAGTTAACAATGTCAAAAAACTAAGGAGGTTACATTAGAACAGTTAATAGGCAATAATTAGGGGTAGGCAGAGACCACGTCCTTCCACTTTCCACGATCCTTGCATATCTCCTTCACTTCTTTCATTCTCATTAAACCTTTCATACCAGTTTGTCTGTTTAGAGTACTCTTGACCTGGCCCTTATTTAATATGCCCTGGATTTGGTCCACGTTTTTTTAGTCTCCTTTCATTCATTCTCTCTACGTGCCCAAACCTTCTTTTTTTGAGTAGTATCTATGATGTTCACCACGTTTACTTGGAAGCGAACGTCTTGTATTACATAATAATAAAAATAAAAGCATCCTTTTATATAACCTTATACCATTAAACACGTGACGTTTCAAGATGGCTTTGTATTATGTAGTAATCAAACACACCACAGGGGAAAAGCAACATTGTTTTTGCACTGCGTACAGTTTCACCTTAATTATATATGAGATACAGTCAAAAATTGCATTCGTCGTTACAAGGAGGTACCCAGCTTCATTTGAACAAGTGGTGAAAGGCACAAATGGTACTTGCTTTCGACTCTCAAAGTGTTACAAAATCGGAACGTATATTTAGCAAGTCATAGCCCAAGTCCGGGTTGATACTATATACTGAAAACCTAATGTTTATCATACACTAGTTGACTCGACAGACTTTGTTCTTTTACTGGGAAATGTGGCGCTCGCTGGCTGCCACAGAATACCTACTTAAACCTAGCAGAAGCCTCTTCATCCGTATGCTGTGGGTCAGATGTTCGCTGACGTATTCAGCTCTGGCACTCCAAATAAATCTGACTCAAAGGTTCAAGGAATGGACTTCTAACTTATATACAAAGCGATAGTACTAATAACACCTGAGCCTGATTTAAAAAATCAGTATATTAAATCATGTTAGTAAAGCTAAATGAAATATAGGTTAATACCAAACGCACGGGTCAATGAACTGATCAAAGAATTCAATGGTAGTCTATCTTCGTTTTCGAAACCTGTCTTCTAAAATCTTGTTTATGTTGAGTTTGAAGTCAATCAAAATGGTATTTATTCACTTATATTTGCGGATACAGGAAAACTCGTTCTTAGTGAGCGTCTATGTTGTGTAAAAAGTAGCCTATGCACTTTCATGTAACAAAACGTCGTATGAGCGTTATTTACGCACCATTATGTTAGTAAGGCTAAATGAAACAATGGATTCAGAAGAAACACATTACTTTAGTAGAAAAAAAACCAACAATAAAACATGTAACCAAACGCACGGGTCAATGAACTGATCAACCAACTTAATGTTAGTCTGTCTTCGTTTTTAAAAGCGGTCTCCTAACACCTTGCTAATGTTGAATTTCAAGTCAAAAAAAATGGTGGTAATTCGCTTATATACGCGAATATAGGAAAACTCCTTCTTAGTGAACGTTTTCGTTGTCTAATAAATAGCCTATAACCTTTTGTGCAAAATGAAATGAGCGTTATTTACGCTTCATCATGTTAGTACAGTTATATGAAACGATTTCATAAAAAATACATTACTAAGCGTACACTAGCTGTGTGTATGTACAAGAAACAATAACGGTGAGCGAAAATGCGTTGACCCGTGCATTCAAAGGCACGGCGAGGTTGTTTTTTTGCATAATTATTAAATTATATTAAGTATAAAAAAACGTATTGCTGTTCGTTAGTCTCACTACAATTCGAGAACGGCTGTATTGATTTGATAAGTTAGGTTTTGAATTATTTGCGAAAGTCCAGGGAAGGTTAGAAGCGAATAAATATAAAACTAACTCCTTAGAATATAAGTAAGCAAATATTTAGAAATTAATTTGAATTTCAATAATGATATTCAATTTAAAATTGAAGCCACGACGAATATGCAAAGAGATTTCCGTTTTATTATATTCCTTTTTAAATATTTTAAAAAGTAGAACTTTGAAAAGAAATCCCATAAAGAAATATTGTTATTTTTAATATCTACAGAGGCTTGTCCCTGTTATGTTTCATTTTAATGGGGTACCAGGAAATAATTTATGTTATAATGATGAAAAAGCTTTTAGAAATATTTTAAAATAATTACAGAAAGGTTTTCTTTGATGTTTTGAAAGTCAAAGCTCTTTAAAACTGTAATTTACTAGTAGGATATAGTTTTGGCTGTTTCGTTAGTATTTGCTTTCATTTCAGAGATCCTACGCTGCACTGCCCTTTATTTACTCATAACCCTTAGACTGTCCGGCCGTGATTTATTGGCCCCCGTAATTTGCCCGCGCTTTTTAACAGAAATAACTGTCACCATGTTGTTTTTACATCAGGTGTATCGAGAGTCGAATGACGCTAAAGTGGCTCTTGGGACTTAAATGTCCATGGAAGACTACCAAATGTTATGATATTTTGTTTGCTAATAGTTAAACTATACAATGTTATCTTTTGTTTATTAAAAAAAGACTTTGGTGTAGCGTCACGTTGCATCAAACTTTGAGATAGTGAAAAAAGTCCGTCTTGTATTTATAGGCTCATATCTTCACATAACCACAAAAAAACGAGACACCCGACTGAGTTTGTTGTGGGCTCTTCTCGGATCGGGGCGCGAAGGAACCCTCGTAACTTTAGATTTTAAGTCATTCTGGCCTATCATCATCAGACGTACATTAGAATTAGAGCGTGGAAAAAAAAGAAAAAAAAAAAATTTGACGATTCAACGTTTTTTTTTACATAAAAGGTGGTGCTTGTCGAAGGGTCCCATTTTTTTTTAATCCAGTTCTGATGATGGCATCCATGAGAAAACCGGATAAGTCTTAACTTTTGCATTAAGCTCGACAAATGGACGAATAACTCAAGATCATTCCAATTAATTTCAATGATACTTTTTTATTGGAAAGGATATACTTCAAGGGTTGTTTGATGATAGTTTGGTTAGGTTTTGATCATGGGATCCATGACAAAGTAACGGAACTCTTCAATTCTTAGGAGCAAATTAACGATACTCGACAGAATCTTTTATAAAACCTCCGGAAATTTCAGTCAACCACCGTAACTTCGGTATGGTCAAGTCATTATCGTAGTTAAATATGAAGATCAATGGAACTCCTCAACGGCTTACAGTAAGGGTACGATTTTTGGCAGAATATATAACTGTCTGTAATCAAATAGCAATGAGCTTACGTTTGTTGCTGCATTGCAATATTTATAAGGTGTATTATGTGTATAGTGGTGGTAGCCGGGGGGGGGGGGGGAGGATTTTGGCGTATTAGTGTAGGGCTTTTTTATGTTGTTGTTTTGATAACAATATAAAAGACTGGTGATAGAGAGTGGGAAAATAACTAACCTGAAACATACGAGTATTAGGTTACGGGTTCGATCCCGGGTGTTACGATATATAGAGTTTCTTCGTATACTCATATTTGCAGTCGGTGTCAGACAAGGTACCTACATATATAGTTATAAGGTGGGAGCTGCTGAGTGGACACGCGAGACACACCTACCTTCGCTGACGCCGACTCCAAATATAAGAATACGAAGAACTCTAAAAAAGAATAAGTAAGTAAGTAGCAGCACATTAACGTCTCACTGTTGGGAACAGGCTCCTCACTCCAAGGAGCGAGGGTTTTTAAAGCATAGGACCCACCACGCTGCTCCACTGCGGATAGGCAGGCATAGTACACAAGTGCACTCTCTATTCCTTCACTCTCATAGTCCGATGTGATCGGAGAGAGATCAGGCGCAGGACCAACGGCTTAACGTGTTCTCCGAGGCACGGGGGTGGGTCACACCACCAACTTCCCAACTTCGGGCAAATATTGAGAAAATCTTAAATAGAAAACTCAATATTGATTTCTGAATTGGCCCGACCCGGGACTCGAACCTAGGACCTCATGTCTGTAGACAAACATGCTAACCACTAGACCAATGAGGCAGTTCAAAAAAGAATACGCAATTATTTTTTTACTTTTTAAAGCATATTAATATATTTGTAAGAGTTTGCTTTTTTTGTTTTTGTACTTTAATATGTATGTATTATACATAAAAATCTTCCTCTTGAATTACTCTATCTATTGATAAAAACTGCATTAAAATTCATTATACAATTTAAAAGATCCAAGGGATGAAACAGCGGAAGTGCCTTCATTTTATATTGTATAAACAAATCACAACAAAAGCATTGCAAGTTAATATTTCCATCGCTATCATGTGTGGAACTTCATTCAACTTCAATATTATATGAACTTAGAAAACGATGCCTTTAGTGGAGCTTGCTCACTAGAGCTAGTAGAAAATTTCAACAAAATTACTTCCAACGTAGAAAACTTTCCTCTATCAATGTTTTCTTGGTACACTTTAAACGTTTCACAGTTTTCCCTGCTTTTAAAAAGAAATGAGAGAATCTTGGAAAATCATTTCGAAGTTTTATACTTAGCAAACTTAAGCTTTAAGTTGCAGCTGTTTGCATTACTTGCCTACTTATTGATTAATGAAATCATTGTAACATTGAATGATCATATTGTATATTTCATATTTCGGCTTTTCTCTACTGTAATATGTATATTTTATACATATAAACATTCCTCTTGTATTACTGATATATTTAATGAATAGTTTCTTTTATACTTTCCTCTGCATATCCTCAAACGTGTTGGTTAAAGTATATCAACATCTATTTGATGCGTATGTAACCCACGGCTTCGTAGTTCTTTAATCTATATATATAAAAGCAACTTTTTTATCGATAAACTTGAAAACTATTGGACCGATTTGTATGAGACCACGACCATTCGACGCAGAATTAATTGTAGAAGGTTTTAGGCTATTCATTTTTTAATTTCCATCAATCCTTTACCAATTTTTTTCAAATTTATGTGGATAGTCATTAGTTTCTTCTACGAAGCGCACAAAGACCGGCAAAATGTCTAATGCTTCAATAACTTCCATGCTTATAAACGCGTTTCCACACGCCCTCCCACAGATCCACCCACGCACTCCCACGTATCCACCCACACACTCCCACGCATCCACCCACGCACTCCCACGCATCCACAAGGTTGTGACATGAATTTTTAGACAGTTGTCTATTGCAACGGTATTGTTAATTAATTTCTAGGTTATGTAAATACAGCATTCATTTATGCTACTATCTTTTATTTAAAAATTATTTATCTATCATAGGTTATGTAAAGATCTCATCTATAACATAAAAATGAATCGCAAAATGTATTGGCAAGCGCATAACTCAACAACCCCTGGGTCAATTATGACAACTCTTTTTTTTAATGTTCGTTGAAGTCTAAGGATGGTTATTACGGCGAGAACAGTTCGAATAATTGCGGTGGAAAACCTTAAAAACAGCCCTTTTATGATTTCCATACAAACGTTTTCTAACTAAAATGTAGAGTCAATTTGACCTTTATTGCTATTTAATAAAGTTCATAATAAATTACAAGTACTCACTGTTGTCTAAGCAATGTAGGTGTGTTCCTAACGTCAAAGAGCCAATTTGCACTTAATTACCGCTGAACAAAGTTCAAAAACAAATTGAATAGTCACAAAATGTAAGAGCTATAGATATTTAGTACTGCTGTACTGCTTTCATTTCTAAAATCTAAAATCTGCCAAATCTTTTTGACAGAACGAAGCCTGTCAAGTCTGCTAGTTTCTTATAAGATATCCATATTAATGAAAAGCTTTTAACGGTAGTTTCAATCTTCATAAAATACATAACATATATAATATAACTTATTAGATAAGAACTAATACTATATTCTATAACATAGCTTGGTAAAAACCATTTCACTTTTCTAATATAAAGGAGTTAGGGATGCATAATTTCACCGGAGGTGCTTCAATTAATCGCCAATTTAAGATATGCAAACGACACAACCCTTATTGCTGCTAGTAGCAGGCGGATGGAAGAACTTCTCCTAAAAATGGCACGGGTCAGTCTAGAATTTGGTACGTGTATCGCAGCAAAACCAAGATGATAATTGTCGACAGAGCTAACAACAACTTGCCGAACATAAACAAAATAGGAGACTGTGATGTCGTACAATCATATATGTACCTTGGAGCCCTTATCTAATGGAGAAGCTTAAAAGAATATGGAGAAACAGATTACAGAGCTACAAAGATTAAGCTCGTAAAATCGTTGATATTTCCCATATTTCTGTAGGCCGCTGAAAAATAGAAACCGACAAGATTGACGCTCTAGAGATGTGGTGTTGGAGGAAGATGCTCGGAATCTCATGGACCGAGTTCCGAACAAACGCCTCCATTGTAGATGAGCTTGGCATCAAAGACCCACCCAAGTGCGCAGTGAGATACTGTAATTCTTTGGGCTAATGACGCCATAGAACGTCTTGCTGTACAGGGCAAAATAGAAGACACAAGGCCGCGATGGAGGTTCCCAATGCGATGGACGGATCAAGTAAGTGCTGCGGTGGGCGCTCCAGTACATGAATGTGCCTGATTAACGACCAGCAGGCAAAGGTGGCGGGAAGTCGTGTTGCGGGTACTCTCTACTACTGAACACGCTGGAACATGATAATCACAACCACTCTGATAAGAGTGATGCGACTAAGAAGAAGAAGATGTAAAAGATAGAAATGGTTACTGTGGGTTATTCTTTTTTAGATAAATTTGTAACATTGTAGGCTTTTTAAATATCTTTTTAAGATATACAATTTGTTGTACAATAATATGATCTACCTCGTAAGGTTTAGTTAAAAATATGCTTGTTACAATCCAATAAAAACATACTTGTAATACCGTTAGAGTGGAAAAGGTTCAGAAATCATTTGTCGGGTTAAGCATACGGATTTTTAATAATATACCCGACTCATTTCTGAGTTTGAATTTACATAGTTTTAAGAAATATATTAAAAGCATATTATAATATTGAAGATTTTTTAAGGGACTTGATTCCAGATGCACATGAAAACGAAGTACACTGTAACGTAAAAAAAACTATGTTTAAAGGAGTAACCGTTGAGTTTCTTCCAGGTTTCTTCTCAGCAGAATCAACTTTCCGAATTTATGGTAGATTTCTTAGCAACGGAGAGACTGATGACGATTCAAAAGTGCTTTTTTAGCCTACTTGAATAAAGAATATATTGATTATTGATTTTACATTACAAATCTTTGAATTTTTCAACCTCTCTGTAATATATTATATATGTTTTATACATATAAACCTTCCTCTTGAATCGCTCTATCTATCTCTGATAAAATGCATTGAGATCAGTTAAATAGTTTAAGAGATATAAGTAAACAAACAGCGGGAGCGATTTACGATAGGTATAGTTATAAGACTTTTAATAAAAAATGTGTATGTCTAATAAAACGTTAGCGAATATATGTTTCTACAGTTATCCATAATTAGTATTTAATATATGTTAAATTTAATTTAGTTTTTAAAGGTTATTTTACCGCACCGGTAGCGTTCGTTTTTAACCTTGAGATTTTAAGGTTCTTTCTGTGTATTTCATTTAATATTTTAAATACAAGGAAAAACCATCTTGCAGTTTCCGTTCGTAAACGGACACGGTATGTAGGAAGTTTAATATTTGCTGATACAAGGGGAATCTTCACGTACCGGATACGTAATATGTTTGACAAATAATAATATATTGTATCCATAATTGGCTTATTTATTAACCAGCAAAACGCCGAGGTTTAACCCAAAAGTCCACTAATTACTTCCTTTCACACATACATTCATAATCTAATCAATACAGGGTAGACATATTGGAAAACTTGTTACGTCCATAAAATTATTGACTCTTTTACCAATAAATGTGAATGCACCTTATATAAATTAAGAAATAAGAATAGTAGATCTGGTAGGGTACATAAAATTGTCAATTCATTTAAGGGTATACGTTTCTATAACAAATTCCCAGAAGAAGTTAAAGATGCAGACGTACATAGCATCACGCCTCATATCCTTCGGGGTAGGCAGAGATAACGTTCTTCCACTTGCGATCCTTGCATATCTCCTTCGCTTCCTTCATTCTCATTATACCTTCTATATAAGTTCGTTAACTTAGAGCATTCTTGACCTGGCCCTTATTTAGAAGATCCAGGAATCTTCGCCTTGGTCTTCCCTTCCAACTTTCGCATTCACTCTTGACTCTAAAATCCTTTTTGTCAGTCTCATTGCATTCATTCTCTCTACGTGCCCAAACCATCTAAGCATACCTTTCTCTGTTAGGAGGCAATTCACCTTTAGATTTATACACAGCATCGTACCGTAGCACAAATTTCTTTATTTGATGGTACGTCTTCCCTGGTGTATGGTCAAATAAACTGTATCATACATACATGCATAACATCACGTATCGTTCCCTTCGTTGTAGGTAGAGACCACGTCCTTCCACTTGCCACGATCCTTGCATATCTCCTTCGCTTCTTTCATTCTCATTAAACCTTTCATACAAGTTTGTTGGTTTAGAGTACTCTTGACCTGGCCCTTATTTAAAATGTCCTAGATTTGGTTTAGGAACGTTCGCCTTGATCTTCTCCTTCCAACTTTCGCAATCACTATTGAGTTATAAATCCTTTCTGACAGTCTCCTTTCATTCACTATCTAACCATCCAAACCATCTAAGCATACCTTTTTCAATTTTAGTCACTACATCTTCTTTTATACCACAACGTTCCATGCATCCAGTCTGGTCCCTTTGAGACACCAACTGGCTATTCATAAAGGCGTGCAGAGCACCATTTACCATATTCTCTGCATGCACTCTCTTTTCAATACCACTTTCACATGTTCCATCTTTCACCTCTTCCACTTGTGCCCCATCTATCAAAATATTGCCATTCATGAATTAACTTATTGCTCTATAAATATCTTCAATTAATACAGTTTTGAATTCGTAACATCATTTACGTAGAATGTCCGACATAAGTCAATTTAAAAATACTCTAAAGGTTATGAAAGACTCTTTTAAATCAGTGCATTAATGTTTCGCTTGATTATTATACTACATTTGACACTTTAGAGTTTGAATCGACTAAATTATATTCTTTAGATTGACATTTTCAAATTCATTATACCTTGGGTAACTTTAATGCATTTTTTTCAGAGATTTTTTATTTTTTTTAAAAGTAATATAGCCTATATCGTTCATTGAAAATGCAGCTTTTAAATGGTGAATTTTTTTTTAAATGTTCCAGTACATTTTGTGTGAAAAACGTTATAAATTACATACAGAAACACAAGTGTTTTCTATTTATAATATTAGTTTAGACTACCGATTCGTCTCGGCTTCGCACGTATTATGCTCTTGTTTACAAAATCAAAATATTCTTTACTAAAGTAGGCTCAAAAATCCCTTTTAAATCATCAGTAGACCCTGTTGGTAACAAATCTGCCCCTGTTATAATAAACAGTATGTTTAGCTTTAATAGCCGCACGCTCGTTGGCCCGTGCGTTCGAAAATGATTTGGTGTTTCATTGCTGGTTTTTTGAAGTGACACTTCTTTAGGCGCATAAGGGTAAAATTTTTAAAGATGAAGCGCAAAGATGTGCAGCGATTTTGACCCGCGGGGCAATTGACGCAAAATAGGCCATGTGGGGCGAATGTCATTTCCGCTAAAAAGCGTGGGCATATTACAGGGGCCGATAAAAATCGTGGCTGGACAATCTAAGGTTTATAATATATAACAAAACTTGGAATTATTTAATAGCTTTCCTTCAGCTGATATCGTATTACTTATAAGATGAGCCTGTCCATGAAATTGCCATCGAAATAGGCACAGACGTTTTAGAGCTGCATTGAGGACTGAATCTGGTCTCAATCTACATTGGTCTAGCAGTTAGTATGTTCGGTTACAAACATGAGGGCCTAGATTCAAATCCCAGGTTAGGCGAATTCACAAATCTATACTGAGTTTTCTATTGAGACTTTCTGAATATTTGTCCGAAGTTAGGAAGTTGGCAGTGTGCTCAACTCATGTGCCTCGGAGAGCACGTTAAGCCGTCGATCCTGCACCTGACCTCTCTCCGTTCATGTCGGATTGATATCATATCGGACTGTGAGAGACAACGAATAGAGAATGCCCTTGTGTATTATGCGTGCCAATCCGCAGTGGAGCAGCGTGGTGGGCCCAATGCTCTTAAAACCCTCGCTCCTCGGAGTGAGGAGGCTTGTGCCCAGCAGTGGGACGTTAATGGACTGCTACTTACTTACTTACTTATTCTTTTTTAGAGTTCTTCGTATTCATATATCCGGAGTCGGCGTCGGCGAAGGTAGGTGTGTCCCGACTGCAAATATAAGAATACGAAGAACTCTATATATCGCCACACCCGGGATCAAACCCGCAACTTAATACTCGTACCTTGCAAGTTAGTTATTTTGCCACCCCGCTGTCACCAGTCTTTTATATGTTAATCACAACAACAAAAACATATAAAAGCACTACTTTTATACGCAAAAGTCTCCCCCTCCCCCGGCTGCCATGGCATACCATATAAAATGCCACGTGACTTTTGGAATCTGGAATGAGGCCGACCTGAATCTCCCAGAGAAGTTTAACCACTCATGACATCAGTTTCTGAGTTAAATTGTATGCAGCAACCTTAAATTTCGTTTCTTAAATATCCAATGTCTGCGCATCGCTTTATACTTTCACTTAATTTGGTGGTATGCGAGCGTAACATTACATTAAGTAAATTATAACCCTAATGTTAAATTAAAAGAAATTAACGATAAACTATATATATAATTAAAGTTTAAGTGTCTGTCTGTGTTTATAATAAAGTTCTTTATAAGATCTCTGTATGCATATGACTAAAATGTACAGGGCCGGATTTAGGAGGAGGCCTTTACAAGAGCGTGGCTCCAACTTTGAAACTAAACGGAAATATTCACCATAAAACAATTAAGTTGGTTTAATTTGTGATGTTTATCCACTGAATTTAATGGAGAATTTAATGCCATTCCATTTTTTAACAAAATACGCAATGGTATACATTCGAAAATCTCACGGAAAAGAATATAATCTTTGCGATCGTGAAGCTCTTTGTGATCACACCTGATGGTATACAATCTAAGATTGCAGTTCGCTAATTTATTGAAAGGCAATTTACCTCTTATGGTTTTAACACAGCATGGTTTTGGAACAAAAATATCTGATTTGTCGGTACATCTTTACTGGTAGGGTGATAGCTAGGGGATAATAGCTAGGAACGCGACAGTTTCAATAGTCGACTAATCCGGTCGACCGCCACTTGAGAACTGCCGAGAGACGCGCCGGACTGCCACTTATTGACTCTGCCCCCACACCAATATACAGATGGCGCCAGCGTTCCACAGACTATTACACACGTACCAGCGATCCACAGACTCTTACACTCCGACATATATCTATTTGTTAAAGGTAAGTAGTCCAGTAACATCCTACTGCTGGATACAGAACTCCTCACTCATATATGAGAGGGTTTTAGAGTGTAGACTCACCACGCTGCTCCACTTCGTTTTCAATCTGATTACCTCATTGGTCCAGTGGTAATTATGTTCGGGCACAGACATAAGGTCCTGTGTTCGAGTCGAGCGAATTCAAAAATGGACATTGAGTTTTCTATTAATATTTTCTATTAGCGGTGTGCTCCACCCCCGTGCCTCGGAGAATACGTTATGTCGACAGTCCTGCGCCTGATCTCTTTCCGTTCGTGTCAGATTTCCATCACATTGGACTAATAAGATTGTAGGAATAGAGAGTGCTCTTGTGAACTATGCCAGCCTACCCGCATTGGAGCAACGTGGTGGGTCAATGCTCTAATAACTCTCTCTCCTATGAGCGGGGAGGTCTATACCCAACAGTGGGAAGTTAATGGGCTGCTACTTATAATATTTGTTAAATGTAAAAAAATATTTTACTTCATTTCATAATAAATTATTTAACGACCTCGCTGGTGCATTGGTGAGAGTACCTTCTTTGCTATCAGATATTATAACGAAGTGTCAATTTACTAATTGGACTTTCTAATTTGCCTGTGTCTAGACTTGCATGAGGCTTTGGCCGCAGCTAGTTACCAACCTACCAGCGAAGATGTGCCGAAGCAACGAAATTTGCGCTCCAGTTCGATGTGTAGAAACCATAAGAGGTAAATTCACTATTACCAGATTAACGTAGTCTTAGACTGTATCATCACAGTCAAACGCTAACCTGTGAACAATAAATAAATTTATTAATTGAAATCTCCACTAAATATTTGAGAGCAACATGGCCCCCCTGGTATTTCTAGATACCTTTAAATCCGGCCCTGGAAATTTAAATGTTATTGCATACGTTTATCATGATAATTTTACGACGTGTTTTATGATTTCATTTAATAAAGTTTTTTGATGAAAGTGATAATCTTTTTTGACTGTTTTATTTACTTAAGCCATTTTGTTTATTTATTTGTGCGAGTAGAATTTAGTGGGCAAATTTTAATCACTAAATTCTATTAAACTTGATTCTGCTTTGACGAGATTTTCACATATATGTTTTAGTAATGTTAAAGATATAATTGTTATTTTGGGTTCTAATTTTAGAGTGAAGAAAGTTTAGAAATAATCTATCTGGTTGTGAATAAGATGTCGCAATCAGTTTTGGACTTGCCTCCTCATAATTATAAGAAAAATGTTAAAAACATCCTTTTACAAAAGGCATATTATAATGTTGAAGATTATTAAAGCGATATAAACGTTTGGACTTGATTCCAGTTGCACATGAAAGCTAAACACATTGTTAGATACAAAAAGAGTAACCATTGAGTTTCTTGCTGGTTTCTTCTTAGTGAAATCAACTTTCCGAATCGGTGTTTTATTTTTTACCAACGAACAGACTACAGATGATACAAAAGTGCTTTTTGAGCCTACTTGAATAACGTATATTATGATTTTGATGTAAAAAAGTATATAAAAGAAATAAAACATTTCCAATCTTTGATTTCTAGATAATTTTCTTTTAACGTGGCAAATTTGAGTTACAGCTTAGTTTATATTATTGCTTATAACTTATGTTTGCCTCTCTCATATAAGTGAGGAGGCCTGTGCCCAGCAGTGGGACTAAAGCCAGCTAGATACCTTTTCTTTATCACAAAGAACTGTTAGTTTTAGTGGTAAAAGCTGACGTTTGCGTTATATTTATACATATCAGTTACGAAGCCTTCTAAACAAATATGGGTTTTATATTCAAATTTATTTAAATAATTTGGCCAATAGCGAAATTCACCAAAACATTTACATAAAAATAGTATATAAAAGTGCTTTAATTTTAAATGTAACGTTTCTTATTTTAATAACTTAATATGTTTTTATTTTAACAGTTATAAAAGTAGTGCGTAGGCCAAGTTCTGGGGCAGTACATGTATTTTTTGGACATTGACCTACTTTGATTTGGAGAAAAATAAAACATTTTTAATAAAGAAATGCAGCTTGTACGCAGATAAGTATATTCTTCTTCATATACCAACAAGATGACGACTATTTCATTACTATTTTATATTATCTCTTACTATTTTATTCAAGTTTGTAGACCCATTTTTTTACATCAAGAAACCCTCCTACATTTCCACGTGGTTTTGCAGGTATCCCAGAAACTTATGAGCTACTTCTATCAGCTACAATATGACCACAGTCCTTCCTAATTTAGATGGGAAAAGCATAGGGTTGATGGTGTGCCTAACAAAATTCCTCCACATAAAAATGCTTGGAGCACCCAGTATGCATCTTATCCTCCTTCAGATTCACTCTGTTGGGTAACAGACCCCGAACCCGTTGTCTAGAGACTAACATTAAGAAGGCAAACGTCTACAAGTGGTAGGAACGTCTTTATTTATACCTATTATCCTCGCAGAAGGAAACCAGCACCTTCTAACTGCCTTTCCCACCTTTCAGAGAGTTGATTTCAGCCGGCAATTAAAGATCATTTTTAACCACTACTACAAGTATGCATAGGGAGAAAAGTTCGTTTTTCGGTCTCTGTATTCAGGACAAAAATGCCTTGTTCTCCCGATTAGATTCCACTGACGTGCATATGCCTTACTTTTCCTTCTGATACTCTAGAAACCTCTTGTTTATCCAAGTATCAAAGATAGCTTATAATATACTAAGATAGTTATTTTTTTATTATTGATTGAAAAATCAAGTCGAAGAACGAATTTTTCATAGATAAATAAGGCATCAGTACCAGGGATTTCCACTTCTTCTCCTCTCTTTTTTTGGGTTTGCTTATGCATTGTGTCGAAGAGCATTTTGTGTACGTGTCTATCTTCTGGATGACAAGATGCGAGAACGTTGACCCTCCTCCTTTCCCTGAACCACCAATCGGTCCAAGCAGCTTTCATTTCTAGTGACATGTCCAAACATTTTTAAGATTTTTATAAGCACCGTCCACGAAAGTCTTTATTTTTTGTTTCCTTCCTTTAAAATTGAAACGATGGTGTAGTGAGCCTACATAACCTACTTCTCAACAAGCACCATATTTCCAATTCAACAATCTACATAACGTGACTTCGTGGGCGAGGACATCCTGCTTTTCTCCCTAGTTGGATAAAATACAATTTTTTTACTAAATTTTTGATATTGCGTTTTAATGGTGTCTTAAAAGGCCAGACTGGCTGTGCAGGAGTGTTGGTGCCAACACTTATGTTTGGTAGTGAAAGTTGGGTATGGTCGAAGAATCACAAAGTAAAATAAATCCGGTAGAGATGAGAGCGTTGAGATGTATGAGTGGATTAAAACTGAGTGACAGAGTAAGAAATACTGTGATAAGAGAATGTAGTGGTATAAAAGAAGATGTAGTGACTAAAATTGAGAAAGGTATGATTTGGGCATGTAGAGAGAATTAATGAAAGGAGACTGACAAAAAGGATTTATGAGTCAAGAGTGAATGCGAAAGTTGGAAGGGGAAGACCAAGGCGAACGTTCCTGGATCAAATCAGGACATTTTAAATAAGAGCCAAGTCAAGAGTACTCTAAACTGACGAATTTGTATGATAGGTTTAATGAGAATGAAAGAAGCGAAGGAGATATGCAAGGATCATGGCAAGTGGAAGGATGTTGTCCCTATCTACCCTACCCTATATGTTTAATGTTGGAAATTGTAGTTGAGAATACCTAAGGGATATAAAACACTATAAAAGTAGGTCGATTACTAAAAAAAGAAACACTATACAGCCTCTTTAATGCGCTAATGTTTGCACTTATTTGATATTATAATGAGGGTAGGTGCTAAAACTGTCCGCAATGAGATATTTATTAACTTTCAACTTCAATTTTATGCCTAAAGCAGATGGTATTTTATGAGCGTTGAAGTAGTTAATTTTCAACTTAAGGTAATAACCGTACTTTATAAATCTGAAATCTTCATAAATTGTGGGACTCTATTGCCAATTTTCATTGGATTTTTTTATACTTTTAATGATATTCCTGTTAAGTTAATGATAGACTACGAATTCATGTGAGAGTAAGTGATGACAGAAAGTATTATAATCCAAATTTCAATACTCTTTTTTGTTTGGCGTCAGGTCTTTACTGTTTCGCCTTGCTGATGCTTGCTTGATGATGAGAAGCCACTGGGTTTTGGTGAGTAATTTAATAATAGCCTTATCATCATACCTGTATCTATAGTTTCTACTTCCGGCCCTATTTTGAGTGACAAAAATGCCACATTGTCTGGCGATTAAAAAAGTGCGTAATTTAGTGCGCATGCTTCAAGTTTTCGACGCATGTGCGCTTCTTTTATATATCAAAATATATGGCAATTTGTTTTGTTGGGTTATTAAAATTTGTAATTATTTCTTCTTACGACTCAATAGAAGTTATTTTTAACCGCCTAAGAAATAAGGAGGAGGTTATCAATTCATCTGTATTTTTTTATGTATATTACCTTATATATTCCGACTGAATGAACCGATCTTGATGATTCCTTCATTATACGAAAGGTAGTTGTCGTATAGTCCAGTTCTGGTGATGGCATCCCTGAGAAAACCATATAAGTCTTAAATTTGCATTAAACATGTGCGCGACAAATCGACGAATAACTCAAGGTCACTCCACACGATTTCGATGTTTCTTCTTTTATTGGAAAAGATATACTTCAAGGGTTATTTAATGATAGTTTGGTTAGGTTTTGATCATGAGATCCATGACAAAGTAGCGGAACTCTTCAATTCTTAGGAGCAAATTAACTATACTCGGCAGAGTCTTCCATAAGCTAGCCAGATATTTGAGTTGCCTACCGTCACTTCGGTATGGTCAAGTGCTAGTCGTAGTTAAATATGAAGATCAATGGATGTCCTCAACGGCTTACAGTAAGGGTGCGATTTATGGCAGATTATATAACTGTGTGTAATCAAATAGCAATGAGCTTACGTTTTTTGTTGCATTGCTATATTTATAAGGTGTATTATGTATAAAGCGGTGGTAGCTAGAGGGGGGGGGGGGGGATTATTGCGTATTAATGTTGAGCATATAAAAGACTGGTGGTAGCGGGGTGGCAAAGTAACTAACCTATACCGTACGAGTATTAGGTTGCGGTCTCGAAACTTTAGCTTTGTAAAGTTGTTTCATTTAAACAGTGCTGTCTCATATGAGCAACGCTTTGTAGGTGTACTCATATTGAGATAAGTTTGTTAGTGTACTTCAGATTTACTAAAAATCAAAAATAAATCAAAATTTTAAGAAAAAAAGAAACAGCCTTTAAAAATGTAAAAATAATTGCGTATTCTTTTTTAGAGTTCTTCGTATTCTTATATTCGGAGTCGGCGTCAGCCAATGTAGGTGTGTCCCGCGTGTCCCCTTGGCAGCACTGGCGCCTCTCCCATTACATCCTATAGCTTGTATATGTAGACACCTTGGCTGACACCCACTCCGAATATAAGAATACGAAGAACTCTAAAAAATTATACGCAATTATTTTTCACTTTTAGAGCATATGGCTGGAAAAACACAAACGTAAAATAAATTCGGTAGAGATGAGAGCGTTGAGAAGTATGAGTGGATTAAAACTGAGTGAGAGACTAAGAAATAGTGTGATAAGAGAATGTTGTGGTATAGAAGATGTAGTGACTAAAATTGAGAAAGGTATGCTTGAGAATGAACGAAAGGAGATTGACAAAAAGGATTTATGAGTGAAGAGCGAATGAGAAAGTTGGAAAGGGAATACCAAGGCGAAGGTTTTTGGACCAAATCCACATTTTAAATAAGGGCCAGGTCAAGAGTACTCTAAGCCGATGAACTTGTATGAAAGACTTAATGAGAATGGAAGAAGCGAAGGAGATATGCAAGGATCGTGGCAAGTGGAAGGACGTGGTCTCCATACCCCTAAGGGGTATGTATGTATATATTTGTAAGAGTTTGTTTTGAAGGCGGTTCTTTTTTTGTTAAAATTTTTATTTTTAAAAGCACCGGTATGAAAGAAGCTTTATAAGTTCGCAATATAATATCTTAAACATGTAAGTTAAACAGCTTTTCGCATTGTTAGTGTAAAACAATCAGAAAGTGCTCAATGACGTAATGGGTGTGAAAAGTACTTCCATAGTTATCGACGGTGCGCTTGCGCATAACTTTTCAGTAGATGGGCCAAGCTCTCGCGCGAATGTCGTGTTAAGTGTGTGGATTTATAAACGTGTTTGTGTTGTGTTATTTTTATCGATAACAACAAATATTAGGTAAGATTATTTACTACTCACTTACACTCTTTATAAGTTGCTAAATCAATTAGGCTTTCGCAATATATTTTACGTAACGGATTTGAAATACTTGAATATTGTAGTGTCACTTGGAATCTACAATATTTACATAAATAGATTGGAAAGTGTACAAAAATGTTTCCTGGGGCATTTATATTTTCCAAGTTACAGAGAAAGGCTAATTAATTTTAGAATACACTGTCTGACCGAAGATTTTTATTGGACGACATGTTTATTTACAAACTTGTTAACGGTATTTTGGCCAGATCTGTTATCGAAAATAAGCGTATATATATTAGAAAACTTGTTGTACGTACATAAAAACATTGACTCTTTTAATAAAAAGAGTGAATGTATATCATATAACTTACGAAACAAAAACAAACTTGTTGTAAATTCTAGTAGGCTGCATAAAATTAACAACTCATTTAAGGGTAACTGTATACGTTTCTATAATAAACTCCCACAAGACGTTTTAGAAATGTCAATTAATAAATTCAAAGTCTTTGTTAAAAGAAAGTTGATAGAAAAATCGTATTATAAGTTGCAAGAGTACTTAGACGATAGAAACGCGTGGGAGTGAACGAACTGCTCTAATTTGAATTGAAATATATTAAACTAACATGATATTGTAATGATGATGATAACAAAAAAAACAGAATACCCGACTGAGTTTGTTGTGGGCTCTTCTCGGATCAGGGCGCGAAGGAACCCTCGTAACTTTAGATTTTAAGTCGTTCTGGAGTATCATCATCAGACGTACATTAGAATTAGAGTGTGGAAAAGAAAAGAAAAATAATTTGACGATTCAAAAGTGCTGTAATATGCCTACTTGAATAAAGATATTTTGATTTGATTTAATTTGAAACATTACAGCAACATTTTCCATTACTAATTTAGGCTATCACTCTCAAATGAATAGGATTATGAGCTCATACAGCGAACCTGTCAAAAATAATGAAATAGATGTTTTTCCGTGATTCCAAAGCTGTAATAAAAAAAAACTGTCGTCGTTAGTCTATAAGCCCAATTTTCTTTATCCCTCTTTTGTTAGTTTATAATTTTTTATGTAAATTACGTTGTTGTTAAAGTTTTGTCCATGTAGTTTTCATCTTTAATTAAGATACCATTGAACAAAAAACTGTGAATGAAATTTGTTAATGTATGTTGTTGTTGGTCTTCAATAAATGAATTTTATAGACCTTTAGGTGGAAAAGGTTCAGGATTTAGACTTTCATTACAATCAAACGCTACTCAGTCAGTAACAAAAACAATATCAGATGATACTTACTACTTACATAATTTTAAAATATATGCAAGAACTTATATAGTTCTTATTTCGTCCATTTTCTAATTGAAATGTTTTATTTTAGAATGTAATTTATCTTGTATTTGCCTCAACATAGTTTTAAGAAATATTATACATTGTCACTACAAAAATATATTTAAAAGAGTAACTGAGTTTGTTTTTCTTCAAAAGTGCTTTTCGAGCCTACTTTAATATAGTATATCTTGATTTTGATATTGATCTCATGATTTAACACCATTTTTCAAAAGTCCCTACGTTTGTATAACTCTATAAGCTATAAATAGGAAAATCATTTAGGTACTATAAAAAAATTCCAATCTTTGATTATACCATCTCTTAAAAAGTAAATAAGGTTATTAAGATATTGGCAGGGGCCACAAATATTATGATGGCCTACGGTTCTGAGACGTGGTCGCTTACTATGGGCCTCATGCGGAAGCTCAGAGTCACTCAGCGTGCGATGGAGAGGGCTATGCTCAGAGTTTCTCTACGTGATCGAATCAGAAATGAAGAGATCCGTAGTAGAACCAGAGTCACCGACATAGTCCTATGAATCGCGAATCTATAGTGGTAATGGGCGGGGCACATAGTCCGAAGGACCGATGGACGTTGGGGGCCAAAGGTGCTGGAGTGGCGACCCCGCACCGGACGGCGCAGTGTAGGGAGACCCCCCACAAGGTGGACCGACGACATAAAGAGGGTCGCCGGTAGCCGCTGGAGCCAGGCGGCGCAAGATCGGGCCTTGTGGACGTCATTACGTGAGACCTATGTCCAGCAGTGGACGTCCATCGGTTGAAGCGACGACGACGACGACAAATATTATGAGGACATAGGTACTGGCTACAAATGTCACGAGGATATTGATGTGGGTTACAACTGTTATTAATATATTGGTACGGGCCACAAATGTTATTAAGATATTGGTTAGTAAAATATAAAAGTCAGTAGCAGCCCATTAACGCCCCACTGCTGGGCACAGGCCTCCTCACTCCGAGGAGCGAGGGATTTTAAAGCCACGCTGCTTCACATTGAGTTGGCAAGTATAGTACACAAGTGCCCTCTCTATTCCTTCACTCTCAACTTATGCTACTAGGTAGGTAGGTAGGTTCTATTAGGTAGAACTGCAACAGCAGTAGACCAAGGAGGCAGTCAGTATATATATATTGCAATAAGACGCCCGTTAATAAGTTTTGTCAATCTCTTCTTCCTTTCAATTCTATTACACTTAATCATATAAACTAACACTCAAAAACTTCAAATCTATAGATATAATTGTAAATAAAGACTAGACGGAGAACTCCAAGGTTCACTTAAAATTGAATTAATAATAAAAAAAAATTAAAGAAGCTTTAAACTGACACACAATCGAAATAGATTTAAGAAAGTTTTTATTACAATAGAAAAAAAGTACTTTCATCTGCAATGAAATCTGATAAACTTTAATGTATGTGAGTTATAAAACCATATTCAACTAATTAAAAATTACTTTTATTATATTTATTCTGAGTTTATTGCAATTAGAATAAAATTTACTTTCTAGTGGGTCACATAAAATTAACATTTCATTTAAAGGTAACTGTATCTTTTTCTATAATAAACTACCAAAATGTTTTCTAGAGATTTAATAAAAGTCCTTTGAAGGATTACTTAAACGATGAAATAGTTTAGGAGATTTTTTTTTTATCTAAATAAAATTATATACTAATGATGATGATAAAGAAAAGGATACCTGACTGAGTTTGTTACGGAATTTGAATAAATTAGTTTCTAATCTGAATCGTTTGAACCAGTTTTGACAGGATTTTCAGTTATAAAGTGTACTTTAGCCTACTTTAATTTTACGAAAAAAAGCTTCCAAAACTACACGCGTTATATGGAGGGGAACTAAGTCTAACCTAATGTTATAAAAAGGAAAAATTTTTGTTTTTGAATGTAAGTATGTATGTATGTTTGTAATCTTTTCACACAAAAACCAATGGACCGATTTCAAAATTCTTTTCACTATTAGAAAGCTGCATTTTCACTAAGCGACATAAGCTATATAAATTTCTCAAAATAAATAGGGATCATTCATAAAAATGCATTAATGTGTCAACGCGTGCGCTGTGAAAGCTATTGATGATAGAACAAGGAAATGTTCTACAATATTATAGAATAAATTAATATCTACAAAAAAATTAACAATACCAATGTTCAACTACTGTAGTTATGTCAATATAACTGCTTTTTTAATTTTCAAAGTTAATAAAAGCGCCGTATTATTCATACCTCTCTATTAACCATTATCCTATCAAATGATACTTTATTAAAGACTGTTACAATACCTGTAAAACACTTTTTTAATGATTAAAATCGGACTTTTCATTCCAAATATATCATGTGTCTCAAAATATTTTTCTATTAAATTAGCTTACTGCGTGGACGCAACGTATCCGAGGGGCGCGAGGGTTATGTCAATCGGTAACCTGGCTGTTTTTATAAAAACCGTGATTCGGACTGTAGTGCGTAGAACTTTTTTCAGTATTCGAGGTTCTCGCCACTTAAATGTTGTGCCAAGCATTCCTCTCATTCGATATGGGTTAAAAAGTTTGAAGAGACTGGTTTGACTTGAAGATAAAATTTCTTTTGAGACACCCCTGTATAAAAGTAAGTAGCAGCCTATTAACGTTCCACTGCTGGGCACAGGCCTCCTCACTCATTGGAGAGAGGGTTTTTCGAGAACAGATCCACCACGCTGCTCCATTGCGGATTGGCAGGCATAGTACACAAGTGCACTCTCTATTCCTTCACTCTCATAGTCCGATGTGACGGGAATCCGACACGACCGGAGAGAGATCAGGCGCAGGACCGACGGCTTAACGTGCTCTCCGAGGCACGGGGGTGGATCACACCGCCAACTTCCCAACTTCGGGCAATTATTGAGAAAATCTTAATAGAAAACTCAATATTGATTTTTGAATTGGCGCGACCCGGGACTCGAACCCAGGACCTCATATCTGTAGATCAGTCGCAGATACTAACCAATGACACCCTTGTATAATGACTTACAAAATGTCAATGTAAAGAAAATTGTAACGACCCTTATAACTTGGCCTGCGACTGGTGACTTAGCTCATATTCCAAGGATACCAATGATGCCCAGCGATGTACCTGTACTGTTTTTATTTCTAACAATCTAGCAAGTACTGGTAGACTATTTTTAAGTGGACTTATGATATATATTGATTAGATCATGGATGTAAGTGTCTTCTGATAATCTGAAAGGAAGTAATTAAAAACTAAGTGACATAAAACTTTTATGTTGACGAAAATTATCCTGTAGTCCGATTTAGTAGATTTCTGACAGATTGACACTTGACTGTGATCATATTTGAAGGTAAATGATACAGTTTAAGAAGCGAGCTAATCTGATAAAAGGCAATTTACCTCTTATGGTCTATGGTGATACGTATACGCCGGTAGCCTGTAGCTGAAGACTTCTATCAAATCATCTTTATATAAGTAGGCCTATTGCAGCACTTTTGAATCGTCACGGGGCAGCTGCGACATCTCAAGGCCACCCAATTGACATCGATGAGGTCCGGAGGATCAGGGTCCAAGTCGACCAGGCTCTGGTTCAAAAATGGCCTCTGTGTAGGCGATCCGTCCTCACCTGGAGAAATGGCTTTCCAGGAGGCACGGGACGCTTTCCTACAGACTGGTGCAGGTTTTAACCGGGCATGACTGCTTTTGGTCGAGAGAAGTCGCCTGCTAGCCGCGAGTGTGGTACAGCTATCGACTCAGCACATCATATTGTGGCAGAATGCGCATACTGGGGACCTCAGCAGCGCCGCTTAGTGGCGCTGATGGGAAGCTTCGCTTAAGGGCATTGTAGGCGCAAGGCTGTCAAGTGAGAGATGTTGGGCGGAAGTGCCCCTCTTCTGCGAGACTGTATTCCCGCTAAAGGAGACCCTCGAGTGAGATAGAGAAAATCCAGTAGAAGCTCCTTCTGGTGTCTCTCGGATGAAGAGAGTTCCGCTGGATATTAGTGGGTATTGCGAGGTCTCTTTCCCTCGCTGAGTCCCACACTCCTAAGCCATTCAGGTCGGGGTAACTGCGTAATAGCATTTCCCAGAGCAAAAAAAGCACTTTTGAATCGTCAAATATAATTTCTTTTCCCCACACTAATTCTAATGTACGTCTTATTCGACTTAAACTCTAAAGTTACGAAGGTTCCTTCACACCCCGTCCTGAGAAGAGCCCACAACAAACTTAGTCGGGTGTTTTATATTTTTTTGTTATAACCATTATCATTACAATATCATGTTAATTTAATATATTTCAATTCAAATTCGAGCAGTTCGTTCACTCCCAGGCGTTTCTATCGTCTAAGTACTCTTGCAACTTATAATACGATTTTTCTATCAGCTTTCTTTTAACAAAGACTTTGAATTTATTTATTGACTCCTATTAGTCCTAATATCCTATATTTACCTTTAGGGTATCGAAATGTGAACTTCTGTTAAAAAATCTAGTATAATTGTGTCAAAATTACGTGATTTATATAATTGTCTTCGCATAAGATAAAGAACTGTTGTTTTGTGTTTGTTCCTATGATTTAGAAGGCCTGTGCCCAGCATTGGGACATTAATGGACAGCTATCTAACTTACTGCCTCATTGGTCTAGTGGTTAGCATGTTCGACTACAGATATGAGGTCCTCAGTTCGAAACCCTGGTCAGGCATATTCAAAAATCAATATTGAGTTTCCTATTAAGATTTTCTCGATATTTGCCTGAAGTTGGGAAGTTGGTGGTGTGATCTACCCCTGTGCNTTTATGTGTCAAGAGAGAATGCAAAAGTTGGAAGGTGAAGACCAAGGCATTTTAAATAACGGCCAGGTCAAGAATACTCCAAACCGACGAACTTGTATGACGGGTTTAATGAGAATGAAAGAAGCGAAGGAGATATGCAAGGATCGTGGCAAGTGGAAGGATGTTGTCTCTGCCTACCCCTATGGGAATGAGGCATGATGCTATGTATGTATGTATGTAGTTCAATTCAAATTAAACGCGTTTTTATCATCTAAGTAATCTCGCCACTTATAATATGATTTTTCTATCAGCTTTCTTTAAACAAAGACTTTGAACTTTATTAATTGACTCGTATTAGTCCTAATATTCTATATTTACCTTTAAGGTATCGAAATGTGAACTTCTGTTAAAAAATCTAGTATAATTGTATCAAAATTACGTTATTTATATAATTGTCTTCGAATAAGAGTAACTAGATAGATAAAGAACTGTTGTTTTGTGTTTGTTCTTATGATTTAGAAGGCCTGTGCCCAGCATTGGGACATTAATGGACAGCTATCTAACTTACTGCCTCATTGGTCTAGTGGTTAACATGTTCGACTACAGATATGAGGTCCTCAGTTCGAAATCCGGGTCAGGCATATTCAAAAATTAATATTCAGTTTTCTATTAAGATTTTCTCGATATTTGCCTGAAGTTGGGAAGTTGGTGGTGTGATCTACCCCTGTGCCTCGGAGAGCACGTTAAGCTGTCGGTCCTGCGCCTCATCTCTCTCCACGAGTGTCGGATTCCCGTCACATCGGACTATGAGAGTGAAGGAATAGAGTGCATTTGTGTACTATGCCTGCCAATCCTCAGTAGAGCAGCATGGTGGGGCTATGCTCAAAAAACCCTCTCTCCTAGTGAGGAGGCCTGTGCCCAGCTGTGGGACGTCACTGGGCTGCTACTTACCTTACTAACTTACATAAAAGCTCTTGACTTACTGATATATAATACTAAAATTTAGATCTTATTATAACAGAATGAACTACTTTTTATATCAAGAAAAATCTAATAAATAAATATGTATTATAAAACAAATTCAACTAATTAAAAACAACTTCGCGTCCTCCATTTTTATTATAATTATAAATTATACTAAGTAATTGCAATTATATCGCTGTGAAATAATAATTTTCGGTATAAAAACACTTTATATTACGGTTCCTGGTTTTAAATTGTTATATATGTAAATGTTATGCATATTTAAATGTTACTTTTGTCTGTATAATTAAAATAATAATGCAAAATAAATCATAATCTAGGAGTATACTTTGGTATCTATAACTGATGTGAATTAATTGCTTTAATTTCAATAAAATATATTAAAAACTATATTGGTGTGACGCTTCTTATTATAAGGAAACCCGACTGAGTTATTCCTGGATTCTTCCCGGAATACCACGTAAAGAAATTTTTTATTCTAAAACGTTCTCTAATAACATTTTCACATAGTGATATCTTTTAAAATATTCAAATGATTTTAATAGAATTTTCATCAATAGATATAGTAATTCAAGGGGAAGATTTATATGTATATTTTATATGTATTATAATACAGAAAATTAAGAAAAAATACAAAAATTTGTATTGTAATGACGTAACTAGCATAATTTTGAGATATAAAATCGCAAATATTTAGCTAAACCTTACGTGATAGATCAAATTAATGTACTACGGAATTATATATCTTAAAAATTATATTAAAATGTATAAGATAGTACATGTTTATCTATTAAGGATAACCCACAGTAACCATTTTTATCTTTTAGATATTCCAAAAAAGTACGTTAACGTACCAAGCGATTTAATACAATACATTATTATTAAATATCCAATTAAATACATTAAAAATGTTGTGTATTTTAGATAGATTAAAACTGCCTTTAATAGCATTTCATTAAAATGGATATCTTAGAAGATATTAGCGATTTAACAAGTCGGGTGCGTGATGTGGCAGAGTTACATAAGCATCAAATAGATTTAAGGCTACTATTAACTTTTCCTTTCAACAGTTTTATATTGGTTGTCCCAAATATTTTATATGAGTTATTGGTATATATGTGTGCAAACAAACATACTATAGACGTGACCTATTTATAAAGCGTTTATTGTATTGAGGACGCACGGATGTAGGTCTGTCGATCCATTGTAATATCTTTTATCATATGTTATAAATGAAATTGAATTTTCTGTTTGTATTGTTGACATAACAGCTTTTTAATAAAAGCATATTTCGACCTAGAAAATTATATCTACTAATATTATAAAGAGGAAAGATTTGGACCGATTTTAATAATTCTTTTCATTAGATTTCTGTATAATGTGTAAGGATAGGCAATGTTTAAAGTTTTGTCTGTTGTAAATGCGAGGCAGATTATGAGGCAACTTTCATTGGAAGATAGTTGATATTATAAGTAACAACAAAAGCTAAATGGCTTGTGAAAGTCATGACGAATGGACATCTCAACCTTAATCTTGTTATTCGCAAGGAAACACGGCCCCTCATAAAACACTTGTCACAACAGACAAAATGAATTTTGAATTGAAACTCTGTCATGTAACATGACAGTTTTTGGAACAAGGAAAAGGAGAAGTAAAAAAACAAAGACGTTATTCAAATTCAATTTCTTTTTATTGCGTGGAATAGCATTTTTGATAATTCAGGATAATTATTGTACAAATAAGACACATACTGATTTGATGATAATGAGCTTTTTAGCCGCGTTTGTTCGTGATAATCTCAAAAACTATGAAATTGATTTAAATATGATTACTACCAATGTATCAAGCGATTCTTAAAGATGCTTTCTGACTTTAATATGTCAAGGTTATGTGTGAATTGGTTAAAATATAACAATAATTATACGAAGTATAGGTATCTCGCTGTTTGAAACTTTAAACTTCATTCACTTTGTTTTTATCCTTACGAATAATGAAACGAAAAGTTTTATGTCCTTTCTAAAGCTTTGGACTATCTGTGTACTAAATTTCATTAAATTCAGTTCAGTGGTTTAGGTGTGAAATCACGACAAACAGACAGAGTTACTTTTAAATCTATAATATTAGGAAGTATTGTAATTTTACACCCTTGAATGTTATATTTATATCAAATTAACAGTCTATAAATGAAGTTTCAAGCTTCTAGCCTTAATTTTTTGATATCGTTCGTTAAAATGGTGTAATCTATTAAAAAATGTTTAAATTCCATTAAACTTGCCATAGGTTTTACCTTCTACAAACAAACAATATTAAAAACCTAATATTAAAGAAAAACTATAAAACTTCCGTAAAATGAAAAAATGAAAAACTAATATCATGAAAAATAAAGAAGGATGAGGGAAAACTAGACTACCTTAGACCTTAGGGAATATCTAAATGTCCAACCCTTACATATGTTTTTTTCGCAATAAAAAGCCTGTCCTTTCTCAGAATATCTGTGTACGAAATTTCATTTAACATACACAGCATCATGCCTTACTCCCATAGAGCTCTTGCCACGATCCTTGCAAATATCCTTCGCTTCTTTCATTCTCATAAAACATTTCATACAGGTTCGTCGATTTAGAGTACTCTTGACCTGGCCCTTATTTAAAATGTCCTGGATTTGACCTGTCCATGAACGTTCGCCTTGGTCTTTTCCTACTAACTTATCCGTTCACTCTTGACTCATAAATCCTTTTTGTCAGTCTCCTTTCATTCATTCTCTCTACATGCCCAAACCACTTAAGCATACCTTTCTCAATTTAAGTCACTACATCTTTTTTATACCACAACGTTCTTATCACACTATTTCTTACTTTGTCACACTCACACTTCTCAACGCTCTTATCTCTACCGCATTTATTTTACTTATGTGATTCTTCTGCCATACCCAACTTTCGCTACTATACATAAGTGTTTTTTGTACCATACATTTACCATTTATTATACCACACATTTACCATATTCCCTGCATTCACTCTCCTTTCAATATCACTTTCACATGTTCCATCTTTTGTAAATTTAAATCCCAAGTACGAGTATACAAATTCTTTTGCCTCTTCCACTTGTTCTCCATCTATCAAAATATTGCCATTCATCATAGATTCATCTCTTTCAAAAAGCATACTTTCGTTTTGTTTACATTTATTTTCATTCCTTTCCCTTTCAAAGCTTCATTTATAATTATAGCATCTCCTGTAGCTCATTAGCGGATGACGTAAGTATAACTTGATCATCAGCGTAGAGTAAACGTTTGATGAGTAATTCATTCATACTTTCTTTTAAATCTGTCAAACAGTTATCAATGAATAGGTTGAACAGCCATGGTGACGCGACACATCCCTGTCGAACACCTCTTTCCACTTCGTGTACGCCTCGTTTATTCTGACACAAGCACTAGAACCCTCATAGAGAGACTTCAATGCTTGAATCAGATTACCGCTCACCACTCGATCATAGGATCATAGGTATAGATCATAGATCACATTTCATTAAAAAAATACAAAGTTAATCCATCCATTCGTTTTAACAATAGCAATAACAATTGATTTATTCCTTTAACAAATACATGAGTAAATACGCTTCTCATATTTGGGCTTTGAGAAAAAGTAATACACCGAAACAAGTCTTTACAAACAGTAAAAGTAATTTGGTGGAACACCTGTAAAACAAGCCCATGTTCTTGACCCCTGTATGTCGTAACAATTACATTAAAAGGCTTTCTCTGTCTGTCGTGTCTTTGAGCATATTTTTCTCTCCGACTTTCACTCCAACCATTAACCGTGACAATAGATGTCAGTTTAGTACGAATGGACGTCGTTTATTGAATTGTTCTGCTGTTATCTCAGCTGTAGAAAGCTTGATATTTATCTGTATGTAGTAATTGAATAATTACTTTTTTAATTAGTATAATAATTGCCTCATTGGACTATTTGTCCGCTTGTGTATCTATAAATATAAAAGAGATATCCAGGTATCTATTGACTTTTCACGATATCTCTGGAACCATAAGGCGTAGAGACTTGAACTTTGCTAGGAATATTCCATTTCTCAACCAAGTTCTGAGGTACGGGCCTTGAGGCAAAGACTCATTACCCAGGCTAATTTTCTCAGGGATCGACGATGCCTGGTATTTGTTTCTGCACGTCATTTTAACCATCCAAATCAATCCGAGTTCTGCCACTGCCATCGACATCTTTACCCACACCTGATGGTGGTAATAGGTAATAGCTCATGAGATTGTGGACGCCCAGTGCTTTCAGATCTAGGATACTGCTAATGCCATAGAGGTGTGTGTGCGGGGAGTGGTCCGCGCGGCGAAACATTCTCCTCACCAGATCAGCTAAGAATGGTTTTTAAGAAATTCCACCCACAAGGGGGGATGCGGTTAATTAAAAAAAAAATCATATTCAAACTTCACATTTCAACTTAATAGAAATATCAAAAGTAAATTTTAGTAAATTCCACCCTCAACGGACAGATGTTTCTTATTTCTAAAATAATTTGTCGAAATTAATGAAAATGCTACCAAAAAACACACAGACGAAGTTGCGGGTTCAGCTAGTCTGTAGATTATGAGAAATCGTTTTCTGAGTAGAGACAGGTTGAAGTTATTCTAAATATATTATATATGTCGTAGTGCTGTAGTCTGCGGAACGCGGGCGCCATCTGTCTATCGGCATGGGGTAGAGTCAATAGTAACAATCCGGCGCGCGTCTCTCCAGTTCTCGGGTGACAGTCCGCCAGAGCGGTCGCCTATTGAAATTGTTCCAAGCTATTATTATTAATGCGTTTGTATAAATTGATATTGGGAACATTAAGCGATTGAACATTTTAATCAGAGTTAATTAATAAAGTGTTTGATTGCACCAACATTACCCATCTACGCCCACAGTGAAATTGAATTATGGATGCCATTAATGACGTTGTCGCCGGAGAACCCTACGTCCCTATATACCTTATGCTTCCTTTCTCTCCTATTCTCCGACATATATATTCTGAAAATAAATGTTTGAGATCTTAACAACTATCGAGAAGAATTGGGTACATAAAATGTATATCTAACTAATACATTTTTAAATTCGTAACGACAGTAGTCAATTTAAAAATACTCTAAAGGTATTGAAAAATTTTTTTTAATTGGTCCAGTAATATTTAGCTTGATAAATAAAAATAAAAATTGTTTCGTGGTAGCAAAATAATTTGACGCTCTAGAGTTCGACTCGGGATACATTATTTTCTTAGGATTGACATTATTAAATTGGTTATATCTTTTGAATGGAATGTCCGAATTTAATAATTTAAAAAATATTTTGCAGCTATGGAAATGCTCTTCAATAAAATTATTCAATTTCATAAGGATTATTATCTGAGGTAGCTAGATAGTTTAGACACGGTTTTCGGTGGAAGCCAGAGTTTTGCAAGGTTATTCTTTTCTATATAAACTATTTCACGTAAGCGTGATAGAACAAATTTCTTTTGCTAAGTAACAGGTTATTGCAAGTAAACCTTTAAAGATAGACATACGCTCTCGTAGACTTTTTTCTAGAATAATTTATCAGGAACAATTCCGCCAAACATCATTTGTTCGTAAGTTTTACCGTTTCCACATCGCACGCAACAGAAGCTCACAAAACGTATAAATTTTCCCGAGAAGCGCATCATTTTTAATTGATGCTACGATCCTATTGGCTGTAACGTATGGTATATTATTCCAAATAAATGGGCTATTTGTGACTAAAATAATATTTAGATTCCATCTTTAGTTTTACGCTGGGAAGTCCTCGTGGATACCTGAAACACTCCTGGAGAGCGTTGCAGGTTGCTCTCTTTACTTGGCCACCAGGTCGGTATGCGCTGCCTTGGGCCACCCTCTGTCTTCCCAAATTGTAAAAGGGATTCACCCCTAAGCCGTGCTTCCAATCTTCTCTCGTGCATACTTGCAAGCACTTTTACGTCCAAATTTCAAGGCGGCGTACCAGCTAAAACGCAGCCCACCACCCCGGAGATAGTGCGGATATCCTTGGATGACTTTACCGCTATGATATGTCACGCGTGACGCAGCAATGTCTTGGACCTTAGGGTTAGAGTATTTGCCCATATGGGAGCTCCATAGAATGAACTACTCCCGTATAGATCCGACGACAACTCATACCTGGCGCACCTATATTAGGCAGGAGCCTACTCAGCACTTCAGCCTGACAAGCCTGGGTGAGAGGCGCTCAACGTGTGCTTAGGACTTCCATCGGCTACCAAGGACGAGGCCGACGTACTTCCTGGTACGTTCGATGCTGCTAGAAATTCTCCCTTTTATTAATATTTCTCTAGCTGGAGGCCCTGACGTGCGGAACACCGCATGTCTCTGGTAATGAATGGTACCTCAGTGCCTCCAGTACAGTACGCCAGGGCAAGGTGTAAGAAGCATTAACGATATGTAAAGATACCGCCAATACCATTTCACCCCGCTCCATTGCCCCCTCTGTTACTCTTCACTCTGGGTCCTTACTCTGGCGGTGGCGAGTGGAAGTACCCCTGCGAGACCCTGGAGTGCACTAAGTCCCAGACTCACTCGCGCTAGGTGCTCAACGAGGCGGGTTACGATCACCCGCTCGAACAGCTTCTCCACCTCATCGAGTGGAACTATCCGCCTGTAAGCAGAGGAATTCTATTCCTGGTGCCCATCCTTGCGCAGGAGAACCAGCCTGCTCTCCTTCCAAATGTTTGGTACCCACTCTAGTCCCAAGCAGAGCGAAGAAAGGATCCTCAATCTTAGATCAAGGTATTCGAGTGCAAGTGTTAAAGCACTCCATCAGGCTTGGGCGACATTCTTTTTTCGAAGACTTATGATCGCCGCTCCCATCTCTTCTTCAAACACTTGTCTCGTTGAGACGTTAGAGGACTATATCTCCACACTCCATCCTATTTCATCGACATGGAACGGGAAGAGTCATCTTAATTTGCTGAGTTAAGGACTATTAACCGAACATCTTAACAAAAAACTATCTTCTCTTCTCTTACATTCTTAATCTTAATTTTTAAGCGTTACACCTATTTTGGGAGAAAAACTTGGTTAAGCCGTCCTTAGGTGTCTTTAAATTTTAATTTCAACCATATCCTGACTTTATATATTTGTTTTACCAGAAATGAAGATCAAAATTAGTGACTTGGAAAATATATTATACATTGATTAATCACTTTAATAAAGTTTTGTAAATACTAGGGAATTAGTTTAGGAAAAAGCTCTCGAAATCGTTGACGAGTACACATACCTGGGACATATAGTCCAGCAAGGGTAGGTCCAATTTCGAGAAGGTCAACCGCCGAATCCAACTCGGTTGGGCTGGGTTCGGGAAACTACGCCAGATATTTTCGTCCGATATTCTTCAGTGCCTGAAGACCAAAGTCTTCGAACAGTGCGTGTTGCCAGTGATGACATACGGTTCTGAGACGTGGTCGCTGACTATGGGCCTCATGCGGAAGCTCAGAGTCTCTCAGCGTGCGTTGGAGAGGGCTATGCTTGGAGTTTTGAATTAGAAGTGAAGAGATCCGTAGTAGAACCAAAGTCACCGACATAGTACTATGAATCGCGAACCTGAAGTGGCAATGAGCGGGGCATATAGTTGGAAGGACCGATGGACGTTGGGGGCCTAAGGTGCTGGAATGGCGACCCCTCACCGGACGGTGCAGTGTAGGTAGACCCCCACAAGGTGGACCGATGATATAAAGAGGGTCGCCGGTAGCCACTGGAGCTAGGCGGCGCAAGATCGGGCCTTGTGGACGTCATTACGTGAGACCTATGTCCAGCAGTGGACGTCCATCGGTTGAAGCGACATCGACGACGACGAGTTTAGGATTTTTAATCAATTTATTTCTTCACAAAAACTTGGGGCTACAATTTTAAATAAAACCACAATTGGAAATAAGATGTACTTACACTTGTATTTACCTCTGTTTCCAGAAAGTTCTAGGGTCAGGAAGAAATTTTTGCGTGAATCTGTCAATTAGACTTGTATTTCCGATGTGAAGATACAAAGAAAGCAGCTCGACGAGGATAATATTTCCTGTACTCGTGTTAATTTCATTAATTTCCAGATAGTTCTCAAAAGTACGTAGGAGTTTCAGGTAGTCTTTTCCGACCTTACGCTCTGAGATACAATTTTAAAGCCAGTTATATCCTGACTAATATTTCCCGTGGGTTGTGCGAGAAATATGAAATAATTGACAATAAACTTGCAAATGTAGTACCTGAATAGACTGTTAAGTTGCCAGAGAGAACTCAATCAAGCTTTGTTATTGTCAACAATTATTGTACAAGATGGATTTCTCCCGTGACTAAGCATCTATTATGTAGCTCTGCATCTTGCTTTCTAATTTATGGAGGCTATTTGATATAGTCTAGACTTCAGACAGCAAGCACAGACTTTTGACTAATTCAATGTATATATATCTCTACATATAAGTTCCTGACGGCCTCAATGGAGCAATAGTGCTCCTACTGGTCTCACTACTAGATGGTTCTGGTTTCAAAGCCTGGGACAGGAAATTTAAATAAATTACCCCTTACCAGATAACGGCGTGATAGTTTATAATACGTTTAGTTTAACTATTACTAAATGTTAGTATAAGGCTTTCTAAATTAAAGCCAATTTGCCATAAAACCATCGTCATGTCTCATGAATGAATACAATTACTTAAATTATAACTGTTATCAAGTAACAAAGGAATTTAGAGGGAAACACCGTGATTCTGTGTCTTAGAAGTTAATAGAGTTCTCATTTATTATCAACCACAGAGCTACCAGTGTTGGGTAGTTTATTAAATAATTAATATGATAATTAGCAAGGGTATTTGGAGGGAAACAACGTGATTAGTGGTTAGTTGTAATAAGCTCAAGTTATAAAAGATTCTGTGTCTTAGAAGTTTGTAGAGTTATCACTTATTATCGACCTTAAGGCTACCAGTGTTGGATATTTTATAAATTAATTAATATGATAATTGGGAAAGGTATTTAAAGGTTTTGAAGGTAGAGGGAAACACCGTGATTGGTGGTTAGTTGTAGTAAGCCCAAGTTTTAAAAGATTCTGTGTCTTAGAAGTTAGTAGAGTTCTCATTTATTATCGACCACAGAGCTACCAGTGTTGGATAGTTTATCAATTAATTAATATGAAAATTAGCAAAGGTATTTGGAAGGAAACACCGCGATTGGTGGTTAGTTGTAGTAAGCCCAAGTTCTTAAAGATTATGTGTCTTAAAAGTCGATTAATTTTAATTTTCAGAGTGAAGTAAGTTCAGAAATCAGTCGTTGGGTTGAGAATACCTTTAATCAGTTTCGGATTTGCCTCAATGTTATTTTAAGAAATTAATTAAATCATTGTGTAAAATAGATCAGTTTAAACAACGATGTAATTTATTATGAATATTTCATGAAATGAATTCCATTATAGTTTCATTAACATTGTAACTGTTAAATGTGTTCCCGATGAAATTTATGTCAATGAAGATTTTGTTATTTATTATTGACAGATTAACGCTTAACTGTGATCACACCTAAGTTGTGATGCAGTCTAATCTGGTAAGAGGCGAATTAGAAAGTCATATATACATACATAACATCACGCCTCATTCCCATAGGGGTAGGCAGAGACCACGTCCTTCCACTTGCCTCCTTGCACATCTCCTTCGCTTCTTTCATTCTCATTAAACTTTTCATACAAGTTTGTCACAGACTAGAGTACTCTTGACCTGGCCCCTAATTCAAATGTCCTGGATTTGTTCCAGGAACGTTCCTTGGTCTTCCCCTTCCCACTTTCTCATTCACTCTTGACTCATAACCTCATTTTGTCACTCTCCTTTTACTCATTCTCTCTACGTGCCTAAACCATCTAAGCATACCTTTCTCAATTTTAGTCACTACAATGTTCTTTTATACCACAACGTTCTCTTTATTTCTTAATTTGTCACTCAGTTTCAATCCACTCACACTTCTCAAAGCTCTCTTTTCTTCTACCATACCTTTAAGACCGGCCCTTTGAGACACCCTCTGGCTATTCATAAAGGCATGAAGAGTATCATTTACCATATTCCCTACATTCACTCTCCTTTTAATACCACTTTCACATGTTCCATCTTTAGTAAAATTTTGATCCCAAATATACAAATACTTTTACATCTTCCACTTATTCCCCATCTATTATAATATACAATATCATAATAGATTCATCTCTTTCAAAAAGTATAACTTTCGTTTTGTTTAAATTCACTTTCACTTTAGGCAACTTCAGGGTTAGGAAAATCTGACCAGCGAGTTTAGATGAAGGGCGGTTGCCTTCTTTTACGAAACCGTCGAAGGAGGTTGGGTGGCAATAATCATTGGTATGCACTCCACTATTCCTCTCGGTAAAAAGTAGAGTGTCATAGTAAGCATCATCCGAGTCACTAGAGTGGAATGTGAGATGGGACCCACTAGTTATTTTATCCAACGATGACGAGGGATGCTCTAGATTTTGTTGTATATTCAGTGAGTCCCACACTCCAGATTTGTAGCATTTCTTCTTCTTTCGGATTGCGTAAAAGCATTCCCCAGCGACAAAAAAGGGTAAGGGAAATCTTGAGTGAGATTTGATCAGAAAGGAATGTACGAGCGCTCCTCTGATGTTCCACTAATAGATGAAAAAGTTTCCGCTGGCTTTTACTGGCTATTGCGAGTTCTCCCCCGCGTCCAGACTCAGACTCGTTACTGGTGCATAAATCTATTTCTCGGTATAAAAAAAGTGAAATCACAATCAATCGCTAACCTATCTGCAATATAAAAAAGGCAATAGTTTTGTTTACAATTTCCGAGTCCAGTATTTATATTATTTGAACTCTTATTAACACATATACGTGTATCAATTACATAAAAACAAGAGGATTCAATCTGAGGTTGGATGTTTTTTCTCATCACGTTTTAATTACCGGGTCTTATATAAACATGAATTAAAATAGTATATGAGCTTACCACGCTACATTTTCCATGAATGAGGCACCAGGGCCTTAACCTTCTTATTCGTCCTTTGTGTCTCGGATGAGTGCCACTGAGTATTCCTAAAAGCGAGAAGATTACCTCGCCTCCTTTGGAGGTAAGAGGGAGCATCCACTGTTTTCTACCTCTCTCGCATGTCGACTTCCTTTAGCCAGACTACTGTTTATTAAAAGGCCACTTCCGCCCACCGTCTCACCAATAAAGGCCTATTCGAATAAGGAATATTTAAATTTGGACTCTTTTCACGATGTAATTGAATATGGATTCCTGTCGTCCTTGGTGCCCAAGATGGGTCCAACTGAGGATGCACGGAGGCAGACGTGCGCAAATAGCCACATGCAATGGTAGGGGAGTGCATCCAGTTCTATCTTCCGCTTACATCCATGGGCCTCCTTCAGCGAGATTAGCTTCTCACAGATGAAGGCCACTACACAATCTACCAAAAAATGGCTCAATGAATCGATAACAGCACCACACACGTGGTAGACCAATGGCTCATTGGGCCCAGTCAGAACCTGCACCTGTTAGAGAGTCAACTGCACTCTTTGGAGATCCATGTTCCAGGTGAAGACCGCGCACTTCCAAAAAGGCCACGCCTGCTACCGGGGACCTGAAATCCTTTTTCCATCGTTGAACCAGAGCACGGTGGGCTCCAGCCTCGGTCTTAAAACCTTTACGTAACCAAGTTGACAGCAGAACATATACTTAACGATCTATGAGTTTGAAAAGAATCCTTTATTTATTTTAATCACTGGTAAGACAAGTTTAAGGAAATTTTCTTTCTAATTTCTCTCAGTCTGGACTAGTGGGAGGCTTCGCCTGTGATTAGTTAACAATCTGTTTATCAAAGATTTGGGTTCCGGTACAGTTACTTTTAGCTAGGTTGACGTGTTTTAATCTTAGACAAGAATATAATGTCTTGGTTTTTACTTATCTGACACGTTATTTCATATATAACACAGAATACGTTTAGAGGAGCTTTTTTTAAAGCTTAAAAATCATTAATTTATGTATTTGTGAAGATATGGATCACAATGTTCGTTATTTTTCTTTTTGTTTTTGCAGCTATTATGCTTGTTTGAGCCATCTAGCGCTAAGCGCTTGGTACCTCGGAAGCGGCGTACTCGCCCCATCTGCAAACTTTCCAACGGTCTATTGTACTGGTTATCGGGAGGCGTGCGTATTCGACACGAGAGGGGGGCTCCTACTCCGTTCCATTAGCCATGGAGCAATATAGTTTATCTGTAGTAGTAAGATGTCAATAGCTCGCTGTCAATTCTCGAGGCGTATGGTGACGGGCGCAAAATAAGCCCGCCTCGTGGGTTTTGCCTGGTTTTGTCGGCAAGGTGCGGTAATTCCACGCGTTAATTGGTTTTGTGGTGCTAGTGAAGTAATTCGTCGCGTTTTGTAGGCCCTATCGTAGCCCCACGACAAAGTGCGGCGGATCATAGCACGACTAGGTTACTTTCCGCCTACGTGGTGGCCGCAGTTGGACTTCCCTGTGTCTTAAGAGTGGAAAAGAAGACTGGCGTCGCCTACAATGGCTTTCCGCGACGCCTTGGCAAACACACATCCACAAATATACACACACACAAAATTACACACCCGCCATGATCAGCTATCTGCCAGGGCTCGTTGCCGTTGAGGAGTCGGCGCCGGGAGACCAGGTAGGCGCAAAATGATTCACATCTTTCGTATAATTTCTCCTCCCGCCGTCTCGGGGACCGATTCGATCTGGATTCCTATGGGCCCGAGTCCAGGGTCGAGTCCACGATAGGGTCACGGCCGGCGTGAACAATGCTATTTCCTAGAGACGGCTATATATTATCACATTTCACAATTAATAGACAAAACTATAATTAGAAGTAACGTAATACAAGAAACACACATCTCAATGACTGTTAGCAATTTATGTTAGTGCTTTTACTCCGCAGAGGCCTCTATGAGTTATGTAAGTTTCGTATTAATTAGAAATAGGTGACATTATATAACCCTTACATAATTTGTTCTAAATCTATACATGCGTTATAATATTAATATTTTTTAAACAGCAAATTTTACTCGTTTAATAATATCTAAAAGATGTTCGCTTAAGTAATCTTCAAAATTATAATATGCCCTTTGTAAAAGGGTGTTTTTTTACATATTTCTTAAAATTACGTGGAGGCAAGTCTAAAAGTGATTGCGGTGCTTTAGACGCAACTTTTTTTAGAGGACTATCATTTATTTGAATACTTGTACAAATTTTATTTGCATTTGTCAAAGTGAATTCAACATTCTTGTTTTTGCCGACTTTAATACTAAATTATTAACTGAAAACCATTGTGAGACAAGTGATAGGGTTTTATTTACATCGTCAATTTTTTTCTTATTTCTATCAATTTTAAATAACAAGGACGTGTCATCAGCAAAAAACATATTCGAGGTGTGTTCAAAAAGTGTCGCGAATTTTGTTTTTTTCAAAAATTATTTATTTATTCCTGAATATCTATTTTCTCCCCTTCAAAGTAATCCCCATGAGATATTATACACTTGCGCCAACGGTTTTTCCAATCTTCGAAGCACTTCAAAAAATCATTTTTTTTAACTTGTTCAGCTCCTCCTTCGATGCCGTCTTTATCTCGTCAAGAGAAGAGTAACGTCGTCCTTTCATGGGCCTCTTCAGTTTAGGGAACAAGAAAAAGTCACAGGGGGCCAGATCTGGGGAATACGGTGGCTGCGGCATCATTAGTGTGTTGTTTTTGGCCAAAAAGTCGCGCACAAGCAACGATGTGTGAGCAGGGGCGTTATCGTGGTGCAAAAGCCAATTTTTGTTCTTCCACAAATCCGGGCGTTTCTGGCGGATTGCTTCGCGCAAATTGCGCATAACTTGCAGGTAATATTCCTTATTGACCGTTCTTCCCTGTGGCAAGAACTCATGATGCACCACGCCCCTGCAATCAAAGAAAACTGTCAGCAAAACTTTCACATTCGATCGAACTTGGCGCGCTTTTTTCGGTCTTGGTTCGTGCGGCAGCTTCCATTGAGATGATTGAGCTTTGGTTTCCACGTCATAACCATAAACCCACGATTCGTCACCAGTTATGACCCTCTGGAGCAAATTTGGGTCGTCGCGGACAGAGTTTAACATCTCATTAGCAATGTTCATGCGATGCTGTTTTTGGTCACAATTGAGCAATTTTGGTACGAATTTCGCGGCGACCCGTCTCATGCCCAAATCATTGATAAAAATCGAATGGCACGAGCCAATCGATATGTTTAGGTCCTCAGCAACTTCTCTAACGGTGATTCGACGATTGGCCAATACCATTTTCTCCACTTCATTAATTTTTTCGTCTGTTGTTGAAGTGCTCGGGCGTCCGGCACGCTCTTCGTCGTTCACATCTTCTCGGCCTTCTGAGAACATTTTGTACCACCGATAAACGTTGCTTCGGTCCAAGGTAGCTTCTCCGTATGCCACAGTCAACATTCGGAATGCATCCGCGCACTTAATTTCGTTTTTCACACAAAATTTGATACACGTTCTTTGATCCATTTTTTTGAATAGGTAAAATACGAAGACGATCCAAAACACGTGCAAGCAAAGCAGCTGTCAACAATTAAATGAACATTCAAAATGGACGAGCTTGTCGGCATAAGTGAGAGACATGAGTACCAACATAACGCCACAAAAAATTCGAAATTCGAATATACGTAACCCGCGAAAATTCAAAATTCGCGATACTTTTTGAACACACTTGACTTATTGTGGGACACCCATTTTTAGCAGTGATCCCGACGACTCAACGCCATTTACTAATACATTTTGAACTCTATTTTCAAGATAAGAACTCAACAAATTAAGTATCCCATCTCTCACACCATAATAACTTAATTATTTCTCATAATCTTCGATACAATAAAGTTAATTCATTCAGCAAGATCTTAACTAAATGATAAATGTACTGTGGTGAAATATTTGATAAAGCGCCTCAACAAAATGTAAAACAAGTTAAAATATGTTTACGTCATGATATTAGTTTTTATATTGACTAAGTTAAGGTGCGAATGACGACGCTGCGTTTGCAGGCTGGTGGAGCTTGTTCGTAGAGTACTACAGTTTTTAATTTTAATTTCAAGTGTACAAGTGAAGCGTAATATTATTAAATATTAAGAATGAAGCTTTGAAAGGGCTTTGAAGGAGATGAATCTATGATGAATGGCAATATTTTGGGCCAGACAGGCTGTGCATGCAGGAGTGTTGGTGCCAACACTTATGTATGGTAGTGAATGTTGTGTATAGCAGAAGAATCACACAAGTAAAATAAATGCGGATTAAAACTGAGTGTCAAAGTAAGCAATAGTATGATAAGAGAACGTTGTGGTATAAAAGAAGACGTAGTGATTAAAATTGAGAAAGGTATGCTTAGATGGTTTGGGCATGTAGAGAGAATGAATGAAGGAAAGTTGGCAGGGGAAAACCATGGTGAAAGTTCCTGCACCAAATCCAGGACATTTTAAATAAGGGCAAGGTTATGAGTACTCCAAACCGATGAACTTGTTTGAAAGGTTTAATGAGAATGAAAGAAGCGAAGGAGATATGCAAGGATCGTGGCAAGTGGAAGGATGTTGTCTCTGCCTACCCCTATGGGAATGAGGCGTGATGATATGCATGTATAACATAATATTATATTACAATGATAATGGTATAAATACTACGTCTACGATTAAGTCAAGCAATAAAAATTTCGTTTTGCTACGATGCTAGTTAGAAGCCATGAGAGAGCAATTCTTTATCTCTTATCTATATAGTACCATCTGATGATATCACTCAAGCACTAACCCTTCAGCAATAAAAAGAAATGGATACTAAACCAGTTAACCATGAACGTTAAAGTGGCTATTAATCTCTAGCCCTTTGGTAAACACAGGAACTTAACTATTAGTTGAAGTTACAAGGCAGCATCTAATTTATCACTATTGTTAAACCAATTTGGAAAGACCGGAACTGTAATGCTTACTTCGAAGCATTTCCCGAACACTTTAAGGCTTTATTGGATCAAAATGTAAGACAAACTTGGCTATTGGATTGTAGGCTTCGGCAATTAGGGTTTACTAACGACTCTATTAATTCCTGTAAAGACATTTTCATTCCTTGCTTCTAAGGAAGCTTTTTAAGCTTTTTTGTGTGGTGAATTTATATTTGGAGTTTCTATTGCTTGTAGATTGGTAATATACATATAAATATTAATATATACATTCAAAATAATCTTTTACAATTGAAATTTTTATTATTGTAATGTAGAAAAATTATTTACACAATAAATATATTAAAAGGAGTTACTACTGAGTTTCTTGCGGATTTTTTCTCAGTAGAATGAACTGTCCGCATAAGTTATAGATTTGTTACAAATTAATGACCAATTGAAAAAGCTTTCTGAACCTTCTTGAATAAATAATATTTAGAATTTCGTTTATATTTATATTATATAAATTCCTTATCACGGTATATGACCGTGATGAACTTTATTTTCCTGGTTTAGTTCTCTAATTGGAATTGGGTGGAAATTTTATCAAATTACTAAATCTTTAAGCATAAGATGTGATGCCAAATAAGTTGCATAAGCATCAGTAGTATTTTGAAGAAACAGCTTGTATTAAAGTAAAGCACCATTTGCTGATAGCTGACGGAAAAGGTTTCTTTCTATATTATATTGACTTTTTTCATATTACTTGTTCCCTTAGTTAAATCAAACAAAGAGGTTATAGCTATTTAATATTTACATTGTTATATACAACAATGGAATACTTAGCCTCGATTAGGTTCAATACATACAAGCTAAGTGGCTTCGTAGTTATTCAAGTTTTATAGCCAACAATTAAATCCAGAATCCTCTAAAACAGAGGTGGGACGTAATGATAGACAGCCTTCGGTTCTAAAGACTTTATCCGAGCCATGGTATGACAATAAACTGCCTTAGTAACGCCTTGGATATAAATAATATGTTTATTAATTAGCTGAATTTGGTAAGGCAGATTTGGGTGTGTATTTTTTAATTTTCCTGGGTCCTGTGTAACTTCGGCCGTGACTGGTTACCGCGAGTCAAGCAATCAACTTGTATTCTGGTACGATGCTGTGAAGAAACCATAAGCGGTTTAAGTTACCTCTTACAAGATTCTATCTTTATTATCAGTCAACGTCATGTGAGATCACAGTGAAACATTGACAGGTCTCCAATAAAAAACAAGTGTGTTTTAGACTACACGACTGAAGTAAAACGTTACTGGCTATGAGAGAATTGGAAAAAAGGAAGTGTGTGCCCGCATTTCTCTTTCACTCATATATTATTATATTAATATAGGAAACGTAGCTACCTCGCTTCCATCATCATCAACTTATATCTCCCTCTCAACTTCTGTTGGACTCGCTTTTGTAACACACTCGTCACGCCAACGAGATTTTACTTTAATAACAGCTACAGGATCTATCTGTCAATAACTATTACTTTATAGTATTTAAAAAAACGTATAACATAATAATAGGACAGCTAAAACTACTATTTCAAATACCTTGTTAGTAAAATGAATTGATCAGGCATTTTTCTAAAACTAAAATTATCAAGCTTAAGGACGTTAACCTAAAAAGTTTAAGTCCTTGTAATTAAGTTCCTTCTTTTATTTGCTTTAATATTTTGTTAATTTCCTACCTATCATTTGTTTTTTTTGTATATATTTAGTTATAGTTGGGTTGGGTACTATCAGAACCATTTGTATAAGAAATAGAAATAAATTTGAATCTGAATTTCAATAGATTTACTAAAACATTTGTGTATTCTTAAAACACATACGATAGCACGTAATATAACATTTTTCACTACTTCAATAACACGTAATATAACATTTTTCATAATTGTAAATGTTATATCAAATAATTAATTAAACATAGCAGTGACTGGTCGATTGAGTGATCTTTGGGTTTTTTTTTTTTTTTTTTTTTTTTTTTTT
>JACTOM010000026.1:3406295-3465831 GCA_015832385.1 Elymnias hypermnestra
CAATTTCGAGAAGGAGGTCAACCGCCGAATCCAACTCGGTTGGGCTGCGTTCGGGAAGTTACGCCAGATATTTTCGTCTGATAACCCTCAGTGCCTGAAGACCAAAGTCTTCGAACAGTGCGTGTTGCCAGTGATGACCTACGGTTCTGAGACATGGTCGCTGACTATGGGCCTCATGCGGAAGCTCAGAGTCACTCAGCGTGCGATGGAGAGGGCTATGCTCGGAGTTTCTCTACGTGATCGAATCAGAAATGAAGAGATCCGTAGTAGAACCAGAGTCACCGACATAGTCCTGCGAATCGCGAACCTGAAGTGGCAATGGGCAGGGCACATAGTCCGAAGGACCGATGGACGTTGGGGGCCAAAGGTGCTGGAGTGGCGACCCCGCACCGGACGGCGCAGTGTAGGGAGACCCCCCACAAGGTGGACCGACGACATAAAGAGGGTCGCCGGTAGCCGCTGGAGCCAGGCGGCGCAAGATCGGGTCTTGTGGACGTCATTACGTGAGACCTATGTCCAGCAGTGGACGTCCATCGGTTGAAGCGACGACGACGACGACGACGATAAGAACTGAAACGAACTTTCATGTGGATTTTAGCATATTGGTTGGTTTCAACTAATACAAAGGTTATATTTATAAACAAATTTTGTGTTTTACACGTAAAAATACATTTAAATTACAATTAACATAATCAACGTCAGATAGTACAACAGTATTTTAATTTGTTGCAGACAAACGTACGGAGGGATGGCCGCTCGTTGATTCCCCGCTACCGACAGTAGTGTACACATTATTGTACCTTTTTATAGTCTGGATTGGCCCTAAGATCATGAAGAACAGACGCCCATTTCAACTAACTTGGCTACTAGTGCCCTATAACTTGGCAATGGCTGCCCTAAACGCGTATATAGCCTTGAGATTGCTCACAGCCTCCTTCAGATTGAGATATAGCTATATATGTGAACCATGTAGACAAAAATACGATCCAGATGAAATGCAAGTAAGTCTATTTGATCTATATATACCATATTTGTCTAATATACTAAAATATTGTACGTGTACTATGTCAAAAATCAATTTTAGAGGTATGAGTATTCTCAGGTAGAGTATTTTTGATTCTCCGACTTCTCACCCCCTTATATTCATGTCTTAAAGATTAATTCCCGATTTGATAAATTTAGGAAATTGTATTTTTAATGTCCAAACTAATGGGATATTTCAACCTTAAGTAATTGCCAGATAACGTCTTACTGTATATTTTACTTGGGAAACAATTATTTTATTTTAATTGTTTTTTTAAGTTGCTTTTGTATTTTTAATAATACACCCCATCCCCAATACACTAACAAACTAACACACAAAAATTTAAAAGTAAAATAATATATACATGTAATTATAAAAAAGAAAGACTAACATTCTTTGAGAGAATCATTAACAAATTTATATAACTAAAAAGCCAAATAACTCAAAGGTTCACTTAAGATTGAATTAAAAACACTATTATTTCTAAAATGTAAATTTAGTTCACAAGTTAATGTTTCTCTCAAACTTTGATTCCGAACACATGCTGTTAGCAAGTGTTCAAGATATTCAGTTACACCACAAACTGCACAATTAGGGGAAGAACTCTTCCTCATAAGATAATTGAACTTACCCAAAGGCATTTGTCTAGACCTTACTGTAAATGCCATTATTAACTTATTTCTATTAGTTTTTGAATGTACTAACTACGGTATACGGGGAGGCTCAGACTGCATTGTCTTGTATCATTTCCTTTCGATTACGACCTCTCATTAAAATATTCCCCCCACTCTTTTGAAATTTTTATTTTGTACTTATTAACTAAATAGAGTAACAACCTAATAAAGTTTCTGTTAAAAAATAATAAACAAAACCGAACTACAATGAAAGATAAGACAAGGATGAAACAAACACAAAACTACCTGTTATCTGATAAAGTCCTCCCATCACTATTGCTGATGTATTTTGCTCACGAAAAGGGTACATAAAATAGAGATTGGAAGTCTGTATAAATCACTTACAATTAGAAGAGATCGTAGTCAAACTTGTCACCTATAAAAAAGCTCTTTGAAAAAAGGGGCGACTGGGGCTTTAAACTTTTGATTTATTTAAATGAAACTTAATAAAAAAAAGGTTACAGTCGCAGCCTATTAACGTCCCACTGCTGGGCACACGTATTACTGCATAGAATCTGAAACTTTAATGTTTAAATTATACAAAAACGCAATTCTTTAAGGGTATAGCTTAGTGAATAGCTCTACAATCAAAAAGCTTCCAATTTAAATATGTCTATAACAAAAATACGTAAAATTGGATGGGTTTGTTGAGCAAATACAGGAGCTTTTTATCTACAAGTGACATCAAAACCACTTTGATATCTTCAAAATCAATTTATTATAATAAGATTTGCTGTCACATTGTATCTCTTTTGATCGCAGTAATTTGATATAACAATGTCTGCTTTAACTCTATTTAATCAAACAGTGAATGTCACTCCATTTTATTTGTAAACGAATATAAATTTCAATATTATTCTAAAGTAATTTTTAGGGTGTTTAAAATGGTAGAACAGTTACGTAATGAAAAAGCGTTACGTGATCTCTATTTCAATGCACTCATCTCATGTTATTTAATGAACAAACCTTTTAAATAATTGTATTCTTTATTTTTTGGTTTATTTTAACGATATTCTTATAACTTTATTATAACGTTTCACTGTTCGCGCACAGACGTTTTTGCGTCAATTGCCCCGCAAATCGAATGACGCTAAAGTGGCTCTTGGGACTCAATTGTTCATGAAATACTACCAAATGTTATTGTTTTTATATTTGCTAATAGTTAAACTATACAATATATCTTTTGTTTGTTAAATTAAGACTCTGGTGTAACGTCATGTTGCGCTAAACTTTGAGATAGTGAAAAAGTCCGTCTTGTATTCATAGGCTCATATCTTAAAAATTAAAACTTACCACAAGGGTTTTCATTGTTATTCACATCACTTATATAATCAAAAACACTAATAATCACTAATAAATACTTACAGTTTGTAATATACTACAAAAAAACTTAACGAACTTCGACGCGACACACGCACCGTTACTAACCCTCACTTTGTAACTGAGTTATTTTCGTTTTTCCTATTGTGTAGTATTATGCCTACGAATATTTTATAACGGCAGTTACCGAAAAGCGAAATAGATAATACACATTACGACTTCAAAAGAAAATGATTACGGATTGCCTGAGTTGAAACGGTACTATGGTATCACGTCAACTAGTAGTTGACCGATGTTAGATACTCTTTATTAGTATTATGAATACAGTTTCAGGAAATTAAATTGTATAAGTCACTTCGTTTGTTATCATTAATTTGTTTCCAGATAGCGAACGCCGTCTGGTGGTACTACTTTTCCAAGCTTCTGGAGTTCTGCGACACATTCTTCTTTATCCTGAGGAAGAAGGATGAGCAGCTCACGTTCCTGCACGTGTATCATCATTCCACCATGTTTGGCTTCTGGTGGATTGGCATCAAATGGGTTCCTAGTGGATCTAGTAAGTATTTCATTTTACTACTTATATTAAGATACTAGCTAATTTACTTTATTTCACATTAGAGAGAGAGTGTTAGAGGAAGAACTTAGTTTAGTCATTTTGGTAGCATTTGACTTTTATTGACCCCCGTAATTTGCCCGTGATTTTTAACGGAAATAACCGTCACTTGTCCCGCACCGCACGGACGTTTTTGAAAATAGTTAAAGTTCAACTATACAATGTATTTGCTGTTTATTAAATTAATACTCTGGTGTAGCGTGTTGCTAAACTTTGAGATAGTGAAAAAAGTCCGTCTTGTATTTATAAATTTGAAACTGCTAAATTTTGCGATTGTCTGTAACAAATAAACAATCAAACATTTTCTGGACTATTATACATATGTTTATATATTATCTTCGTTTTAACTTTATAATTTTAATTGTCTCGTATACATAGTTGTTTTTTCCTTGATGATGTGTAAATATAAAGTCGTATGAACTGTGGGATTACGGAGAAATCCGTGCATAATGAGCGTCTACATTCTGAAAGAAATTACCAATTGATTTTTAATAGTCGTTGGCGTTTTCTGCGCACTATCTACATTAATATTATAAAGAGGAAAGATTTGTATTTTTGTATGTAACGAATAAACTCAAAAAGTACTGGACCGATTTTAATACTTCTTTTTTCATTAGAAAGCTACATTATCACTGAGTAACACAGACTATATTTAGTGCTAGATTACTATAGAAATCATTAGAAATTCCTATTAAAACCAACCGAAGGTGTAAAAAAATTAGCCATAAAATGTCTTTCATCGCATACGCTGTGAAGAGTATTAATAATAGGAGAAAAAAATGTTCGACAATATTATAGAATATATCAATATCTTTAAAAAACTTCGCGAGAAAACATGTTTAACTATTGTAGTTACGTCACTTTAAATACTTTTTTACATTTAACAAATTGATGGAAAAGCCGATCAAAATCAGACCGTGTTATCCATACCATTTATAAATTTTTATCCAAATAAATAATTTTATATTCAAGACTGTCTCAATACCTGATGATTGCTTTTTGTTTTATTGAAATCGGATATTCCATTCAAAAGATATCATGAAATTAAAATAAAAATACATGCCGGCGGCGGCCGCCACGCAGCGCATCGAGTAACTAACTCGACGAGAGAGGGGCAGTGCGGGAGAAGGGGGTGCACCATTATGAACTAGGTTACCTTACGCAGTGGACGCAAGCGACATTGAATATTTCGAGTTTTTTTAACACATTTTTATGCTTCACTTAAAAAGTTCTTTTCAGAGCTACTTAGTTTTAGTATTAGGAATCACACTTTTTCATAATATTTGTCAATTCATGGTCGTTTTAATTATCATGCTTATAACTTAAATATCTGTACCTATTTATGTCTACCCGTGCGAAGCCGGGACGGGTCGCTAGTTCTATAATATATTGAAAAAATATAGTCGATAAAGTGATTAACAAATGGTTAGTTACAATAGCTTTGAGAAGTCCCATGAGAATTGACATCATTAACCAAACCAAGATGATTTAATATAGTTAAAGTAAGACTTTATTCAAATCGGGTCCTTTATCTGGCTTTGTTGGATTACCTCTTATTACAATTGAGGAGACGTTTAAATAAGTTCCCCTAAAAAAATAGGCGAATCTCATTTTCAGGGGTTGCTCTGAGCGACCGATTACGGGGGCAGGCAATTCTCTGTGGAATTGCGTAGATAAATTTTAGATGAAATATTCACTTTCTTTTGTTTATTTATACGCTGTCCTTTACCCAAGCTTATTACTTTCAAAAGCACAATATTCAGTATATCCTCACCCCCTTTTTATCACACTGTTAAATTTCTTTACCCACCTCGATTAGACCTAAAATCTAATCTAGAGTGTTGTGTGTGAATCTAACCGGAATTTACTGGTTAACCAGACTACCCACTAAAACCCAGCGATACGTGTCATCCTTTAGTATCCGGGAGATATGCAGGTATCTATTGACTCATCACGATATCTCTGGAACCATAAGGCGTAGAGACTTGAAATTTAGTCGGAATATTCCTTTTGCCGAATAGAGGTCAGCTAAGAATGGATTTTACGAAATTGATTGAAATTTGGTACAGCGATAACCTAGAGCTTTTTAATTGTACTTGTTGTTCTCCTGGTTGGAGTTCTGTTCTCCATCCAGCGTGATGAAAAAAGCTCAGTTATCAACCTAGGTCATCGTTTTCAGAAATAAACATAACTTCTGCGTGGCATTAGAGAGAGAAGAAATTTCACTCCAATAAAGAAGGTTATAATTAGTCAACTATAAGAGATAGACATGTGACATCTTAGACATTTTTAGGACCATTTTACGTATTACATTTCTATCATATATATTAGTAACTTTAACATGAAATTAAAGCTTTAAAATGGAATAAATTTGCCCCGTTTATGTAACATTTTTTATTAATACTCTGCTTTTGTTAGTTCTACCGTAATATCTTATAGCCTTTCTCAATATTTGGACGATAAAATAATTATTCAATTTGAACCGGTAGTTCTTGAGATACAAGCATTCAACCGAATAAACTCTTCATCATTATAATTTTAGTATAGATTTCTTACAGAACGTTTAATATAAAAGGGCTTTAAGCATATTTAATACTAGCGGCCCGACCCGGCTTCGCACGGGTAGACATAAATAGGTACAGATATTTAAGTTATAAGCATGATAATTAAAACGACCATGAATTGAAAAATATTATGAAATAGCGTGATTCCTAATACTAAAACTAAGTAGCTCTGAAAAGAACTTTTTAAGTGAAGCATAAAATTGTGTTAAAAAAACTCGAAATATTCAATGTCGCTTGCGTCCACTGCGTAAGGTAACCTAGTTCATAATGGTGCACCCCCTTCTCCCACACTGCCCCTCTCTCGTCGACTTAGTTACTTGATGCGCTGCGTGGCGGCCGCCGCCGGCATGTATTTTTATTTTAAGTTCATCATATCTTTTGAATGGAATATCCGATTTCAATAATTCAAAAAATAATCATCAGGTATTGAGACAATCTTGAATATTAAATTATTTATTTGGATAAAAATTAATAAATGGTATGGATAACACGGTCTGATTTTGATCGGCGTTGTTAACGTAACTGCGATAGCTAGACATATGGTCTACCGAAGTTTTTTGTAGATATTGATATATTCAATACTATTGTTAAACATTTTTTTGTGCTATCATTAATACTCTTCACAGCGTATGCGATGAAAGACATTTTATGGCAAATTTTTTTACTCCTTCGGTTGGTTTTAATAGGAATTACTAAAGATTTTTGTAGTAATCTAGTACTAAATATAGCCTATGTCACTCATTGATAACGTAGCTTTCTAATGAAAAAAGAATTATTAAAATCGGACCAGTACTTTTTAAGTTTATTCGTTACACACAAAAATACAAATCTTTCCTCTTTATAATATTAGTGTAGATTATTTTCGAATACATACTATTATTATAGTCAAATTTGTGTAGTCTAAAATATATAAAACCTTTTAAAATACGTATATTTATATGACTTATACTGATTTAAACATAATAGTCATAAAATGGGTTATTTTATTTATATTGTGTTTGCAGAATTGACTTTAATCTCATTTAATTATAAGAGTGTTAGGTAAAAGTGTTCCAGTGAACGCAGGTTAATTAATAACATTTTACCGCTAACTTTAACGCAAAAAATGTCTTTAATAAAGCCACTTTTAAATTTCTCAACGGTAATTATATGTATATTTTTTAAAATACCTATCAAACTAAGTAAATCTAATCTGTGAATTCAAAGGAAATCCTTTTTAAAAACTATTTTACAGACAGCGCTTAATTACGCGAAATAAGAGGATGTCATTTCAGTTATAATTAACCATTTTTATTAAAAATATTCGCTTATTACAATTTTAACGGGATTTTATTTGGTTTAGTGGGACAATTATGACTTTTTGGATTCAATATAGTGTGGTATTAAAACTGGGGAAAGTAAATAAATCTGGGGTAATTGTAGCTTAACCGTAGCAGCTTAGTTTTGAGTCCAAACTGTAAGAATTCTTTCTCTTAGCAGTTAGAAGCCTTTTGCCCAGCAGTGGGACATTAATAGGCTGCTAATTGCATTTAACTTTATATAATTATATATAAAATACTAGATGATCTGGGCAACTGCGTGTTAAAGTACGACGACATCTAATTGGCGATTTGTATCGCCGTGCCACCGCTTTTAAAATCCCTGATATCTTCTAAAATATCCACTTAAACAGAATGCTTTTAAGGGCAGTTTTGATCTAAATGAAATATACAAGCTATGTAATGTATTTAATTCAATAAGTTATAATACTGTATTGCATAAAATGGCTTGCTAAATAACCATATTTTTTTTGTTATATTGAAAAGATAAAAATGGTTACAACGAGTTATCCTTTTGAGATAAATATATACTATTACAGACTTTTTTGTAGACCTTTTTAAGATACATAACTTTGTAGTACATTATTTTGATATATCTTATAAGGTTTAGCTAGTTTTTGCGATTTAAGCGCACAATAATATAATAGTTACGATACCGCATTTTAAATCTTTGATTTTTTCGGCGTTTCTGTACTATAATTTGCATGTGTTATACATACAAATCTTCCATTAGAGTCACTCTATCTATTGCTGGAAACTGCATTAAAATCCGTTAAATGGTTTAAAAGATCTAAGCGAAGAAACAGTGCGACAGAAGCGACTTTTCGTAATACGATGTATGTATTTTTCAGCCTTCCTCCCAGCAATGGTGAACAGTGGTATCCATGTTCTGATGTATACATACTATGGCCTCTCTGTTTTTGGACCAACTGTCTGTCAATATTTGTGGTGGAAGAAGTACCTAACTATCTTACAGCTGGTAAGCGACTTAATGGAATAATCATTATATTATCTCGTCAAACGGAGAGATCAGATATTTCTATTTAAGATCGTAATATAAAAACTGACTCTTGATATCTTCTCACTAATATACATTTTTTAATACCCATAATTATTTTTTATCTTACCCACCCTTTTCAAGAGCGAAATGTATTATATTAGACTCTTTTAACAATTACAATATGATATACAGTAGTTTTCTGATAAGTAATTGTCAGTATTAGATCAGAGAGATCAGTTATTTCTATTTGGAATCGTAATATTACTGTCTCTTCTTACCATCTGATTACTATCCAATTTGAATATCTGACATCGATCTCTATTTCATCCTTTTCAAATGCAAAAAACTTCAAGTTTCGCTTTTGTAACAATTACAATATGATGTTTACTAGTTTTCTGTTAAGAAATTGTCAGTATTAGATCAGAGAGATCAGTTATTTCTAGTTCAGTTCGTAAGGAATATTATTGATGTTTTTAACTTCTGACCAATATACGATTTAAATACTGGACATAGATCTCTATCTCACCCTTTTAAGATCCAAAACATCAAGTTTCGCTCTTGTAACAATTACAATATGATGTTTACTAGTTTTCTGTTAAGAAATTGTCAGTATTAGATCAGAAAGATCAGTTATTTCTAATTCAGTTCATAAGGAATATTATTGATGTTTTCACCTTCTGACCGATATACATTTTAAATACTGGAAATCGATCTCTATCTTACCCTTTTCAAGAGCGAAAAACATCAAGTTTCGCTCTTGTAACAGTTACAATATGATGTTTACTAGTTTTCTGTCAAGAAATTGTCAGTATTAGATCAGAGAGATCTGTCATTTGTAGTTAAGATCGTATGGAATATTATTGATTGTCTTTATCTTCTGATCAATAAAAATTTTAAATACCTAACATCGATTTCCATTTTCTATAGGGAGTTACATTGCCAATACTTTTGTGTTTTATTTTGCACTTTATCATTATTTAAGAGGCAAATCAGAGCCATTCTAATAATTATTTTAATTAATTTACTACAATTTTCTACAGACCTTTGTTTTTAATTATTAGTATTTGTTTTTCTAGATCCAGTTCACATGTGCCCTAGTTCTAGGCGTCAATGGTATTAGAACCGGCTGCGAATTCCCTCTCTGGATGCACTACGTCCTCATCATCTACATGATCTCTTTCATCGTGCTCTTTGGAAACTTCTACATGAAGGCCTACATTGCGAAGGTAACATTTTTTATATATAAAGTAAATACAACCCTATTAAGGTCCCAACAGGTCTCCTAACATATAGAAGAGAGACTTTTAGTGCATAGGACAGTGGAATGGCATATCCTGGAGTTTCTCCAGGAAAATATACGTCTTCTTACGATTTTAAACAATTCTTGGGCTTTTCGAAAGAGAACTTGCTGATGCTTTCCCAGGATTCGAATCTATGACTGTTAACAAGAGTCCAACTATCTTTCCATTGGACTATCAATGCTCCATTCATTTTATCACGTCCAATAGTTATTGTTACATAACAATCTACAGAAAACCGTGACAAATCATACATTTAAATCTTCTTCATCTATTGGTGTAAATCTTATAAAAGTCCGTTCAAAAATTTTCGAATTTATCGAGATTATTAGAATATCTAACGATGAATTAAACTAAAACGAGTAGACAATAATTATGCTAATATTATGATAGCACGCTTTTTTAGTTGACGAGAACCGAATTTAATCGAAAAAGAGTTACATAACTGAGCGTGACGGCTTTGTGTCATTCAATACCCACAAAATAAACGTGCAAAACGCAGTTTGAGACGTTTTATAGTCAAAAATGTATTGAAATTAAATATCTATTGATTTTGCGTAAATATTGTATTTCTTCGTCGTTGTCGTCGTCGTCGCTTCAACCGATGGACGTCCACTGCTGGACATAGGTCTCACGCAATGACGTCCACAAGGCCCGATCTTGCGCCGCCTGGCTCCAGCGGCTACCGGCGACCCTCTTTATATCATCGGTCCACCTTGTGGGGGATTGCCACTCCAGCACATTCAGCCCCCAACGTCCATGGCTCCTTCGGACTATGTGCCCCGCCTATTGCCACTTCAGGTTCGCGATTCGTACGGCTATATCGGTGACTCTAGTTCTACTACGGATCTCTTCATTTCTGATTCGATCACGTAGAGAAACTCCGAGCATAGCCCTCTCCATCGCACGCTGAGTGACTCTGAGCTTTCGTATGAGGCCCATAATCAGCGACCACGTTTCGGAGCCATAGGTAATCACTCTTTGTCAAAATTTTATATTTAGAATAAGTTATTCGGTGTTCAAAAGAAGAAATAAATAAAAGGTAAAGATAAGTAGCAGCCTATTTGCGTCGCACAATTAGGCTCAAGTCTTTTCACTCATTGAAGTAAAGGGCTTTCGTCCATGGGCCCTCTTTTGTTAAAAGAAAATTAATTGGAAAATCGTGCTTTAATTTACAAGATTTTAGCAAAGCTTAGGAGTGAATGCACTGTTCTAATCTTAGCAAATTAAATTCATTTTATTTTGTAATGACGATGGTAATGAAAGGATAACTGACTGTGTTTATTGTGGGCTTTTCTTAGAACAGGGTGCGAAGGAACCCTCGTAACTTTAGATTGTTGATTCGATCCACGGAATGAATTGGCATTAAAACGACCTGTCAAAAACAGCGGCTGACAAACGTTAGCTCTGTATCAAGTAAGCGTTGGAGGCGTGTTTTGATTGTTCAACATAATATTATTATTTACAATATCTTTTGTCTTTGGCTTTTAAATTATGCTCCATTTCCACATTTATGATAAACAAATTGTATGTAGTAGAAATTTTTAAAGAAAAACTTCTTTCGGCGCAAAGGATAATTTTTTTACGGATGCAGCGTGTTTTATGCTAATTTATTGGAAGGTTAGGTATTTTTAATATTGACAAGCAACACGTGATATTTACAATTCGTCATTGGAGATTTCAATAAATTTAATATTTTAATGATAATTAAATTCCTGACATACCATCCATTTTCCTTCCCTATGATTCTCAGATATCAAAAGTTTTAGATTTGTATAAATATAAACAAGACTAATAAATTAGTTTCCTAAAGAAGTTTCACTTCTGACATATTTACTTTGTACGCATGCACTTTTAATTATTTAATATCATCTGTCGAACATTGGAATTAACGTTAGCTAAACTATCACTGATTCACTAATTACGCGAATAAAAGACTTGCAGACGTCTTCTTACACCAATCCTTACTTGCTGAATCCCAGTATTATTTTTTTGTTAGGAGTGTGTTTAGCTGTTAGCCCTACTGGCTTTTACAGCGTAATCGGAAGGAGGACGGCCTCTTATGGAGGCCGCCACTAATCGAATGCGAGCCCTGAAAAGGGCTCGCTCTCCGGTAACGCCGCTCCAAGGGCCTCTCCTGCGAGACAGCCCTGTGAGGTCAGAAATCGGGGACGACGACTCCGCCGGCGGAGTCGCTGTGTAACATTTGTTAGTGTGCGAGTCCCTACCTGATATAGGTGATTGTCTCTCGTTATCTAGTCGTCAGAGCCTGCAACTGGTAGCCAGATTTATTTATTTATTAGGCAAACACAACAGGTTACGATTATTTTCTTACATATAAAAAACAAACAATGTTCTAACATTAATCGTAACCCTAAGCGTGGAAGCACATCATGAAATTGTTGTCTTATATGCTCATAATAAAACGAAATAAAAATATATACGAGTATTTACATATATACACATACAAACATACAATTATTACACAAAGAAATTAATATAAATTAATAATAACTTACAGTTATACCTAATTTCTATTTACTTTTTAACCCGATTAATCAAATATATCAATTTACGTACATACATAGCATCACGCCTCATTCCCATAGGGGTAGGCAAAGACAACATCCTTCTACTTGCCACGATCCTTGCATATCTCCTTCGCTTCTTTCATTCTCATTAAACCTTTCATACAAGTTCGTCGGTTTAGAGTACTCTTGACCTGGCCGTTATTTAAAATGTCCTGGATTTGGTCCAGGAACGTTCGCCTCGGTCTTCCTCTTCCAACTTTCGCATTCACTCTTGACTCATAAATCCTTTTTGTGAGTCTCCTTTCATTCATTCTCTCTACATGCTCAAACTATCTAAGCATACCTTTCTCAATTTTAGTCACTACATCTTCTTTTAAACCTTATCGTTCTCTTATCACACTATTTCTTACTCTGCCACTCTGGTTTAATCCACTCATGCTTCTCAACGCTCTCATCTCTACCGCATTTATTTTACTTTTGTGAGTCTTCTACCATACCCAACTTGCACTACTATACATAAGCGTTGGCACCAACATTCCTGCTTGCACTGCCAGTCTAGCCCTTTGAGACACCATTTTGATTTGATTTGATAAGCCTTTAAAGCAAATGTTTCTGCGTTTCTACTAATATATCTAATATTGAAACTCAATTGAGAGAGTAAGGTGGTCGAGTCCATATCCCAAGTATACAAATTCTTTCACCTCTTCCACTTGTTCCCCATCTATCAAAATATTGCCATTCATCATAGATTCATCTCGTNGCTTTTTAAAAGTCATTGTTGTGCGAGTAATGAAACCCAGATTTTTGTAGGCCTTATTGATAACACTCCGAGACAACACTGATTCGAGATCTTTAAGTAGACGCTTAAGCCGTATACCTTATGATTTATCTTGCTGGGTTTTCCTGGCTTATGTATCCCTATGACAATGGCCTCTTTCCATTCAAAATCAAAAATATCTTCATTCAAGTAGGCATATTACACCACTTTTAAATCGTCAAATTATATATTTTTTTCCACACTCTGATTCTAATATACGTCTGATGATGGTACTCAAGATCGGCTTAAAATCTAAAGTTACGAGGGTTCCTTCGCGCCCTGATCCGAGAAGAACCCACAACAAACTCAGTCGGGTATTTTTTTTACCATCATCATTACAATAACAAATTAGTTTAGTATATTTTAATTAAATATAGAGCAATTCGTTTACTCCCACGCGTTTCTACCGTCTAAGTAATCTTGCAAATTATAATACGATTTTTCTATCAACTGATAGAAAAATGAACGTGCAAGCTTTTTTTTATTACTGACAGATTAGCGCTTGACTGTGATCTCACCTGATGGTACGTGATGATACAGTCTAAGATGGAAGCGCGCTAATCTGTTAAGAGGCGATATACCCCTTACGGTTTCTACACAGCATCGTACCGGAACACAAATCTCTTTGTTTGGCGGTACGTTTTTGCTGGTAGGGTATTAACTAGCCACGGCCGAAGCCTCCCACCAGTCCAGACTCAGACAAATTAGAAAATACAATTTCCTAAATTTGTCCTACCGGGGATCGAACCCGGGAACTCCGCTTGCAAATCGAATACTCGCACCACTGCGCCAACGAGGCCGTCAAAGTTAGAAGAGCGTTGAATATAAGTAACAAAAGGCTGGGGCGAATCCCAGTAACTATTTGATGCCTAAATATTCGGCAATTGCGACTGACAAACGTTAGTTTTGTAGCAAGTAAGCGCGTTGGTAGCGTGGCTTTATTATTCAACATGTTCTGTTATAATATGTATGATTTTATCTTTTTTTTTATTGCTGACAGATTAGCGCTTGACTGTGATCTCACCTGATGGTAAGTGATGATACAGTCTAAGATGAAAGCGCACTAATCTGTTTAGAGGCGATATACCCCTTACGGTTTCTACACAGCATCATACTGGAACACAAATTTCTTTGTTTGGCGGTACGTTTTTACTGGTAGGGTGGTGGGTTATCTATTTAACTATCCTCTCTTTCTATATTTATATAAATCCATTTAGCGAATGTCGCGTAAAAATAGCTGCAAATGCCTACTTGAATAAAGAAGTATTTTAATATCAACGAGAAGATTATTTAACACACTATTATATATATATTAGTAAAATTACACTGTATCCAAGATTTGATCACACTATAATCAGTGAGCTGAGACTGTAATGAGTGGTCAGTTGCGTTCCGTTTTACGTAACCGAGTTCCGAGTGAAAGCGTTCACGTAACAGGTTTGAAGTGTCATTACATCATTTCGTTTTACTTTCATACAAACATCCGCAGTGTGATAAAGCGCCCATCTTTTACTGACACAGTCGTTAAACCTGTATAAGTTAATTTGGTAAAAGGGCATGACCTGCATAAAGTAAAAAGTAAGTAGCAGCCCATTAACGTCCCACTACTGGGCACAGACATCCTCACTCCTAGGAGCGAGGGTTTTTAGAGCATAGACCCACCACGCTGCTCCACTGCGGATTGGCAGGCATAGTACACAAGTGTGCACTCTCTATTCCTTCACTCTCATAGTCTGATGTGACGGGAATCCAACAGGACAGGAGAGAGATCAGGCGCAGGTCCGACGGCTTAACGTGCTCTCCGAAGCACGGGGGTGGATCACACCGCCAACTTCCCAACTTCGGGCAAATATTGGGAAAGTCTTAATAGAAAACTCAATATTGGTTTTTGAATTGGCCCGACCTGGGACTCGAACCCAGGACCTCATGTCTGTAGTCGAACAATGACCTGCATACCTTTAAAAAAATAATCTTTATTCAATCAGGCTTATAAAAAGCACTTTTGCATCACCAGTACCTTGTCCTTTGAGTGGTGTGAGTACTGGTTTTGCTGCAGAGGTCCCGGGTATGATCCCTGGTAAGACAAATTCGTAGTTACCACCTTACCAGCAAAGACTTACCGCCAAACGAAGAAATTTGTGTTCCAGTACCATACTCTAACCATATGGGTTATATCATCACTGACTATCAGGTGTGATTACAGTCAAGCATCTGTCAGCAATAAAAATAGTTTCGTAAAGATTCCGCTGAGAGGAAACCGAAAAGAAACTCAGCGGTTACTCATTTAAATTTGCAATTGGAATCACGTCCAAATATTTCTAACATTATAATATGCCTTTTGTAAAAGCAAATTGAGAAAGGTATGTTTAGATGGTTTAGGCACGTAAAGAGGATGAATGACAGGAGACTGACAAAAAAGATTTATGAGTCTAAAGTGAATAGGAAATAAAAGTAATATAAATGGTGCTCTGCACGCCTTTATGAATAGCCAGATGGTGTCTCAAAGGGCCAGACTGGCTGTGCATGCAGGAGTGTTGGTGCCAACACTTATGTATGATAGTGAAAGTTGGGTATGGCAGAAGAAGCACAAAAGTAAAATAAATGCGGTAGAGATGAGAGCGTTGAGAAGCATGAGTGGATTAAAACTGAGTGACAGAGTGAGAAATAGTGTGATAAGAGAACGTTGTGGTATAAAAGAAGACGTAGTGACTAAAATTGAAAAAGGTATGCTTAGATGGTTTGGGCATGTAGAGAGAATGAATGAAAGGAGACTGACAAAAAGGATTTATGAGTCAAGAGTGAATGCGAAAGTTGGAAGGGGAAGACCGAGGCGAACGTTCCTGGACCAAATCCAGGACATTTTAAATAACGGCCAGGTCAAGAGTACTCTAAACCGACGAACTTGTATGAAAGGTTTAATGAGATTGAAAGAAGCGAAGGAGATATGCAAGGATCGTGGCAAGTGGAAGGATGTTGTCTCTGCCTACCCCTATGGGAATGAGGCGTGATGCTATGTATGTATGTATGTATGTACAATCTACACTAATATTATAAAGAGGACAGATTTGTATTTTTGTATGTAATGAGCAAACTCAAAAAGTACTGGACCGATTTTAATCATTCTTTTTTCATTAGAAAGCTACATTATCACTGAGTGCCATAAGCTAAATTTAGTACTAGATTACTATAGAAATCTTTAGAAATTCCTATTAAAACCAACCGAAGGTGTAAAAAAATTGTGAAGAGTATTAATGATAGGACAAAAAAATGTTCGACAATATTATAAAATATATCAATATCTACAAAAAACTTCGCGAAACCATATGTCTAACTATTGCAGTTACGTCACTATAACAATGTTTTTACATTTAACAATTTGTTAGAAATGCCGATCAAAATCATACCATTTATAAATTTTTATCCAAATAAATAATTTAATATTCAAGACTGTCTCAATACCAGATGACTACTTTTTGAATTATTGAAATCGGATATTCCATTCAAAAGATATCATGAAATGAAAATAAAAATACTTGCCGGCGGCGGCCGCCACGCAGCGCATCGAGTAACTAACTCGACGAGAGAGGGGTAGCGCGGGAAAAGGGGGCCATTATGAACTAGGTTATCTTCCGCAGTGGACGCAAGTGACATTGAATATTTCGTGTTTTTTAAACACATTTATTTGGTTCACTTAAAAAGTTATATTCAGAGCTACTTAGTTTTAGTATTAGGAATCACACTATTTCATAATATTTGTCAATTCATGGTCGTTTTAATTATCATACTTATAACTTAAATATCTGTACCTATTTATGTCTACTCGTGCGAAGTCGGGACGGGGCGCTAGTATATATATATATATATATATATATATATATATATAAAAGATTATAGTTAATTCCCGTCAGGAGGTGATAATTCAGTTATCGTTTACCGTGCGTTTGTATATCACTGAACTCCTTCTGAACTTCTTCAAGTGGATTTGAGAATGGATTAGATTCATAATAAGTTCCGATAAATAACGAATAAACCCATATATCCACAGGAACATGAACTACACACGTAACAACAACTAGTATACGATAAATCCATGGGATCCCACATGGGAGCTCATGGCGGAAGTTCTCACGGCTGCTTACCAGTGCAGAGCAGCCGCGAGAACCAGAGGGGAATCACCAGACGCTGACGAGATAAGGAGGGTCAGAGTTCTAGTTAACAAAGTCTTGACCCAAAGATGGAAGGCGGATCTCAGGTCTTCAGCAGTGGGCGGGGCCATAATAGGGGCGATCTGCCCTCATCTTGACAAATGGCTGAGTAGAGAGCACGGATCGCTCTCCTACGGGTTGGTACAGGTGATTACCAGTCATGGTTGCTTCGGCAAATACCTGTACCAAACAGTTGGCTGTGAACCGTCGGCAAGATGTCACGAGTGTGGTGCCTCGTCAGACTTAGCCTGTCTGTGGCAGAATGTCCCGCCTGGGGACCTCAGCGACTCATTTTGACGAACATTTGCCCGAAGTTGTGTAGTTGGCGCTGTGCTCCAACCCTAGATCTTCGGAGAGCACATTAAGCCATCGGTTTTATGCCTGATATCTCTCCGGTCGTGTAGGATTTCCGACACATTCCACTATGGGAGTGAAATAATAGAGAGTGCACTTGTGTTGGTACTATGCCTTTTTTTCGCTGGGAAATGCTTTTATACACTGGCCCCGACCATGTGTCAGGAGTGTGGGACTCGTCGAACAAACAAACCTCGCAATATCCACTAAAACCCAAAGGAATCCTCTTCATCCATGAATGAAGCACCCGGGGTTCAATTTTCGCATTCATCTCTGGTGTCCTGGATGAAGCCGACTGAGAATTCTCGACGATGGAAGAACTCACGCTTACAGACGTTGCCTTGTAACCCGCCTCCTCCGGCGGTATGAATGTTGGTATTATGCCTGCCAACCCACAGTCTCCTCTGAGTGAGAGGACCTGTGACCAGTAGTAAGACGTTAAAGGACTGCTACTTACATACATAATGTATTTACAATAATAAAAAGGAAAAATTAATGCTGGAATATATAGGTTATCGGAAGATTTCCTTCACCGAAAAGCACAATGAAAGTACATAACATTTGACGGCCTCGCTGGCGCAGTGGTGCGAGTATTCGCTTTGCTAGTTGAGGTTCCGGGTTCGATCCCCGGTAGGACGAATTTAGGAAATTGTATTTTCTAATTTGTCTGAGTCTGGACTGGTGGGAGGCCTCGGCCGNCGGAGTGCCATAAGCTACATTTAGTACTAGATTACTATAGAAATTCCTATTAAAACCAACCGAAGGTGTAAAAAAATTGTGAAGAGTATTAATGACTGTGAACCGTCGGCAAGATGTCACGAGTGTGGTGCCTCGTCAGACATAGCCCACCAAACTGTGGCAGAATGTCCCGCCTGGGGACCTCAGCGACTCATTTTGACGAACATTTGCCCGAAGTTGTGTAGTTGGCGCTGTGCTCCAACCCTCGAGCTTCGGAGAGCACATTAAGCCATCGGTCTTGTGCCTGATCTCTCTCCGGTCGTGTAGGATTTCCGACACACCGCCAAATTTTTCCCAACTTCGAGCAAATATTGAGAAAATCTTAATAGTAAACACAATATTAATTTTTGAATCGGCCCGACCCGGGACTCGAACCCAGGACCTCGTGTCTGTAGTCGAACATGCTAACCACTAGACCAATGAGGCAGTTAAGCCTTGTTTACATTTATACAGATCTAACCCTTTACATTTCCAAGACTTACAGGGAGAGAATAAAGAAGATAGGTTAAAAATTTAACGGTCATTAAAATATTAAAAGTGTCGAAACTTAATGCAAATAATTTATTGAAATCTCAAATGAATTGTAAATAAAAATGCCACATGTTTTTTGTCAATATTACAAATTATTAATGAAATTTGTTTTTGAATTAGAAATTTTGAATAGAGAATTTATTAAATATTTTTATTTCTTATTTTATGAAAAGAAAAGTGTGTGTGTGTGTACTTATGTACACGAGTCAGAAGTTATACTTTTTTGCCGTAACAAGATAAAAACCTTTAAAAAAACTTAAATGTTGACTATTTTTCCTTGACGCACGAAAAGAAGTATAACTTCAATTGTTTATTGACTGATTAAATGACGAGCGGCAAATTAAAATGTCACATGTTATTCAAACTACTTTCAAACGAATTCACATCGTGACTTTTCATCAGTAAAAATTACACCCTCATACGCCTAAAGAAGTTTCACTTCCGTAAACTTAACAGTGCAATTCAAACCTGCAACTTTTAACTAGACTCCACATGTCTCATTACTTAACCATACCGTATTATCAGTTATCAGTAGCCTTTGGTTAATTCAATTTATATTATCACTAGTTTAATCTCATAGCTTCCGTATAAACAATTATAATTAGTCTGTAAACTATATATGATATTCAAATTGCGTTTACCCAACTCGGTTGTTATCATTACTAATATGAAAGCTTACATTTCAATTATGTATTCACAACGTTTTCCTTACATCCGTATTGGCTTAATGCTAATATTTCTTGGTTACACCCAACCACGATTTGCTTTTGATAAATCTGATATTAATTATATAACATGGCTGTTCATCCTATGCGTGGTTAACTGTTGACAGATTTAAAAGAAAGTATGTGTGGGTTAAACTGCCTCATTGCTCTAGTGGTTAGCATGTTCGACTGCAGACATGAGATCCTGGGTTCGAGTCCTGGGTCGGGCCAATTCAAAAATCAATATTGAGTTTTCTATTAAGATTTTCTCCATATTTGCCCGAAGTTGGGAAGTTGGCGGTGTGATCCACCCCCGTGCCTCGGAGAGCACGTTAGGCCGTCGGTCCTGCGCCTGATCTCTCTCCGGTCGTGTCGGATTCCCGTCACATTGGACTATGAGAGTGAAGGAATAGAGAGTGCACTTGTTTACTAAGCCTGCCAATCCGCAGTGGAGCAGCGTGGTGGGTCTATGCTCTGAAAACCCTCGCTCCCCGGAGTGAGGAGGCCTGTGCCCAGCAGTGGGACGTTAATGGGCTCCTACTTACTTTTTTTTTACTTTTATGTGTGGGTTGAGAATAAATCGATTACTCATCAAATGTTTATTCTACGCTAATGATCAAGTAATACTTGCATCATTTGCTAATGAGCTACAGGAGATGGTATATTATGAATGAAGCTTTAAAAAGGAAAGGAATGAAAGGGAATGTAAACAAAACGAAAGTTATGCTTTTTGAACTAGATGCATCTATGATGAATGGCAATATTTTGATAGATGGGGATCTAAATTTAAAAAAGATGGAACATGTGAAAGTGGTATTGAAAGGAGAGTGAATGCAGGGAATAAGGTATATGTTGCTCTGCACGCCTTTGTAAATGACCAGATGGTGTATCAAAGATCCAGACTGGCTGTGCATTGAGAAGTAAGAGTGGATTGGAACTGAGTGACAGAGTAAGAAATGGTGTGATAAGAGAACGTTGTGGTATAAAAGAAGACGTAGTAACTAAAATTGAGAAAGATATGCTTAGATGGTTTGGGCATGTAGAGAGAATGAATGGAAGGAGATTGACAAAAAGGATTTATGAGTCAAGAGTAACTGCGAAAGTTGGAAGGGGAAGACCAAGGCGAACGTTCCTGGACCCAATCCAGGACATTTTAAATAAGAGCCTGGTCAAGAGTACTCTAAACCGACGAACTTGTATGTAAGAAAGGATATGCAAGGATCGTGACAAGTGAAAGGACGTGTCTCTGTCTACCCCTATGGGAACGATGCGTGATGTTATGTATGTAAACTTATCCATGATTTGCTGTGGCTTAGTCTGATAATAACTATATAACTAAGCTTTAAGGCTGCCGGGGAAAGTTCCAGGAATAACAGGGCTTCATACCGCCTTGTAATGTTGTTTTTTTCAAGATTTCTTTGGGGATTTTGGGTTCATAAGTATTATATCTTTACTAATACTGTCATATATAGCTAAATTGATTGTCAAAGGGGGCCTTGATTGAATGTCAGCTATTTATAAGGGAAAGTTCCAATAAAATCGGTCCAGTTTACCTGAGAACCTTTGCGTTTCCAGAATTCTTGGGTATTTCAGAATTAGAACACAACATCATACCTATACTACTTTTAAATAGCTGAAGACTTTATTTTGTTGGTAAATCACAGGAATTACTGGTTTAAATAGAGAGATTCTTTTACTGTTGGATAACCTATTTATCGAGGAAGGCCATAGGCTATTCTACATCATTTTATGATAAATAGGAGTGGAACATCAATGAAAAATGTTTTAAAAACAGAGGAAGATATTCACATTTTTTATGCATCACAGACAAAGTTAAAGAAATCAGCTAGTCTCATGATTCCATAAGTAAACGTATAAAAACTTTTATATTTTATTAACAAAATTGTAATCCAATTTTGTTTATTTGTAACCAGATATATACAAAAGGAGAATGTGAAGGAATAGTGGGAATTTAATAAAAACTTATTAGTGAAATGATATATTAACTAAATGTCTTCTGTTTTTACATCTGTTGGCATTGTGCTCGTGCCATATAAGCTACTTTCTGAGCTCTTTGAACCACTTCTGGACATCTCTTGCGCCGCACCATCTTACAGTCTTGGAAGTAACCCTCGTTGCGTGGGAATCCATTGCTACTATCGCTGAAGGTCACAAGCCCTGCAATATATTTATAGAATTATATAGAAAAACGCATGCATGATTTAGTCGGAGGCTTTTTTCGTGATTATTTACTACATTACCAGAAAAAACGTGTCGAGCAAAGTTTTTTCTTACCATTACGATGCTGTGTAAAAGCTATATGAAGTAAATTCCATCCTAAACTGTATTATCATTTACCGATAGCTCAGATTACGTTACTGTAACTATCAACAATATATAAGTATTTATGTATGTTTGTAACGTTTTCACACAAAATCTACCGGACTGATTTCAAAAATTTTTTCGCCATTATATAGCTGCATTTTCACTGAGCGACAAATGCTATATTACTTAATAAAAAAAAATAGGGATCCCTTATAAAAATACAATAATGTAACCCAAAGTGTGATATTTAGTCACAAAATATATGTCATCGTGTGCGCTGCGGAAACTATTGATGATAGAACAAAAAAATGTTCTAGAATATTATAGAAGATATTAATATCTATAAAAAAGTCCTGGATACAATATGCCCAACTACTGTAGTTATGGCACTGACTACTTCTTTACATTTTAAAAGTTAACCTGAACAAGCGAAGGAATGGGACTCAAAGCAGAATGCGACGAAAAACTGAAACCTGATGAACACTCATGACCGGACCACCGAACCTGAAGACACAAGCACGGAACCCACAAGATCCGAAGATCGAAGCCCCCGACCCATACAGTCTATTGAACTCGGAGGGATTTGTTAGAACCTAAATCAAAATTTACCAACTGTTTGGTTTTTCTCTTGTCGGTGAGAAAGGCTTTAATTTACGCTGGTTAAATATACAGTTTCTTCCAGGAGTGTGGGCCTTACTGAAACCAGAATACCCACTAAAACGCAGCGGAACCTTCTTAGTTCGTATTGTGGACGACAGATGTTAGGTAACGCATTCAAAATCAAAATATTCTTTACTCAAGTAGGCTCAAAAAGCTCTATTGAATCGTCAGTGGTCTGTCCGTTGGTAATGAATCTACCACCGGTTCGGAAAGTTGATTCCGTTAAGAAGAAACCGGCAAGAAACTCAACGGTTACTCCTTCAAACATAGTTTTTGTACGTTACAATGTGTTTAGCTTTCATGTGCAACTGGGATCAAATCTTTGTCACTTAAATAATCATTAATATTATAATATGCTTTTTGTAAGAGGACGTTTTTTTCAACACATTTCTTAAATCTATGTGGAGGCAGACTCAGGAGTGATTCGGGTATCTTATTAAAAATGCGTATGTTAAACCAGACAAATGATTTCTGAACCTTATTCACTCAAAAATATGGCGTTACAAATTTGTTTATATTTTTTGTATTAAAATTGTGTGGTTCGCTCCTTTTGATTTCATCTCTGGCATTTTGAATTCATCTCTGGCACCCCGGATGAATCTCTCACTCTGAAGTCAAAGGTTCAAGAAAGGGGAAACAGACAACTCCCCTTCTCTGGGGGGCAGGAGGAGCATCGACTGCTCTCACTTATTTATAACAGCCTCATAGATGGAGGCAACTGCTCTTCAGCCAACTGCACCCACTATGCTGGGCAGAGAGAGATCCCTCCCAACCAGCGACACTAAGATGGCCCGCTGAGGGCCCTAGGTTGGGCATTCTGCTTATTGTGTGGTGCATTCAAAGTGTGGTGTGCCGTATCAATAGTCGTACCACATTCTCGGACCGCAGGTTTCTCCTCACATCCCACAATTTGGTGCAAGTACTTACCAAAACAGCCATGTCCAGTAAGCACCTGGACCAACTTGTATGATAACACACTATGTCCCGTTGAGAGCCAATCATCCAAGTGGGGACGAATAGAAATCCCTCCATTTTTGACTTAGGGCCTGGTCGGATAAAGCCCAGACTCTCTGCACCTCAATGTCCTCAGCCCTTTATGAATTAAGCAACGAGTTTAATGGTAACTACATACATTTTTATAATAAACTACAAGACGATCTTCGAAAGATGTTACTAAATGAATTGTACTATAATTAGAAGGAATACTTAGACGATTGTAATGATGTTGTGATGATTCTCTTCTCAGGAAAGGGCGCAAAGGTACCTTCGTAACTTTAGATTTAAAGCCGTTCTTTAATAATATGAGTCCTAATATCCTCATCAGTCGTTCATTGGTCTTAACGTGTTGATGTTAACTCGGTTGGACAGCGTTCGGGAAGTTCCGGAAGACTTTTTCGTCCAATATCCCTCAGTGCCTAAAGACTAAAGTCTTCGAACAGTGCATGTTGCCAGTGCTTACCTACGGATCGGAAACGTGATCGCTGACTATGGGCCTTATTCGAAAAATCAGAGTCACTCAGCGTGCGATAGAGAGGGCTATGCTTGGAGTTTCTCTACGCGATCAAATCAGAAATGAGGAGATCCGTAGCAGAACCAAAGTCACCGACATAGCCCTACGAATCGCGAACCTGAAGTGGCAATGGGCGGAGCACATAGTCCGACGAACCGATGGACGTTGGGGCCGGAAGGTGCTGGAATGGTGACCCCGCACCGGACGATGTTGTGAAGGAAGACCCCCCACGAGGTGGACCGACGATATAAGGAGGATCGCCGGGAGCCGCTGGAGCCAGGCGGCACAAGATCGGGCCTTGTGGGCATCATTTCGTGAGACCTACGTCCAGCAGTGGACGTCCATCGGTTGAAGCGACGACGACGACGAATGCGTTGATGATTGAACGAGTTAAACGTGCTGTAAAGCTTTAGTTAGATCATTAGCTGGGCACAGACATCCTCACCCTTAGAAGAGAGGATATTTAGAGCTCATCACACTGCTTCACAGTTAGTTGGCAGGCGCAGTACACAAGTGCAATCTCTATTGCTTCACTCTCGTGTGATATGACGGTAATCTGACACGATTGGAGAGAGACCAGGTGCAGGACCGATGGCTTAACATACTGTACAAAGCACGATGGTGGAGCATAACGTCATTTTCCAATTTCAGGACTAGAATTCAGGGCCTCCTGTTAGACCAGTTAGATATATAGCTACACTTAAGGATTCCGTAGACTATAGCTTATTATTTGTACAAATATTTACTTAAGACATATGATAAAAATAGAGATTACATAAGTCTCTTCCCACACATGAAGTAATCTAACATAAGGATTGAAGGATTACACTTTTTCGTGACATTTTACTGAATATTTCGACCTTTCACCGAACACTGATTGAATGACACGTAATCCCTAATATCTAAAAGCAGATATTCTAAAGGATATGTGACAACATATTTACATAAGATTGTCTTCAAAGTGCCTCTATTTGTATTGGAAAACATCACAATTGGGTGAGTTATTGCTATTTCTATATGGAAGTATTTGGATTAACAACAAATATTCTTCACTTTACTCAACTGCTTCTTTGGTCTAGTGGTTAGTGTGTTCACTACAAACATCAGGTCCATTTTTCCTTTTTATCTGGGAAGTGCATGAGAGAGAAGAGCTTATAATACTCACTAAAACCCCGCGGAACCCTCTTCATCCGTGACTGAGACACCAGAGAATCAGCTTGCGCATTACTACCTGTTTTATTGGATGAGTCCGACTGATGATTCACGAAAGCGTGAGCAGGTGCGCAAACATGCGTCGCCTAGTATCCCGCCTTTTCCGGCGATAACAATCCTTCTCTTGTTCAGGGGCCTCCTTTAGCGAGACTACGGTCTCGTAAAAGAAGGCCATTCCCGCCCATCTTGCACACTTTGAATGTAATATTTATTTAAATAGACTAAATGGCCTAATTAATATTTTCTAGCTCTAAAAATAATGCTACTTACAACCTTTTTTTGGATTATAACGAAGGCTATGTCTTTTCTCAAGCTCTAGACCATCTGTGTACAAATTTCAATTAAATAGGTTCAGTAGTTTTGTTATAAAACGCGACAAACAAACTAAATTACTTTCACATTTATAATATTAGTAAGGATTGTTATTTTACACACTTGAAGGTAAAATATTTGCAAACTTTGAATGTAATATGTATTTATATCGAATCAACAATCTAATAAATAAGTTTCAATCTTCTAGCTCTATAAATTTTGAAACTTCCTTCCTATACAACCTTTTTTGCATTTAAAAGTAGCCTAAGTCTTTTCTCAGGCTCTAGACTATCTGTGTACCAAATTTCATTTAAATCGGTTCAGTAGTTTTGTTATTAAAGTGCGACAAACAGACTGAGCTAGTTTCGCATATATAATATCAGTAAGGATTGTTATTTTACACCCTTAAGGCTAAAACTTTTAAGAACTTTGAGTTTTTAAAAGTTTTATTTATTTATAAGCTTCTAGCTTTAAAATTTACCATATATCCATCCCTTACAACCCTTTTTTCATAATAAAAAGTAGCCGATGTCCTTTCTCAGACTCTAGACTATCTGTGTTCCAAATTTCATTTAAATTGGTTTAGTAGTTTTGTTGTCACAGTGCGACAAACAGACTGAGTTACTTTCGCATATATAATATCAGTAAGGATTGTTATTTTACAGCTTTTAGGGTAAAAGTTTTATAAACTTTTAATGTTACATTTATTAATAAGCTTCTAGCTCTAGAAATTACCTTACAACCCCTTTCATATTACAAAGTAGCCTTTGTCCTTTCTCAGGCTCTAGACTATCTGTGTTCCAAATTTCATTTAAATTGGTTTAGTAGTTTTATCGTAAAAAGGGCACCAAACAGAATTACTTTCGCATTTATAATGTCAGTAAATATTAGATTTTCAATTGCGAAATAATTAAAAATTAAACAGGCAACAAAGTCGAAGGCTAACACTCGTTTATCATTATGAAATTCAGAAGCCTTCAAGAAAAACGCCCACTACAAGTTATTTCCAAATAACCGAAGTTAATTTGTTTGGCAACATGATTATATTATATGTTTATTCCTAAAAATATCTGAAAAATAATAGCATTGAAACTTAACTCATATATTTTCATAAGTGAAACCTTATCTAGTGGTGTTATGTACGTATATTTAGTCGCTATTGACTGAGACTGAGCCGTCACGCTCGTTTATGTAACGCTCGTTCGAGTAAAATCGACTCTCAATGTCTAATGGGTTATAGTTAATAGGTTATTATAAATTAAATTAAATTAAAAACCTTTTATTCGATTCAGTCACACTTAACTACATACAACAATAATACAATAAACAAATACTAGATACATTATAGATAAAATTTTATTATAGTTAAATGTGACACCGACTTGGGAGCACTAATGTTGGCTTTAGCCCAACGCTGGTTTTCAGCAGCGACCCTAAATATATCATATTATAAATAAATATACTATATACAGATAAATAAATAATAATAAACAATAAATGAGACATAAATAAATAAAATAAATGAGACGAGAACGTCAGTATCAGCCTTTGCTGGTGTATAAAATGATTACTTAAAATTTAAAGAGGATAGACGTGTAGGGGTAAATAAATAGTGGTTATACGATGAATATGGAAAGATGTTATATATTTCATATGGGATGGGCGGATGAACAACTAATATATACTAAACAATGTAGATATATAATACAGTAAATATCATATAAGAGTCTACTGGAGTGGAAAATGACAAGGAAGTAAGGGATGATGTTAAATGCCTATGAAGTTTGGCACTGCATGCGAAATAAGTGCCACTTACACTTTATTTTAAATGATTTGGCCGAATTTGATCGCCAAAGAGGCGGAGGAATCGTGTTCCAGCAGTGTGTGGCAGCATATTTAAAGCTACCCCGAAAGGCTGCTGTATTATGTGCAGGCACAGGCATCAGCGACGAAGAGCCGCGTGTGAAGTGTGTAATGTTGCGGTCACATGGCCAATTAAGCTTATTATATAGATAAAGCCTATTATATTGATATATTTTAACTTATTATGTAATATAACATTACTGACAATGTATGGTTTTAATTCTGATATGTTAGCTTGACTGTAATCTCACTTGATGATAAGTGATGGTGTAATATTAAAGATCACTATTATTATGTAAGATTCAATTAATTGTTTCCAGTTTCAATGAAAACAGTAACTTTCATTTGAAATTGTTGTTTTAACGTCTGCTGTGTTAATTGGAGTTGTTATTTTAAAGTGGGGAGTTTTACAAAGTGGTGTAATTGATGGTATTGCTTGAGAGCGCGATCCATTGTATTTGTGGCACGAGAAGCGTTACGTGTGAGGTATAGTTTTAAATAATCTTAAAATAGTATTATTTATCAATACCGAATTAATTGGGCCTTTAATAATACAGTCTAAGATGGCTTACACCGCACCATACTAGAAAACAAATTGGTTGCTTGACGACACGGGTTTTACTTGTAGTTCACGCCGGCCGTGACCAGGTCATGGAGGCTACCAAGGGTCACCAGGGCCCATAATGGTGAAAGTAGCCTCGACCACTGTAGATGGCGGGAGGATAACTTATACTAGAAATTCCAGATGGGTCGAACGAAATTAGTGGGTTTTACACCTACCTGGTCTCTCGGCGCCGGTCTACTCGACGGCGTCGACTGCGGCAGGTGTCTGTTCACGTGGGATGTGTATGGTAAGTGTGTTATGGAATGTGAGTGTGTAACCTGCCAAAGCGTCGCGGAAGGCCGTCGTTGGCGACGCTGGTTCACTATTCCACTCCAAAACTCCACAGGAAGGAAGGACTATTGCGGCCAACGCGTGTGTGAGCTAACCTCGCCGCGTTATGACTCGCCATCTTTCACTAGGGGTCTACGAGAGCCTATAAAACGCGATGATAGGGTGTCAGTTGGCTTCACTAACCAATTAATGCGTAGGATCCCGCACTTCCTTAGGGAAATCACTTAAATTCACGAAACGGGCTTAGTTCGCGCCCGTTCTGGTACGCTTCGCGGATGACAGCACGCAGGGAGCTTCTTACAGCCACAGATAAGCTATACTCACAGAGCAACGATGCCTAGCGCCATCTATTGTGTAATTTTCTATCCCGCGGAGTTATAGCGAAACTCTTTCTTAGTGAGCGTCTATGTTGTAAAAGGATTACGTATGCGGAATTTAAAATCAATCGAGGTAATAGTTTGGAAGATATCGCACTAAGTGATCGTTATTGCTTATATATCTCGATCCCGTGGAAATGTGAGAAAATCCTTTCGTATTGAGCGTCTATGTTGCGACAGGAGTTACTATGTCAAATTTTAAGCCAGTCTGACCTAAATTTTCGGAGAATTCGTGATGAATGAGTGAGAAATATTTTGCTTATATGAGATGTAGTCGTTTGTCCTTTATATAAATCAATTCCTTGGGAATATGAGGAAATATCTTCGTATTGAGCGTCTATGTTGCGACAGAAGTTACTTTGATAAATTTTACACCAGTTAAAGCTATAGTTTCGGAGAATTCGTGTTGAATGAGTGAGGAATATTTTGCTTATATGACATGTAATCGTTTGTCGCTTATATACCTCGATCCCATGGGAATATGAGGAAATATCTTCGTAATGAGTGTCTATGTTGCGACAGGAGTTACTTTGTCAAATTTTACGACAGTTAAAGCTGTAATTTCGAAGATATCGTGATGAATGTGAAAGAATATTTTGCAATTACGGAACAATCCTGTATTCTATATAAGTTGGGTATTAAGGAATAAGGAAGCCATGGTAATTTATATGGATTTTTTCACATATATTGCCTCATATTTCCTCTACCCCTTAAATGAAGGTGTGACAGAAGCAGGTGTAAGCAAAGGCATGTAATTTGTCAAGTCAATTGTCTGTAACGCGAAAAGGTATGACATAGGCTTTATGATGGAAATTATTGAGAGAAATATATTTGCAAATACATACCCTGCTCTCTGATTTCTTTATGTGACAACCATTTTTTTATTGATGGTGGGTAAACAGTTCATTGTAATCGCACCTCATGGTAAATGATGTTACAATCTAAGATAGAAGCGCGCTAACCTCGTAAGAGGCAATTTACCTCTTATGGTTTTACACAGCATCGTACCGGAGCACTCTCTTTACTTGGTGGTACAGATTTGCTGGTAAAGTGGTAACTAGCCATTGCCAAAGCCTCCCACTAGGCCAGACAGACAAATTAGTAAATGCAATTTCCTAAACTCACCTTAATTAGGATAGCCAGAGATATCTGCCATCAAAGCTAGTACTCGCACCTCTGCGCCAGCGAGGTCATCAAAAGCTCACTAGCCTTAATTTTACCTTACCAGGGTCAATTTACATCTACTCGTTTTGCTAACAGAAGTCCTAGATTTGATTATCAACTGAGAAAATTACGGAAAGTACATAGAAACACATATTTAACACGCTTAAATTAACTTTGACTGTATATACGTAACGGAATCTTTGAACACTTTTTTTGAGCACTTTAAAACGTCGGATTTATTTGAAATTTTGTACACTTATCATGGACTAATACTACTACAATAATATAAAATAATGAATTGATCAAACATCTCACGCTTAAAATGAAATTAAGGTTTTGTTTGGTATCTCGGAGACCAACGCATGTCGGAAACCGAACGCAGAACCTTTTCTAGCGATTCCAGTACAATACAATTCTCTTTATAATAAACACAATACATAAAAGACAGACAAATACGAATTTAGCAGCATAAGTAGTACTCGCACCTTTGAGCTCGGAAGCTGTCGAAAGCTCATGCCAACGTCGTGTGGTACATAAACTGTTTTAATTCTTTCTATCAGGTGATACTACAGCCAAGCGCCTGTTAGTAAAATAATCAACTCATATACCAACCCAATCCCCACACACGACCCCCTCGGAATTCTCCTTCAAACTTCATACCATCAGCTCGCCAGAACACACCATGACCGTGGAACCAGCCTTGCATGAATTCACCTTCGTACCTAGAATACAGAATAATTGAGAATACAAAAAAGGTTTCTACCTATCTTAGTTAGAGACTCTGAAACCATCTAATCGATTCGCTTTGGTCAAGGTAGACAAACTCTTGGAACAGTGCGTGCGTGTCACTGATGATCTATGACTTTTAGACGTGGTCGTTGACTATAGGCCTCATGCGAAAGCTCAAAAGTCTCTCAACGGGCCATGCTCAGAGTTTATGTACGTGATCGAATCGTCCTATGAATCCCGAAGCTGAAGTGGCAATAGGCGGGAGACATAGCCCAAAGAACGTTAGGTCCTGAAGGTGCTGGAATGGCTATCCGGTAGTAGAAGGCGCATTAAAGGCAGATACCCAACAAGGTGGACTAATGAAATCAAGCGGGTCACAGATAGCCACTAGATCCAGGCGGCGCAAAATCAGACCTTGTTGGCGTCATTAGGTGAGACCTTTGTTCAGCAGTGAATATCCATCGGTTGAAGCGACGACGAACTGATTTGCCCTGGACCAGGCATATTAGAAACGTGGGCCCGATTTATGGGCCTCATTGGAAAGCTCAAAGTCACACAGCGTGCAATGGAAACAAATTCAGAGCTTGTTACTGCCTCGGGGAATGGATCAACAGCCACTAGTTTGTATCCTTGTACCAGTAAAAAGCTCAGAAAATACATAAGATTAAAAAAAATATATTAATAAGACACAAAAATTATTAGAGTTTCACAAAAAATCATACTAACTTAATAAAGAATAAAACAAATTTATTAAACGAAATAAAAATATTGTTGAGTCAAGCTCACCAAAATAAATTACAATATGATACTGACACTGCAATACTGGAAACCCAAATAGCACGGTTGCACACTTCTCTAAATATACTCAGAAAAAAACATGAAGAATCTCTGTCTAAAATGATTAGTGTAAATACACAGACTCCTATTGATTTGCTTGAAATCGGTACCTCGGTTAGCTCCAGTGCTGATAAAGATTGTCATGTGGGACCTTGGTCTTTACCCAAAAAACCAAGCTACTTGGGTGACAGTATCCTTAAACAATATAACAATAGTTCCATTAGCCGGACATCAGGTTGTTATAAAAACCTGACTAAAACTTTTATGTACACAGATGAGATTGGAAGTAATATGGGCATATTGCTACACTCATTTTTATATGGGCACACAACCTTTAATTATTGTGTCCACAACTCAAACCTAAGATCAACAGTGGAAGCAATTTATAAAAATAGGGAATATTATGACTGTGATACAAATATTATTATCCTCTTAGGAAACAGAGGCAATTTGACCAAACAAGATTTAATTAATTGTTTTGATACTCTAAATAATTTAAATGTTAAAAATATTGTCATTTACACCCTACCATATTGTCAGACATTGCCTAATAATGAAAATTTACTTAGGTTTAAGTTAAATATGACTATGTACAATTTATGTACATATAATAATAAATTTCACATCATTGACTTTAGCAAGTGTGCTAATTCTTATTATAATATATACAAAGATAGGTTCCACCTATCCAATTATTTTAAACGACAGATAGCTATTTCGCTATCATATTTGTTTACAACCTTAGCCAAAAACTTGGCTAGTAGACATGCTCCTATTGAGCATAATAACAATAATATTGACATACCCTTGGATATAAATCCAAGTAATTTTATTTTAAACATTTAATAAAGACAACAGAGAATTCCTCTTGCTTAAAAAAGCAAATTTGTCATAAGGATTGCCACACTTTAGATTCAGTGAATGCAAATTTAGATAATAGCTTTATCAGCCTGGTACACCAGAATATTCAATGCATTAAAGGTAAGATGCTTGAAATTGAACTTTTTTTAAATAATTTTAACATTAACATTTTATGTATTACAGAACACTGGCTAAAAAGTAATGAATATGTATTTAGTTTTGGTAACTACCAGGTTGGTAGTTCGTTCAACAGAGTATCATCCATACATGGGGGCTCGTTAATCTTAGTAAATAAAAATTTTAAATATAAGGAACGTACAGACATAGTGAGCCTGTCTGTTGAACGGACAATAGAGCTGGCATCTATTGAATTGGAGCAGTTTCTTGTAGTAACCGTGTATAGGCCCCCTTTGTCCAATTTTGAAGTTTTTGAAAAATTAATGGACCAGGTACTATTCATAATGTCGAAAACGAACAAGAAGTTAGTAGTATGTGGAGACTTCAATATTAATATTTTAGAATGTAGCTCCTCAAGCATGAAACTGTTAAACCTTTTTAACACTTACAATTTATCAAATATGTTTATGGAGCCTACAAGAATAACCTCTTCTAGTGCCACTTGTATAGATAATATATTCACAAACATAAATCCAACTGTGAAAAAGATAATTACTAGTTTAGATTCTGATCACTGTGGCCAACTCATTCGCTTTTCAATTCCAAGAAAAAATGTAAATAAACGTAAAATAACTTTTGTGCCAGTAACCACTGACCGTATCGAGAAAATGAGATCAACCCTTATCTCAAACTCCTGCTTTATACCCAATTCTAATAACCCAAATGAAATATATAGCAATTTCTTTTTCAAAATTACTAAAATATTTAACTCAATATTTAAAAGTAAATCGATCATTCTTACTGACACAATGGCATTCAGTGAATGGGCCACGGCTGATTTGCATAAAAGTAGGCACAAGTTGTATGAATTGTATGCTGAGCGTCAGTACAACACTAGTGTGGAGTTCAGAGATTATGTGAGATCATTTTCCAAGGATTTTAAAAAGAAATGTGTTATTGCTAAATCGCAACACATAAAATATAAGATACAAAACAGTAGTAATGTAATTAAAACAACTTGGAAAATAATTAATAATGAAACAGGAAAAGCAACTCCGCGTTTTAATGAATTTAATTTAGAGTTAGAGAATAAAAAAATATCGTCAGACTCAGAGGTTGCTAATACTTTTGAAGAGTTTTTTACAAATATTCCTGTCTCAACTACTAAATCGCTGAACTCATCACCTTCCATTGCACTCTCTTGGCTAGCTGATAGCATGCCCCAATGTCATGGTATCTTTAAATTCAGTCATGTCGATGCCTCTGATGTTATTAAGTCATTTAATTTAATCAATAACAAAAAAACTAACGATTTGTGGGGTCTATCGGTTAACCTTGTAAAATCATTAATTGACATCGTTGCACCTGACATGGCGGAAATTTTTAATAATTGTGTTGATTGTGGTGTATTTCCTGACTTAATGAAGTACAGCAAAATAATACCGATGTTTAAGTCAGGCAGTACTTCTAACCCTAGTAACTTTAGGCCAATATCGGTTCTCCCAACCTTTAGTAAAATATTTGAAAAAATAATGTTGAACCAGTTGCTAAAACATTTCAAAAATTATAATTTATTACATAATAAGCAATTTGGCTTTACTCGAGGTCGCTCGACTACCGATGCTGGCGTACAGTTATTACTCAATATCTACGAGGCCTGGGAGGATTCACGTGACGCGCTTGGCGTTTTCTGTGATCTGTCTAAGGCCTTCGATTGTGTTCAGTATGAAACTCTGATCGGGAAATTGCGACACTATGGCCTCGCGGGCACAGCATTAGACCTGATGAGTTCTTATTTAACCAATAGAACGCAAAAGGTCTGTGTCAATGGCAAGCTTTCTGCGGGGTCGGTGACAAAAATGGGAGTCCCACAGGGTTCCATATTAGGACCATTTCTGTTCCTCATTTATATCAATGACCTTCCTTACTTTGTTAAGGGTGATCATGAGATTGTTCTGTTTGCTGATGATACTTCGCTATTGTTTAAAGTTAATAGACGACAAACAAATTATGACGACGTAAACAGCTCTCTCAATAAAGTGGTACAATGGTTTGAAGCTAATAATTTATTGCTCAACGGAAAGAAAACAAAATGTGTAAAGTTTACTCTTCCTAATGTGAAACAAACGCAAACCATTGTTAAACTTAATAATGAGGAACTAGACCTTGTAGATAGTACCGCTTTCTTAGGTATAACATTAGATAATAAATTACAGTGGGGGCCCCATATAAGTGGTCTATCGAATAGGCTCAGCTCCGCGGCTTACGCTGTTAAAAAAATTCGTCGTCTGACAGATGTTGATACTGCCAGACTGGTATATTTCAGCTATTTTCACAGCATTATGTCATACGGTATTCTACTTTGGGGTAATGCTGCTGATATAGATGCAATATTTGTGCTGCAGAAAAGGGCCGTTCGTGCGATTTACAATATGGGTCCAAGAGAGTCGCTAAGAAACAAATTCAAGGCAGTTAACATAATGACAGTTCACTGCGTATATATATTAGAAAACTTGTTGTACGTACATAAAAACATTGACTCTTTTAATAAAAAGAGTGAATGTACATCATATAACTTACGAAACCAAAACAAACTTGTTATAAATTCTAGTAGGCTGCATAAGATTAACAACTCATTTAAGGGTAACTGTATACGTTTCTATAATAAACTCCCACAAGACGTTCTAAAGATGTCAATTAATAAATTCAAAGTCTTTGTTAAAAGAAAGTTGATAGAAAAATCGTATTATAAGTTGCAAGATTACCTAGACGATAGAAACGCTTGGGAGTGAACAAATTGCTCTAATTTTAATTAAAATATAGTAAACTAATTTGTTATTGTAATGATGATGGTAAAAAAAAAAACCCGACTGAGTTTGTTGTGGGTTCTTCTCGGATCAGGGCGCGAAGGAACCCTCGTAACTTTAGATTTTAAGCCGATCTTGAGTACCGTCATCAGATGTATATTAGAATCAGAGTGTGGAAAAAAAATATAATTTGACGATTCAAAAGTGCTGTAATATGCCTACTTGAATAAAGATATTTTGATTTGATTTGATTTGGAGAGGGCTATGCTTGGAATTTCTCTACGCGATTAAATAAGAAATGAGGAGATCCATAAAAGAACCAAAGTGGCCGAAGTAGTCCATAGGCAATGGGCGGGGTGCATAGTCCGATGAACCGATGGACGTCTGGACCCGAAGGTGATGGAATGGCTACCCCACAGTAGATGGCACAAGAAAGGCAGACCCAACGCAAGGTGGACCGACGGTATTAAGCTAGTCGCAGTTAGACACTGGCTCCAGGCGGCGTAAAATCGGCTCTTGCTGGCGTCATCAGGTCAGATCTTTATCCAGCAGTGAACCACCGTCGGTTGCAGCGACGACGACAACGAGTCAATTTCCCCGGACCTGGTATATTAAAAAGACCACATTTTCACCAATAAATTAAAAATTTAACAGTATGACCTTTCGCAATATATACGATCATTAAGTACGGATGTCACCACATTCTCACGAGATTTGGGTACCATCACGGGAAACATATAAATAGTTAAACATAAAACCTAAACACCTGCCTTATCCAGAAAGTCAGAATCAATCATCAGGCAATATAGAGGGCTGTGCTTGGAATTTCTTTACGTGATCAAATCAGAAATGAAAGGTTCTTCCCGCGCACATGCAAGATGTGGAACCAACTCACACCAACGGTGTTCGCTTAATGTTATGACTTGGAGACATTTAAGAAGCGGATTAACTCCTAGCTATTAGTTCAGTAACGCATCAGTAGTCCTTCTGGTTCTGTAGATGTCCATGTAATCAGTTAACATCAGGCGATTCGCGAACTCGTTTGTTTGTCAAGACTATAAAAAATAATGATCCAATTTTACTGATATAATTAACCGCGAAGGGGAAGTGGCAATGGGAGAGGCACATAGTCTATGGGACCAGTAGACGTTCGGGTCCAAACTGAAGTGGTGACCCCCTACAATGTGGCCTGATGACATCAAGTGGGTTAGTGGTAGCTGCTAGAGTCATGGCTATGAATAGCAGTGGATTCCCATCAGCTGCAGTGACAACAATGGTGAATGAAATCATGTTCTATATCAAAAGTGTCAGGTCACGTACATGTGGAGGAAGTGAAACTTCTTTGGTTTATATTATGTCAAGTTCTGTATGATTTTATCATAATTGTTCTAAGTAGAATGTGAGTAAAGACCCAAGAGACGCCTGTAGATAATTACAAATCCGTAGCTCATATATTTTCCTACCGTCTCATTAGAAGTTTCACTTCCAAAGTCTGGATACTTTTAACTAAATTAAACTTTTGGGTGGCATTTGCCCTTTTTTCACATTTTTTAACCTTAACCTAAGTTCTCAAACAAATGTTAGACAATCAGTTAAATATTCATAAAGCGAAAGTGAGAGACATTTCAATACTTTAATTAATTTACTGGCAAAGTGAAACTGCGTCTGAATATTTATGAGATATGACTGAGAGCTTGAAATATTTTCACAACCAAGTCCATTTCTTATTAAAGTAGGATCTCCAACTAGTAGACTAATTAAGATACTCAAGATGAATTTTAAAAACATATTTGCATCATAATTCTTTGTTTCATCCTCGTTGGTCGCTTCTACCGATGGACTTGATATCCACAAGACCCGATCTTGCACCACCTGGCTCCAGTGGCTACCGGCGACCCTCTTTACGCCATCGGTCCACCTTGTGGGGGGTCTCCCTATACTGCGACGCCCGGTGCCGGGTCGCCACTAAGCACCTTCGGGCTCCAACGTCCATCGGTCCGTCGGACTATGTGCCTCGCCCATTGCCACTTCAGGTTCGCGATTCATAGGGTCAGTGACTTTGGTTCTGCTACGTATCACCTCATTTCTGATTTGATCGTGTAGAGAAACTATGAGCATAGCCCTCTCCATCGCACGCTGACTGACTCTGACCTTTCGTATGAGGCCCATAGTCAGCGACCACGTTACAGAGCCGTAGGTCATCATTACATTAATGACTCTTTGTTTAAAGGAAAAATATTTCAATCCTTAAGTGTCACTTATAAAGCTTCTTAAAAGTTTGAAATTTGAAAGCATCAACGGAAAACTTTGTAAAGGTTTCCTTAGGTATCCTATTGAACAGAAATAAATTATGATAAACTTGAAATGTAGCCATTATTTCGAAGCAATAGACGAAATATTTCCTTTAATATAATAAAAAAGGATATATACGAAGAATGTTAATAAATTCTTTTGTTCGATTCAATCTATTGATAAATGAGAGATTAATGATATCTAAATTGAAAGCATCTCAATATTATATTTTATGATAAAAGAACAATAAGGTTAATAAATAATAGAACGAGGCCGATTGCGCCTCTCTATCACTTCGACAATTAGTCATGCTTTTTAGTGCGTACATAGCCCACCTGACTCATAAGAGAGAGGGTTTTTAAGACCATAAATCCACCACGATATGGCAGGCATAGTACACAAGTGTATTTTAGGACGTGCAGCCGGATACCATCGATTTTAAGAATTTGTGACGTTGAAAATATTATTGTAAATCTATCTTTAAAGATAGACATACTATATTGCCTTGTTTTGGTCATTTGTTTCTCTACGCGATAGAAACGGAAAAGAGGAGATCTGTGGCAGAACCAGAGTCACCGAAATAGACCTACGAATCGCGAACCTGAAGTGGCAATGGGCGGGGCACATAGTCCGAAGGACCGATGGACGTTGGGGGCGGAAAGTGTTGGAGTGGCGATCCCACACCGGACGGCGCAGTGTAGGCGGATCCCCCACAAGGTGGACCGATGATATAAAGAGGGTCCCCGATATCCGCTGGAGCCGGGCGGCGCAAGATCGGGCCTTGTGGAGATCATTACGTGAGACCTACGTCCAGTAGTGGATGTCCATCGGTTGAAACGACGACAACGACGACGACGACTATATTGCCTCATTGGTCTAGTGATTAGCATATTCGACTACAGAAATGAGGTTTCAAGTTCGAACCCCGATATTGAGTTTTTTATTAAAATCTCCCAAAATTTGTCTTGTGTTGCGTAGTTGTTGATGTGCTCCACCCCCGTGCCTCGGAGAGCAAGATAAGTCGTCGGTCCTGCGCCTGATCTCTCTTCGGTCGTGTTGGATCTCATTATGAGAGTAAAGGAATGGCTTGGTTTATGCTCTAAAAACCCTCTCTCCTATGAGTCAGGAGGCATATGCCAGCACAATTTTTTGGGAATATCTAAGAGAAACCATTCCTTTATAAATTGTGCGGGTTAGGTAATATATAAGGATTGAATAAAGAATTCAATCAATCATTCATTCGTTCGTTCGGTCTCAATTTCAATTGTTTCATCATTCATACATTTATTTATATATTCACCATAGTAAACCACAATAAATATGAACTAGAATTATTAAGATAATCCATTGAAATGTTACATGAGCTTTGCATTTTTTAGAGGATGCAATTTTATTTTTGGGATATGTATGGGGGATCAATAGAACCTTAACCCCAAGTTTGTGGGGTTGTCGCCCTTGTCCCCCGGCCGCCATCTTGTAAAAAGGGGTGGGAACAACTTTTTCGCGATATAATAAAGTGTAAAGTAATAAAAAGGGCTTGCTCGGAGGACAAGGACTGCAAACCCACAAACTTGGGTCAAAGCTCCTATTGACCCCATACACATGTGCCAAATGCAATATTCGACCCTTAAATTGTAACATGAAGTGTTACAATTTAAGGACCGAATATTGCATGGACTATCTAGAAAGTGGAAGACTTTTACAACTCATGTGGTGTAGGTACAGAGATGGTTGTGAAGGTTTAGTATTAGTGTAGATATACAGACATACTTAGCCCCATCTGGAAATGCCATAACACCAAGCCCGGAGCATAGCCCAGCAGTCATAGCACCATCGTATCTGGTACCATCTGGAAGCATCAGATGACCAACCCCATGTTTTTGCCCCTTGGAATTCCATTCACCGACATATCGTGTACCATCTTCGTATTTATACGCGCCTGTCTTAGCCACAACAGAATCGACAGCTGAAAAAAAATTGTATGTAAGTTTGAACTGTTTTCACACAAAAACTACTGGAGCGATTTCCAAAATTTTTTCACCATTAGAAAGCTGCATTGTCTTTCAGTGAAATAGGTTACATTACTTTCTCAAAAAAAAATAGGGATCCTTAATAAAATGCATTAATGTAACCCAAGGTGCGAAAAAATCTGTTATCACGAGCGCTGCAGAAACTATTGATGATAGAACAAAAAAATGTTCTACAATATTATAGAAGGTATGAATATCTACATAAAAGTCTATGATACCATATGTCTAACTACTGTAATTATGCCACTATAACTAATGTTTTACATTTTAAAAGTTAGTAAAAGTGCAGACAAGAATCAAAACCTATTATACACACCCCTTATATATGAATATATTCTAGCAGTAGATAGGGTGGTTCAAGAGAACGTTTTATATGTATAAAACATATATATATACAGTAGAGAAAAGCTGAAAAATTCAAAGATTTGTAATGTGGTGTAACAAACATAGTACGGTGCGCTTAAATCGCAAACGCTGCCGAAACCTTACGAGATAGATCAAATTATTGTTCTATGGAATTGTATATCATAAAAAAATCTATAAAAAAGCCCAGGATGATATATATGTATCTGTAAAAAATAACTTACACTAACGGCTTTAATCTTTTACATATTACACATAATAATTGTTTTACTAGGGGTGTGCGTGTGTTATTATAATTGGAACTAACTAATTATTCGCTCTGAATCGAATATTAATAATTCGAATGTTTTCGAATAATTCGATTCATTCATTGTTAGTGAATTTTTGTATATTTTGAATCCAGACTTTCTTTTATTCAAACCATAAAATGTATTAACACAAATAAAATAGTATGTTAGTTTTTTATTGTAAAGAGAAAGAAATAACAAAAATCATATCGTAGCAAATATAGTATTCTAAAAAATACAACGTTCAAATATTTGCTACAAATTTTTGTTTAAAAATAATATAATAAATACATCATATAACTTAAGAAACAAAAACAAACATGTTATAAATTTAGGTAACTGTATACGTTTCTATAATATACTCCCACAAGTCTTTGTTAAAAGAAAGTTGATAGAAAAATCAGATTATAAGTTGCAAGATTACTTTGCAATAGAAACGCTTGGGAGTGAACGAATTGCTCTAATTTAAATGAAAATTTATTAAAATATGATATTGTAATGATGATGGTAACAAAAAAATAATAATGGACTGAGTTTGTTGTGGCCTCTTCTCAGATCAGGGCGCGAAGGAATCCTCGTAACTTTAGATTTTAACATCAGACGTACATTAGAATTAGTGTGTGGGAAAATGATTATAGTTGACGATTCAAATGCTATAATAGACTTTTCTTTTGCGCTGGGAAATGTCTTTACGCACCCCAATCAAAGAGTAATTCCATCGGGAGTGTAGAACTCACTGATAACAGAGTACCCACTAAAACCCAGCGGATCCCTCCTCATCCATGAGTTAGATCACTAGGGGTTCCCAAACCGTATTCCACTCTAGTGATCCGGATGGTACCGACTATGAGGATCTACCACTCAATAGTGCATGAAGTGCATACGTGTGACTTTTGCCACCAAGCTTTCTCCGAGGGCTTCCGCCTCTTACTCACTTAGCCTCTCTGCCTCATTTGTCTCGAAAAAGAAGGCAACCGCCTTCCCTAACCTAACTTCAATGGCGAGCATTATCCCAATGCTCTTCAGTGAAAGATCTCCTCTAACCAGCGACAACAAGGTACGCCGCTGGGGTGCCCACGCAGGATACTCCGCCAGGGTGTCTACAGAAGCACCACACTCATGACAAGCGGGCGTTTCCTCACGGCCAACGACCTAGTACAAGTACTTGCCGAAGCAACCATGACCGGCAAGCCCCCCCTGGTGAGCCAATTGTCCAGGTGAGTTCTGATCGCCTCCACCGTGACTACACCCACAGTTATTTTAATAAAATGCTGTTAAAAGCATTATTGATCTACGTGAAATATAAAACGTATGTAATGTATTTAATTAGATACAGATGACACATGTTATTTTGTAATATGCAAAAGATATAAAGATGGATACTGTCGGTTATCTTTTGGAAATAAATATATACTATCTTTGACTTTATTGTAGATAATTTTAAGATATAAAATTGCGTAGAACATTAATTTGATCTATCACGTAAGGATTAGGAGGTGTTTGCGATTTAAGCGCTCAGAAATATGTTTGGTACGACATTACAATACAATTTTTTCTGCTTTTCTGTACGGTAATGTGTATGTATTATATATGTAAACCTTCCTCTTGAATTACTCTATATATTGCGGTAAATTGTATTTAAATACGTTAAATAGTTTAAAAGATATAAGGGCCCAGATAGCGGAAGGGACGCTATTTATTACTGTGTAAAAATATAATAAAATCACTTCGTTAGCAAAAGAGTTATAAGTATTTAAAGAAAGGCTTGAAATTCCTAGAAAATTACTTTGCTTTGGTGAATTTTACTGAGAAATTTGTTTTTGAAGATATTTTATAAGAAATATGAAGAAAATAAGATTGTAATTTATTAATAATGACTGTTTTCATGGAATAATATAATTTGAAATATTTTACTCACCGTCCACCATGTTGTCAGCTTGTAACTAGCGAAGTTACTGAAAGGTTTCACTTCAAACACAACTTTAATCTAATTACTTTAATAGACTTGGTGGATTTAGCGAAATTATCTATATATATATATAAATATACATAAATTGTCTGTTTGTAAACAGTATTTTTGGTTAGGTTAGGTTATTCAAAATGAATAATTTAGGCCACTTAATAATGTATACTTTAACAAGTTATTGGCAGTGTTTTACTGCAACGAGCTTATTGTCCTTTCTTAACGACTATCTATAGTTTCTACCCTATCCGTGTATAAAATTTTATTTAAATCGGTTCAGTAGTTTTGTCGTGAAAGCGCTACAAACAGACAACTGTCTGTCTGTTTCTTCTTTCTTAACAAAATCAGTCTAAAAATAATTTGCTAATTTCTGGCTCTAAAACTGACGGTACTTCTATTTTGTGTAACCCGTTTTTTGTTAAAAAGTAGATTATGTCCTCTCTCAGGCTGTAGACTATCTGTGTACCAAATTTCATTTAAATCGGTTCAGTAGTTTTGGTGAAAAAGTCCAAACAGAGTTACTTTGGCATTTATCATATTAGTAAGAATAAGTCTTTCTTATGAATAAGTTTATCTGTAAAACAAAACATCGTAAAGCCTGCATATTCTTGAAGTAATTCTGGAGTAAGTAGCCTGGCAACCTGCAATGGAGGAGCTTGTTGGGTCTATGCTCTCTCCCTCTCCTGTGTGTAAGGATGGCCGTGCCCAGCAATAGGACTTTAATAAGCTGCTATAAGTAGCTATACTAAAACAATGCACGCTTTCTTATCTTATACCTGAACACATTGTGTCAATGCTGAAATTCTTGCATTAACGGTATAGGTAGAATCCATTGATAGATTTGTACGTCCACTGCTGGACATAGATCTCAAGTAATGACGTCCACAACGCCCGATCTTGCGCCGCCGCTGTTGGCGAACCTCATTATATCATCGGTACACCGTGTGGCGGGTCTACCCACGCTACACCGCCGGATGCAAGTTCGCCACTCCAGCACCTTCGGACCCCAACTTCCATTGGTCCTTCGGACTATGTGCCCCACCCATTGCCACTTCAGGTTAGCAATTCGTAGGGCTATGTTGGTGACTCTGGTTCTGCTACGGATCTCCTCATTTCTGATTCGATCACGTAGAGAAACTCCGACCATAGCCCTCTTCATCACACGCTGAGTGACTCTGAGCTTCCGCATGAGGCCCATAATCAGCGACCACGTCTCAGAACCGTAGGTCATCACCAACAACACGCACTGTTCGAAGACTTTGGTCTTCAGGCACTGAGTTTTATCGGACGAAAATATCGGGATTAGCTTCCCGAACGCTGCCTAACCGAGTTGACTTCGGTGGTTGACCTCCTTCTCTAAATTGGACCTACCTAGCTGGACTATATGTCCCAGGTATGTGTACTCGTCAACAATTTCGAGAGCTGAGTTCTCAACGATGACTGAGTGTGGCGGTACATGGATATTAGACATAATACTGCTACTTACCTTACCTTTAAGTGGGGTATTTTAGTCATTTAGATAGTGAGATAGGGTGAAAGGAGTTGACTCTTTCTGTGAGGCTGTCATATTGAGAAACGTAAACTGCAGAAAAACATCTCCCTTTCGTAGGGACTGGGGCTCCTTGAAAAACCATAGACAGTACCTTTCTGGAGAGTTAAGGCGTATGCCGTCTGACTCCGAATGGGAGCTTCTGACACCATAAGAATAAGGCCCCAGGCTTTGTTCTTTTGACAGAGGGGGCCTCCACTGCAGCTTTTGTGACATGACGTTTTTACAGAAAAAAGATGCCGGCTGCCAACCACTCGCACTGCTGAGTACATCGCGCTTCTAGACTAGAATAAACGCTCTGGAGAGGAATGTTTCGCATATCGTGGACTGCTGAGAAGACCAATTAATCCGTCCTAATGTAAAAAGTATGCTATAAAAGAATCCTTATCTACTCTTTTTCCAATTTCTCGCTGACATCCAGACAACCTAAAAAATATATTGGTGGTAAGCAATATCCAAGGTAAAATACCCTGCGGGCAATCACCTACCTGCTGGTGTAATCAAGTTACAGCACTCAACAGGCCTGTTAATAGCAGCTGCCCTAAAAGAAGCAAAATTTTTTTAACCAATCGTTTCTAATCCGCACCGCAAAGGAGTGGAATGCCTTACCAGCTTCGTTATTCCCAGTCCTCCAGGCACCTCCTAGACAAGTTTGGTCCATCCTAGGTCCGACAACATTTAGCATCAGGTATGACCGTAATCAAGTGTATGCCTATTGTACATTAAAAAAAAAACTGAGAAAGATGGAGCGTAACAATGACCACCTCTCTGAAGAATTACTTTCATATGCATGACCTTCAGCAACCCATACCCAGAAGCGATCCAGGAGAAGAAGACTAGAATATCTTTTTAAGGAAAAACAAACTAAATCACGATGACCCCGTTGAAATATTAATCTTACGAGTATCTGATGTTTGTCTGTTACAAAGTAGATAGTAAATCAAACTACAATAGTAATGACGCACAGTGGCCCAGCGCTCTCAATTATTGCTTACCGTAATTGCGAGTTAATGGGACCAGCTCGGCGTATCCTTATTAAAGCGGCGGAATTTCACCATCTTCGTTTGGTAACACCATGAAACTTTGTTTATTTCATTTTATAATCAAACATTCTTTAACCAAGTTAGCCTTTAAAGCTATTTTGAATCGTTACACATACGTTTTTCCACAAGGACTAATGATGATATTAAAGATCGGCTTGTAATCTTAAGTTACAAGGATTTCTCTTCTTCATTACAATGTCATATTAATTTATTATATTTAGATTAAAGCAATGCATTCACTCTCACGTGATAGTAATAAAATAATTATAATATATTTCACATAGAATAATATTTTAAATAAAGGATACGGTTCGTCATTTGACTAAATCGTATTCTTAGAAATAATGACCTTCACATAAAGAATAGCCTTCACAATATCGTTCCCATTGGTGAGTTTGTAAACATTGTAAAAAGTAAGTAAGTAGCAGCCTATTAACGTCCCACTGCTGGGCACAGGCCTCCTCACTCATGGTAGAGAGGGTTTATAGAGCATAGACCCACCACGCTGGTCGACTGTGGATTGGCAGGCATAGTACACAAGTGCACTCTCTATTCCTTCACTCTCATACTCCGATGTGACGGGATCCGACACCACCGGTGAGAGATCAGGCGCAGGACCGAGGCCTTAACGTGCTCTCCGAGGCACGGGGGTGAATCACACCGCCAACTTCCCAACTTCTGGCAAACTATTGAGAAAATCTTAATAGAAAACTCAATATTGATTTTTGAAATGGCCCGACCCGGGACTCGAACCCAGGACCTCACATCTGTAGTCGAACATGCTAATCGCTAGACCAGTGAGGCAGTAAACATTGTAAATGATGCCAATTTTGGATATTATTGTGTCACAAAAATTACTTAAATTATATTAATTGCAACTATTAAAAACGAACAGGGAGTGGTAGTTCCTTATAATGTTTTTAGCGCTAAACATTCTCATTGGTGTTTTGCCGTAATATTATTAGTAAGAAAGGTATATATATTCTTAGAAATCAGTGGAGTCCTCCGTTTTTAATCAACGTTAGCTACCAGTTATTGTATTTTAAGTTAGTTGTGTCGGTAAAAAGGGCTGCTCTGCGACACAAAGCATATTTCTTTAAATTAAAAGTGACGTCTTATTAATATGTCATAATTGTAATTGTGTGCTATTTGTTTTTATATTTAATGATAATGTATTTTATTGTAATTTATATTAAATATAACATGGATAAACAAAGAGTAAACGATTGTAGAGTTTCTTGCTGGATTTTTCTCTTAGTAATTTAGGTTACGAACCGGTGGTAGAGCCTTTGACAAAAAATTTTTGAGTTTACTGGAAGTAAAGAATATTTTAGTTTGGTTATTGACTTTAGTTAAAATTATGAACATATTATTAATTTACTAATACTTTTAATTATTATTGCTGATTTTTGTTTTATTTTCTGACACACGCTTTTTATATCAGCTATCTAAAAAAATTATACAAGTTAAGACATTCCTATTTGTATATACTCATATATAAAACCCTGTTTTTCTGTCTGTTAGATCCAGATAACGTGGAAACCTCTTAAAAGTAAATACATATACGATAAGGGACGTTCGTTACGTTTTTTTAATGTGTCATATACATTTGTCACGATTGTGTAACGTAGAATGTAATCGTCAAACAAAAAGCCATTTGTCCAACGTAAATCTCTTGACAATGCAAGACCCTGAACTTGTGTTAGTTAATATAGCTGCATGTCATGGCAGGTATTGTCGACGGGAAACGTTAGATTGGACAATTCCTCAAGATTACTTTCCATTATAAGCCAAACTAAACATTACATATCTGCTTTCTGGAAGAAAACAATAATTGATACATTGTAATATTTGTGGATAAAAACTTGGTAACATGGTTTTCGAAGGTCTATAGGAATCAGATTTAGCAGAAAATGACGTTCACAACAGCTAAAAGTGGTGTTTAATGGTTGGAAGTTCCAAACCCACATAATCGACAAAAGGTGAAACCTGTGTTGATAATTAATCAATTGTCCGTGTCAACATGATAAAACAGAAATGTCTCAACTCGGGCAATCGGTAAAATAAGCCTCTCTTTATTTTTTAGTCATAATATGTATTATCTGTTTCGCTTCTCGGCAATTGTCATAACACAATGCGTAGAGAGAAACCCCGACAATAGGAAAACAAAAAATAAATCAGTAACATAGTGACCGTTAGTAACGGTGCGTGTGTCGTGGATTTTATAATCTGTGGGTGTTTATTAGGGATTATTTCTGTTTCTGATTATATAAGTGATAAATACAAGACAGACGTTTTTCACTCTCTCAAAGCTTAGGGCAACACAATGCTACACAGAGTCTTAATTTAATAAACAAAAGATAAGATTACGTAGAAAAACTATTAGCAAACAAAAAACTCATAACATTTGGGGAGTCTTTCATGAACATTTAAGTCTCAAGAGCCACTTAAACGTCATTCGACCCGCGGGACAATCTGTGCAAAAATTACTATTATTTCCGTTAACTAAGCGAGGACAAATTACTGGGTTGAAAAAATCACGGCCGGATAGTCAAACGAATCTCTCTCTCCAATCGCTCTTTCATGACTGAAGATCGTGGTCCTGGTGAGATCCTAATCGCAAACGGATCCACTAAACTATCATGCATTTATTATTTATTCTATCTAATGCCTAACGTAATTGCTTAATTAAATTTTAATAAGTCTAAATTAAACTAAAGACATTCTAATTTGTGCGCCAGGAGAATTTTGCTTGGGCTGGAGCAACTCTTCCAAAACCATGCCATGGCTAGTATGTCTCAGAGGATTTAATCGGCCGAAATCAACAAGAGGACTAACACTTTAACAATAAAATTAACAATGTCAACGCTACACATGTTTAAGCTAATCCTATGACCTACGGTATGGCACGCGAAGAAGAAGATATATTCACTCTTTCCACGACACCACTCATCTCTATTAAAGCATATCTTTTAATGGAAGGCAGACCTGTACCTAACACAGGTACTCAGTTACTAACCGGTAGACAAACATTTGATGTAGATGAGAAGCATGTTTTATTAGCATACTAGCTGTATCCCGCTTTGTTTTTTTGTCATCGGGTAAGGTATTTACTTACTAATCCCGTCTGATAACCAGTCAGGAGTATGTGACACTTAAAATCCGTGTATGAAGCACCAGAGGATCAAATTGCTCAATCCAACTTGGAATACATCTAGGAAGAAGTAGGAACGCGAGCATTACCGTGGTGAGAGGTATCATCAACTGCATTCTATTTCTCTGGCTGGTAGGCTTCACTCAGTGAAGCTACTGTATCGCAAAAGAAGGGTACACCCACCAACCATCTCCCACTGGAGAACACCGTGCTTATAATGTTCTCCAGCAAGAAGTTTTCGCTAGACAGCACCTCCAATAGATGACCTTAAGGTCCCCCGATTCCAGTAGGATAGACGACGTGTACTTTCTGATACCCTGGAAACATGAAGAGGAATTGGAGATCTTACAGGAAAGTCTTGAATTTCGCTTATTTACATTGATCCTATGGGGATATGTCAAATTGCGTTTGTAGTTTCTCTTTTTAATTAAAAGATTTATTATTATATCATGAAATGTTTGTTATAGCCAAATGAAATCCTAACTACGTAAGAATCTACGTAGCTATAAATTGGATACTCAAATAACATGACTGACTAATCCAGCAAGCAGAAATAAATCAGACAAAATGTCTTAGATAATATAAGAGTTGTAGGCAAGTAATTAATGAGTTTCGTATTCACGATGTAAGGCTTATATAAATTGGTTTTCTATTATGAGTATCATCAAACACTATATGGAATTATTTTTTTCCGATGATATTATAATAATAATAATTTTATTAAACAAAAATATATACAAGATTCACATAAATACAAGTAAATGAGCTTTATAGTCTAAGTGTACAAATAAATTTATGATTGAACATCTGTCCCTAAACTAGGTAAATACCTGTATTTTAGGCGACAGCGCCCTCCGCAAAATGTATAGAACAAATATTAGACTCGGCAATATGTAAACAACTCATTAAGTAAATAAAAACAGAGAACTTTAAAATTACCTTTATAGAAGAATAAACAAAGAGCTGTATTTGTTTCTATATGTGTATGTGCGTGTATTTGTGTGTGTGTGTTTGTGTGTGTGTTTGTGTCTGTGTGTGTGTGTGTGTGAACAGCAGTAATGTGTTGTATGTTACGCTTAAGCCTAATTATTGTTATATATTAAATACCAACAAATTTTCTGTATCAGTATAATCGAGATGAAGTAACCATTCCTTGACACGTTTCTTACAATCCTTGCTATTTAGTGAATGTATATTTAAATTGGATTGCGCTATTCTGTAAAGCCTTGTACTCATAATGTAAAAATGTCTCTCAGCCAGTTTGCTTTTATGTTTTTCTGTTGAAAAAGTCAAATTAAGATTTCTTTTTAATTGGAGATCCGAGACTTTTAGTATTTTATGTTTACGTAAGACTGACTGGAGTACAAAGAGTTGCCGAACTGTTAATACTTTGCATTCTTTATAAAGATTTTTGGTCGGATATCTAAATGGCTTTTTTGCAATAATCTTGAGTATGGTTCTTTGGACTCTTTCAAGTTGAAGTAAGGACGTTTTCTGCATTCCACCCCAGACTGATATGCTGTAACTGATAAGTGACTGTACTAGTGCATAATATACTGTCATAAGCGTAGTCTCAGAAGCAGCGGACCTTAGTTTCTTGAAAATGTATATTACTTTTCTAACTTTAGATGTTAATTCTGATACATGTAATTTCCATGATAAAATACTGTCGATCTGGAGACCTAAATATTTTATATTTGTATCATATGCAATGACTGGACAAGAGCAAGAAAAGCCAATGTCTTGTGTGCCACAGCTATGAGCTTTGATGATACATTTATCGGCCGGAGGCTGGGAGCTAGTAGACAGGGAAAAAGTGAGAAACTTAGTTTTACTTGTGTTTAAGCTGAGTCTGTTTGCATAAAGCCATTCCGAGACAGTGGTTAATGCACATTCAGCATTGAAAATGGCATTTTCCCAAGTCAAACCCGTTACCATCAATACTGTGTCATCAGCATATGACGCCACTTTACAATGTGGAATCTGCAGTTTACAAAGGTTGTTTATATAAACTAGGAACAGCGTAGGGCCAAGAATACTACCCTGCGGTACTCCGAATGTTAGGGGCATCTCGTCGCTAAGATGGTCAAGTATTTTTGTTTGTTGGGTACGATTTGATAGATAACTTTTTAAGAGAGCCAAAGGCATGCCTCTAATACCTATATCTTCAAGTGTTTCAAGTAGGATAGGTATAGAGACAGTGTCAAAAGCCTTAGATATATCTAGAAATACACCAATAACCTTAAATTTTTTATCTAAGTTTCTGACTATAGTTTCAGTCACATCCAGTGTAGCATCTTCAGTTGACTTGCCTTTTCTAAAACCGTATTGATTGCTAGACAGTATATTGTTACTTTCCAGATAATTTGTAAGTCTATTATTTAATACCTTTTCTAATACTTTTGACAACACTGGTAACAATGATATGGGTCTGTAATTGCCAACACTTTTCCTATCACCACTTTTGTATACTGGTATGACAATTGCTTTTTTGAAGTAGTCTGGGAATATTGCTGAGTTTATTGAAATGTTACAGATATGCGTTATTACGGGAGACAAAACCGAGTGGCTTAATTTCAAAATTTTAGCAGATATCCCATCCCAACCAACTGAACTACTCGTTTTTAAATTATTTATAATAGTTGCTATTTCATGACAATCAACGGGGAGTATACTAAATGATTTAAGAGGGGAATGAAAGCTTTTTTTAATTTTGGTTCGGGAATAATGAGGTAACGAGTCACTTGTCAGCTTTTTTCCTACATTGACAAAAAAGTTGTTTATAAAATTAAGAGACGTTTTGACATCATATTTCAATTTTAATAGTTCCATCGGCGGTGATGGTTTAGAGTTGATTTCCGCCACATTCTTAATAACATTCCAGGTAGCTTTAGTATTATTTTTAGCTTTTTCAAATTGCAGTTTTTCATACTCACGCTTGAGACGTTTTAGAAGATTATTACAAAAATTTCTGTAGCGGCAGTATGTAACCTTTATGATTTCATCTTTTAGTGAGGATTTATATTTTTTATGCAGCCGATCTCGGTGCCTTATACACCTTAAAAGCCCCGGGGTAATCCATGGTTTAAGAATTTTCTTATTTCGAGAAATTTGGACTATTTTCGTATTAGATTCAATAACAGAACATATAGTATTAACAAATAAGTGAACAGCAATATTCGGGTCATCAGTAAGAAATATATTTGAGAAGTCCATGTTATCGATTATATTTTTAATTTTGCTATAATCTGAGATTTTACATATATGGGGGGTATATTGCCTAGGGATTTTCATATCAATAGCTACGACTAAAGGGGAGTGGTCCGTAACTGTGGAATCCAAGACTAATGTCACCGTTTTACATTGCGTTTTCAAGAAAACATGATCAATACAATTTTGGCCATGAGTTGGGAAAGAGTGTGTTGGTAAGAGACCAAGCGCATAAAAGAAATTTAGATAGTCTTGACTACGATTATCAGTATTTTCAGGTGTGATGTTTATGTTTATATCACCAGTCACAACCACAGACCTAAAGTTGTCTAGTGAAAATTCGGACGAAAAGCTATTCAAGAAATTGTCTATATGTTTAAACGATGGAGATCTATAAATAGCAATAACTAATATCTTGTTGTCAATATTACATACAACAGAACTGGCATCAAGTAAATTTGGATATGAAATGTTAAAATTAAGATTATTTTTTACATATAATATAACCCCATCGCTACGGTTAATAGGATTTTTTGAACAAAACATAGTAAAGTCACTCAGTAGTGGTATAAGTTTTACTTCCTTAATCCAACACTCAGTTAGTACTATGATGTCCAATTGAACGTTAATACGTTGTAATAAGACTTGTAGTCCGTCGTAATTACTATATATACTACGAATATTCATATGAAACACTTTTAAGGAATTTTCACCAACATAGTTACTGCATTGTTCAGCGCTACATTGATAACAAGTTATATTTCCTATATTTTGAAGATCATTATTTATATCTCTCCAGTTATCCAGTATATAAATTATATGTATTTAAGGAGCCATTCATGGGGCGGTATTTGCAGCCATGGTTCATGATTAATGCTACTGTATTGAGAAAGCTGAGATTCAAATTACATTTATTTGGGTGAAGCTTAAAATCTATTTCATTTATTTTTAATATAATTAATTTGAATCTCAGGAAAAAGATTTGAATTAAAGTGCAAAGCATTAACATTCTAAATTTCTTGTTATAAAATTGCTTATGTATCATTATAAAGATAATTTTACTGCGATGGAATTTGATACAAGGTTTTTTAATTTTGTTTATAGTTAGTGGTATGAAAAAGCTGTATAGTGGTATATGTATGTGTAACGATGAGTAAATTGTAAAAAAATGTTTGTGTAGCATCAACATAAAAACTATTAATAACTTAAAATTAATATACATACAAAAATTAATAGAGAACATTGTGATATCAATTTTATAGTATCGAGTAATTTTTTCCAAAGAATCCAGTTCACGTCATATAGTGTTTGCCTTTAGTTTAGATAGGTCCTCTTCCGTATCTATGCGGATTTGTGGGGCACCCTCTTGCTTGCGGAGGTATACGTACCCACGAGAAACCCAGCAGAAGGTATATTGATGTGTTTTGGCAAAATCACGCGCTAGAAAAAATATTCTCTTATTCCTACGCGTTAGTAGCTCCGAAAGATATATTGGTTGAACAGGGCCAATTAATTTATATTCTTGGTACTAAGCCTTCGGCTGGGGTTTAATTTATTAATTTTTTTAAAGTTGGTGATAAAATTTTCTTTAATATTAAATTATAATCCTTTGATTGTCCGTCCGCGTTTTATTAGCCCCCGTAAATGTTTGCTAATATTTAAACTCTGATGTAACGTCCGTTAGTAATGGTAACTTTGTAACAGTTTTTTTTCTATGTCTGGTGTTATCTCTACGCATATTTTGCTACGGCAGTAACCGAGATAGATAATACACATTATGACTTAAAAGGAAAGAGATGTTTATATTTCTGATTACCCGAGCTGAGGCAGAACTATAGTCTCATGTCAACCGGTAGTTGACAAGTAATCTATGGGATAATGGAGTTTAAAATGGAAGCAAGCTAATCTTTTAAATGGTAATATGGTAATGCCAAAAGGAAAATTGGTAGGATAGTAAATAGACACGGCAAAAGCATTCCATTTATCCAGCCTCAGATAAATTGGAATATGTAATTTTCTAAAGTTTTCCTGTCTAACACAGGACCATGCTTCAGAACAAATATACAAATTAAAAAGCAGTAATTCTACTTTCTACTTTAAAAACCGATCTGTATATTTTATCTTCTTTGTACTTTTCGTTTTTATCGATTTCAATAAAACCTTTTGTGTGTTTTCAGATTGATTAAAAAATTATTTAGTTAAACAATGAGTTCAGGATTCATTCCATTTTTCATGGGGCCAGGAACATCACCAAGCTCATTTAGTGCGTGTATGTGTCTATCTGTCGGAGATGGTTTTTGATGATTTTTTTCTCTGATCTCTTACATCTACAGGATCAAAAAGTAAGCAGGTTATCACTGGAAACATCCATTCTGTCTCTTCTTCTCGGACTGTTTTTAAAGTATTTTCAATTGGATTCTTGAATAGGGAAGGTAAGTAGCAGCCTATTAATCTCGTACTGCTGGATATAGGCCTTCTCACTTATAGGACGAAAGGGTTTTAAAGCATAGACCCAATACGCTGATCTTCTTTATGATTTCAATTGGATTCTTGAACAAGAGTGGCAAGTAGAAGGCTTTTAACACCCCATTGCTGAACATAGGCCTTCTCACTTACAGGAGAGAAGGTTTTTAAAGCATAGAGCCACTACGCTGATCTTCTTTATGATTTCAATTGGATTTTTGAATAATAAAGATAAGTAGCAGCCTTTTAATATCCCACTGTTTAACATAGGCCTTGTCACTTATAGGAGAGAGGGTTTTAAAGCATAGACCCACTACACTGATCTCTTTTATGAGCTCAATTGGATCCTTGAATAAGGAAGGTAAGTAGCAGTCTGTTTACATCCCATTGCGGAACATAGGCCTTCTCACTTATAGAAGAGAAGGATTTTAAAGCATAGGGCCACTACGCTGATCTTCTTTATGATTTTAATTGGATTCTTAAATAAGAAAGGTAAGTAGCAACCTTTTAACATTCCATTGCTGAACATAGGCCTTCTCATTTACAGGAGAGAAGGTTTTTAAAGCATAGAGCCACTACGCTGATCTTCTTTATGATTTCAATTGGATTCTTGAATAAGAAAGATAAGTAGAAGCCTGTTTATGAGGTAAATATGGCCTCAGCGGATAGCAATGAATGTAAGACAAGTGATAGCGAGATTAGTATGGATGACATGATGAAAGCGATAAAAGGTATGAAATCAGGTAAGGCTGCTGGGTATGACAGAGTGTCAGTCGAGATGCTGAAGGCTGGCCGCGGGATTGTGGTAGCTCAGCTGTACTGCCTTTTCAATATATGCTGGGAGAAAGGTCAAGTCCCAAGAGATTGGAGCAAGGCCGTAATTGTCCCTCTATATAAAGGAAAAGGGTCACAGCAGGAGTGCAAAAATTACCGCGGTATCAGCCTTCTTAGTGTCGTCGGCAAATTGTATGCAAAGATATTAATTGAAAGGGTGATTAATGAAACTGATGAGAAAATATGGGACGTGCAAGCGGGATTTAGAAGAGGAATGGGATGTACGGATCAGGTCTTTTCTTTACGGTGCATAACTGAAAAATGTTTGGCTAAACACCAAAAAGTTTATTGCGCGTTCGTAGATTTAGAAAAGGCCTATGATCGAGTGGTGAGGAATGAGCTGTGGTCAACGTTATCTACGTATGGGGTGAGCGGTTGTCTGATCCAAGCATTGAAGTCTCTCTATGAGGGTTCTAGTGCCTGTGTCAGAATAAACGGAGCGTACACGGAGTGGTTTCCTGTCGAAAGAGGTGTTCGACAGGGATGTGTTGCGTCACCATGGCTGTTCAACCTTTTCATGGATAAATGTTTGACAGATTTAAAAGAATGTATGTATGGGTTAAGAATGAATGAATTACTCATCAAATGTTTACTCTACGCTGATGATCAAGTAATACTTGCGTCATCCGCTAACGAGCTTCAGGAGATGCTAAATATTATGAATGAAGCTTTGAAAGGGAAAGGAATGAAAGTGAATGTAAACAAAACGAAAGTTATGCTTTTTGAACGAGATGAATCTATGATGAATGGCAATATTTTGATAGATGGGGAACAAGTGGAAGAGGTGAAAGAATTTGTATACTTGGGATCTAAATTTACAAAAGATGGAACATGTGAAAGTGATATCGAAAGGAGAGTGAATGCAGGGAATATGGTAAATGGTGCTCTGCATGCTTTTATGAATAGCCAGATGGTGTCTCAAAGGGCTAGACTGGCAGTGCATGCTGGAGTGTTGGTGCCAACACTTATGTATGGTAGTGAAAGTTGGGTATGGCAGAAGAATCACAAAAGTAAAATAAATGCGGTAGAGATGAGAGCGTTGAGAAGCATGAGTGGATTAAAACTGAGTGACAGAGTGAGAAATAGTGTGATAAGAGAACGTTGTGGTATAAAAGAAGACGTAGTGACTAAAATTGAGAAAGGTATGCTTAGATGGTTTGGGCATGTAGAGAGAATGAATGAAAGGAGACTGACAAAAAGGATTTATGAGTCAAGAGTGAATGCGAAAGTTGGAAGGGGAAGACCGAGGCGAACGTTCCTGGACCAAATCCAGGACATTTTAAATAACGGCCAGGTCAAGAGTACTCTAAACCGACGAACTTGTATGAAAGGTTTAATGAGATTGAAAGAAGCGAAGGAGATATGCAAGGATCGTGGCAAGTGGAAGGATGTTGTCTCTGCCTACCCCTATGGGAATGAGGCGTGATGCTATGTATGTATGTATGTTTACGTTCCACTATTGAACATGGGCCTTCTCACTTATAGAAGAGAGGGTTTTAAAGCATAGACCCACAACGCTGATATTTATTATGAGTTCAATTGGTTTCTTGAAAAAGAAAGATAAGTAGCAGTCTCTTAACGTCCCACTGCTGAACATAGGCCTTTTCACTTATACGAGTGAGGAGATGAGTGAGAAGGCCTGTGCCCAGCAGTGAGACGTTAATGGGCAGCTATTTACCTTACCTTAAATTATATACAGGAAATTATCAAAGCGAAACAACATTGAATGTTTGAAATAAGTAAGAAGCAATGAAAATTAATTACGCCGAATGTTTCCGTGAAAAAAAACAAGCCTAACAATTTGAATTCTTTGTATACAGAAATTCGGAAGCAATAAAACTGGAATGTTATATAATACAAAGGCAGTGAAAATTCAAGATGGCATGGTGGTGGCAATCGATCCGTACCAAGGTCAGACCGCATTGGAGTCATTAGTAGAATAAAAAACTAAACAGACACGGCAATTTGTTTAAATGGACTAATAACCTAAGTAATAAACTACCTAATATAATAATATACACGGTGTTAAGAATGAAGGAGAAGAAAAAGAATGAATGAAAGGAGACTGACAAAAAGGATTTATGAGTCAAGAGTGAATGCGAAAGTTGGAAGGGGAAGACCAAGGCGAACGTTCCTGGAACAAATCTAGGACATTTTAAATAACGGGCAGGTCATGAGTGCTCTAAACCGACGAACTTGTATGAAAGGTTTAATGAGAATGAAAGAAGCGAAGGAGATATGCAAGGATCGTGGCAAGTGGAAGGATGTTGTCTCTGCCTACCCCTATGGGAATGAGGCGTGATGATATGTGTTAAGAAACTGCTTCCGAAAACGAAGATGATAGTACTAATGACACCTTTTATAATGGGACGAAAAAGAAATCGATGCTGGTATTTAAAAATCATATTTTTAAAAAGATTTATTACATTATTTATCTTCCATCATGTTAGTACAGCAAAATGAAATGAAATGGTAGAAAATCGCGCGCAGTTCCCGTGCGTTCATTGACCTGAGCGTTCGAGCACCAGCTGATTCTAATTTTGTGTTACATTGCTGCTTTTTTAGTAAAATATCGTTTCATTAAGCTGTACTAACACGGGGAGCGTAAATAATGCTAATTAAACGTTTTAAAAATATGTTTTTTTTTAAATCCGAATCAATTTTTCATCCTTTTAGAGACTGAAGAAGAGAAAGAAGAAATCTCTTTTTGGAGATAAATGTAAATGACGTCTCTGTTTATTATTTTCTTCAATCTAAGATACATAAATAAATGAATAAACATTTATAAAACCTGAAAAAACAACATTTCAGGATAGATTTAAAAATACTATACACTGTTTCCGCATGGATCTTTAAAATTATTCAAGGAATTTTAAATGACAGTTCAAAAACAGATAGAGTGATTCAAAAGAAAGGTTTGTATGTATATACATGCATACTTTATTACAGAAAAGCAGCAAAAATTCAAATATGTGTATTGTGTGGTCACAAACATATTTTTGTTTTATTAAATTGCAAATACAAGCTAAAGCTTACTAAATAGACTAAATTAATGTACTACAAAATTGTATATCCTATACAGATCGATAGAAAAGTACATTATATTATGTATTTATCTCTAAAGGATAACCCACAGTAACCATTATTATCTTTTTCATATTACTAAAAACAAAGTGTAATTTACAAAGTTATTTTATACAATACAGTATAATTCGTTATAAAATTTAATACATTGTATACGTTGTACATTTCATGTAGATCAAAACTGCTCTAAACAACATTTCATTTAAATGGATATCTTAGAAAATATCAGGGTTTTAAAAAGAGGCGGCATAACAGTCACAGAAGAAGTCAAATACTACCGAAGACAGAAACTCTTTGTAGGTTTGAATCGATTAATCTATACTTCGACCTTCATTTACCACGGTGTAAGTTTCTATGATTGGCGTTTGATAATAACTTAAATATTGAATCGAAAAGTTCTTCCCCATAAAGTTCAAGGAAGGCTTTAATTAAAAAACTATGAAATCGGATTGTTTTTGACCTTACAAATAAAAAGAAGGTATAAAAACAAACAATTCCTTTACACTTGTCAGTTATAGAGTTTGAAACCAATACGATATGTCCCAATCAGAATACAATAGAAAGAGATATACTCATATATAACATGATGTAGTGAGTTTTAAACTCCGCCATCGCCGGTCCCAAGCCCGGGTGCAAAAGGAGGAGGGTTGGTCAGGAGGGACTTAACCTACCGTAAAAAGTCAACGCCGAATCATAGGCGGCGGTAAATAGCCTGTCAAACCATGGCCCACAAATGCACATGAAGCGGTACTCAGTGGCCGGGAGGATTAAATACCCTCTAAAAGACTGACACGGAAGGACATGGGGACCCACCATGATATCATCCCACAAGAAAACAACACCTCTATCATGAATACAGAAAATAAGGAATGTGATTTGTTGGACGATCCGACTAACACTCGGCGCTATCCGGTAACCGGGCCGGATTGTGTGAAATTGGCTACCGAAGCTCCAAATTTTGGAGAATCTGAACATCGCATGAAATCTTCCATGCGAACACGTCATCGTACGATGCCTTACACGCCGCGGAAAGCAGAGGCAAATGGCGTTCCATTATTAAAAGAAAATTGCTCATCAGAGGTGGTTGTCACGACCCTCAGAGTTGAGGAAACGAAGCAAGGAGGAGTGAGTTTTAAAGAACGTTTCAATGCCTGCAAAATACTTTTTAATTATCAATACAAATAGGGGTATAACCATTCTTTATAGCTAACCTAAATGCCACAGACCGATAACGGGCAGCAGCGTTATCGATGGAAGAAGATCAGTACTGCGATCACCAACCCGCCTGCCAAGCGTGATGATTATTGGTAAAACCACAATATGACAAAAACAAGGCAGCAAGGGCCCCCAGTCCCGGGCAGCCCCGCTATTCCTAGCTCTGGCAGCAGTTATGGTAACGGCAGGGCAGGGGGTGCTAAGAATCTCCGGAAGAGATTCCGCTGCCAACCCCGACGACTTGGGCACGTAGAGAGAATGAATAAAAAGAGACTGACAAGAAGGATTTATGAGTCCAAGGCGAACGTTCCTGGACCAAATCCAGGATATTTTAAATAAGGGTCAGGTCAAGAGTACTCTACATCGGCTCTCTACATATTGACGGCCTCGCTGGCGCAGTGGTGCGAGTATTCGCTTTGCTAGCGGAGGTCCCGGGTTCGATCCCCGGTAGGACGAATTTAGGAAATTGTATTTTCTAATTTGTCTGAGTCTGGACTGGTGGGAGGCTTCGGCCGTGGCTAGTTACCACCCTACCAGCAAAAACGTACCGCCAAACAAAGAGATTTGTGTTCCGGTACGATGCTGTGTAGAAACCGTAAGGGGTATATCGCCTCTTAACAGATTAGCGCGCTTCCATCTTAGACTGTATCATCACTTACCATCAGGTGAGATCACAGTCAAGCGCTAA
>JACTOM010000026.1:3466782-3488149 GCA_015832385.1 Elymnias hypermnestra
ACTCTGTCACTCAGTTTTAATCCACTCATGCTTCTCAACGCTCTCATCTCTACCGCATTTATTTTACTTTTGTGATTCTTCTGCCATACCCAACTTTCACTACCATACATAAGTGTTGGCACCAACACTCCAGCATGCACTGCCAGTCTAGCCCTTTGAGACACCATCTGGCTATTCATAAAAGCATGCAGAGCACCATTTACCATATTCCCTGCATTCACTCTCCTTTCGATATCACTTTCACATGTTCCATCTTTTGTAAATTTAGATCCCAAGTATACAAATTCTTTCACCTCTTCCACTTGTTCCCCATCTATCAAAATATTACCATTCATCATAGATTCATCTCGTTCAAAAAGCATGACTTTCGTTTTGTTTACATTCACTTTCATTCCTTTCCCTTTCAAAGCTTCATTCATAATATTTAGCATCTCCTGTAGCTCGTTAGCAGATGACGCAATAATAGACTATAAAATTAGTTATAGGTATATTATATAGATAGGGTCGCAGACAGCAACTTGTAACAATATAAAATACATTGTAATGTAATTAAATTGTACCATCTGGTGTTCATTCATACGCTGCGGATTTCTGAGTTTCACTCTGAATTTACGTTCGCGTTTGAATCTTATAAAATATTTTATTTAACTGCTTGTAGTGTCGTGTTTTGCTATTTTTGCAACGGGTTATAAGGCTTTTATTTTTTTTTGTCGCTGAGAAATGCGTTTAGGCACACAGAGTGAATTAAAAACTCTACTCGTCAGTGTGGGACTTGCTGGACAATACCACTTAAACCCAGAGGAACTGGTTGGGGAGCCAAAAGTTCGCCTACGCATTCAACTCAGATGGCTCCCCAGATGCTTCCTACATAAGGTTCAAGTAGGCTGGAACTGGTGGGCGTTCATACGCCTATCGCTCAGGTACTTCATCTGGGCCTTTACTTCGACAACCGCACCACGCAGCAATAGAGTAGCCCCTCGTAGAGGACCTCTCCGTGGTCTATGAAGAAACAAAGCCTCCGTTTTGATGGAAGACACCGCCAGACCCATTCTCTGGATTCTGTCCACCACCACAAGTTGAGTCGCCTCTGAAAACGTGCTTCCCCTAGCTGTGGTGAGGGTGGCGTCGACGTAGCACAACATCCTCATTCCGGAAAGAAGCGGACACCGCAGAAGCCAATCAAAGCCTATGTTCCATAACACAGGCCCCAACACAGACCCCTACGGAACTCCACGGCCGATTCGATACCGAAACACACTACCTCTGCTTTCCTATATGACCTCCCTGTCCAGAAGGTACGTGTTCAACAGCCTTTCGAGATAGGGAGGCACTCTATGATATCGGTTGAAGGCGTTTGCTATATCTAGCGAAATTGCCAGGACCACTTCGCCCCTATCCATAGCACACTTTATTAGGTCTTGCAGGGACTCCAGAGCGTCAATCGTAGATCGACCACTCCGAAATCCGAACTGACAGCTAGACAGACCAGGTCCCACCTCCTCCAAATGTTAAATGTGACGCTCTGCAAGGATCTTCTCGAAGACCTTGCCCATCTCATTTAATAGCACGATTGGTCTATATCTTGATGCACACTCAGCGGGACGATCTCCCTTTCGTAATAGACAAAGCCTTCCCACCTTCCAAGCCTTTGGAAACTGACCGGTGAGGGTTATAAGGCTTAAGGTTCGAGTAGTATAGTTTTGATTTTCTTCTAAGCATATATTCGATTTATATATAACAATGGTCAATTCAAAACAAGAAATAAAAACCTGTAATGCCATTGTTCGAGCCTGGGTTGAAACAGATGTGGTTGGCAACTATCTTGTATCCAGTTTGCCGGTCTCCTCGGGCGATGACGACCCTGGCAATTGTCTGGGTACGTGTGGGTGTGTCTTTGTGAATAGTGTAATGTGCTTGTACGTACCACGTGACCTGCAAGGCGACGCAAAAAGCTGCTATCGGTGACGCCGATCTTCCGTATCCACTCCAAGGCGGTCCGGTGCACCAGGCACAGAAATGTTAAAAAACTGAGGGTGGCCTCAGGCCGTGGCCCGAATAATCTGTGGCCGCGTTGACCCCCCCACTTCGTTTTATTAGCAAGAGAGGCTACCAGAGGGTCCATGACGCGACAACTTCATCAACGGCTTTACAAAACCCAAAACTACGTGGAATTACTGCACCTTTCTCGACAAAAACAAGGCGAAACCCATGAGGAACTTCCATCGTGCCCGTCACAACACCTCGAAGTAGGCAGCTACTCATCGACTATCGACAGTAGATAAAACTCTATTTCTCCATGCTTATGATCCGGCGCATTAGGCGCCCTCTAGGGGTAGACGCACCGCTTCCCGATAACTAGCGCATTAGTACGTCGGAAAGCTTGCAGATTCCGCAGTACCAATGCTCAGTATCAGATGGCGCAAACAACTCTGATCCATACAGGATGACAGGTCTTACGATTGTCTTATAAATTTTCCCCTTAAGTTTAAGGGGTATTCTGGCATCGCAAATTGTTCCCGAGACCCGCCTCCACTTCATCCAACCTGCATTTATCCTGCTAGTAACATTTCGGTCGATGCCGCCGTCGTTTTGGAAGATAGAACCGAGGTAACGGAAATCGGAGCAGACTCTAAGGGATACACCATCTAAGACAATCGAAGAAAAATTGGATGGATCCCCGAAATCACACATGTTCTGTTTTTCTTGTTTTTATTAAGGATGTCCATGATATGATTACTAAAAGTAGGAATATCTTGTAACATCTTAATGTCTTGTACAAAGTTGGATAAGGTATAATAAATAATTAATTATTTACAAGGTATCTTTTGCTCTATATCGGGGTCGTCGATCCACTGTTTCATGTTTCAGGACAATCTCAAAACGATAAAGTTACAATAAACGCAACCGCTTCGTAGCGTGTAGTGGTTTTATACAAATTCAATATTCCTATTACATTGTAATCGTAATCGTACCTCAGAATATTTGCTTTGTTTAAATGTCTATTGAAACTGACTCACTATATTAAACAACATGTACATAATTGCCTCATTGGTCTAGTCGTTTGCATGTTCGACTACAGACATGAGGTCCTGGATCGGGCCAATTCGAAATCGATGTTGAGTTTTCTATTAAGATTTTCTCAATATTTGTCCGAAGTTGGGAAGTTGGCGGTGTGATCCACCCCCGTGCCTCGGAGAGCACGTTATGCCGTCGATCTTGCGCATGATCTCTNTGGGCTGCTACTTACTTACATAATTCGTACACACATACACACTTATCAAGATTAATATCTTAATCTATGTTCGTAATGTTTTCACACAACAACTACTGAACTAATTATCAAAATAGTTACAATATTCAAAAGCTGCATTTTCACTTCTCGACATAGGCTTTATTACTTTTTCAAAAAAAAATAGGGATCCTTAATAAAAATGTTTTAATGTAATCCAAGGTGTGAAAAAATAGTCACAAAAAATCTTATCATCGCTTGCACTGCGGAAACTATTAATGATACAACAAAAATGTATTCAACAATATTATAGAACGTATTAATATCTACAAAAAGTTCATAATACCATATGTCCAACTATTGTAGTTAAGCCACTATAACTACTTTTTTGCATTTTAAAAGTTAATAAAAGTGCCGGCATTACTTAAACCGTTTTATTCATATCACTGTATTAATATTTGTCCAATTAAATAATATTTTTTAAAAAGCGTTTCAATGCCTGTAAAATACTATTTAAATTTTCAAAATTGGACTTTCCATTCAAAAGATATAACGAATTTAAAAATGTCAATCTAAAGAAAATAATATATCCCGAGACGAACTCTAAAGTGTCATATGTTGTGTATAGGAAAGTCCCGAGATAATAAAGTATTACAAATAAATCTCTTCTCAAATATTATAGAAGATAGGTTTGCATTTTAAATTATGTTTTTATTTTTAACTATTTATTACAATTAAACAAAAAATTACAGGACCGATTTAGAAAATTCATTCGGACTAATGTCGGACATTCCACGTAAATGATTGTAAAGTAAAATCTGTATATTGATTAGATTATGAATGTAAGTGTATATGTAATAACCTGAAAGGAAGTCATTAAAAACTAAGTGAAATAAAACTTTTGTGTTAACAAAAATAAGTATTAAGACGATAAAAACGTAATAACGAACGACGTTTTACGCTACTAAGGACGAAAGTATCACATTGCCACCCGCCTTTAAAGATTTGCGTTCAAAGGCACTATAATTAAATGAAGAAGAAATAATTAAAAATATTGATGACGCAGAAATACAAATTGCCAAAACATGGACGAAAAAGAAACTTTCGATCCGGGTATGTTGAAAAACTCACGCTCCCTTAATCGATGAGTGACGACGTTACTCAGCGCGTTACAAAAGCGTTACATAACCCAACGTGATGGTTGAGACTTATTCAATGCCAATAACATAAAATGCTAAAGAAATATTTGTCGGAGTGCTGTAGTCTGTGGAACGCTGGCGTCATCTGTCTATCGGCGTGGGGCAGGGTCAATAGTGACAATCCGGTGCGCGTCACTCGGTAGTTCTCTGGTATAGCCCGCCGGTGCGGTCGACTTTTGGAACTGTCGCGTTCCTAGCTATTATTATTAATGAGCTTGTGTCAATTGATATCGGGAACTTTAAGTGATTAAACATTATAATCTGAGTTGATTAATAAAGTGTTTGATTACACCAACATTACCCACCAAAGGCCCACAGTATTGAAATTGAATTATCAATGCCATTAATGACGATGTCGGCGGAGAGCTCTACGCCCCTATGCTTTATGCTCTCCTTCTCTGTTATGCCCTAGTGGACACGGTGACCCACGCTCTGTGCCGGGCTGAGCAGGCCCGGTCGTTGCTGCGGCCGCTTTTTACTTCAAGTCTTCCATTAAAAGCAAAATTAAAGGTCTACGGAGCCTACGTCCGCTCCAGATTGACATATACGGCTCCTGCCTAGTACGCTTTCTGCTCAGGGCACCAGAAGCAAAGGCTGCAGTAACAGCATAATAAGTGCCTACGTCTAATATTAGGAGCTCTCAGGTACGTCAGAAATGACGTCATACATCGGGACAAACAGACGCCCATCGAGGAGGAGTTCGTCCGCAAAATTGCACGGAGTATGTTTCGCCTAGCGGACAACTCCCCGCATACACACCTCCACGGCTTTGCCAGCCAAAATAAAAGAACGGCAAACACTGGGCGTCCTCTGCCTCGTGAGCTCCTGTTGGCGCCCCCTCCGAACGTTAGCTATGACGGCGAAGACGACACAGTGGCCGTGGCAACACCCGGACTCTACGACATACTGGAGTGACCTGGATGGACCCGCTAACTAGGTTGGCGGAAACCAACCCGTTTTAGTGCGGGCATAATACCGGGCAATACTGATGCCCGAGGAAATGCCCGGGCAATGAGGCTAAGCCTCGAGGTCCGTACTCCATAATAATGTTGATAAAACCCCGGATGGATCTCATATGCTCCGACATGCTAGAGATGTCAGTTAATAAAACTATTCTTTTATTAAAACATAGAACAATCGTACTGTATACTGAAGGAGTGCTTATACGAGAAAAAATCATGGGAGGGAAGGAATAACTCTAATATAAATAGAAATTATTCTTTAACAATGTTGGATTATTCGCAAAAAGGGGGAACTAAAGAACCCTTCTACTATTAGATTGTCACATCATCAGTTGTACATTCGAAAAACCCAGATGTGAATATTTCGAAGCCTTTGAATACACTTTACACGTGGTAATAAATCGTGTCTATATAACAACATTATAATGTAGACCGTGATAAATTTACATTGTAAACACGTTATTTATGCATAATATGTCATAAATAACATTTGTTTTTCCTAAACAGGCTACACGTTTCGGAATTAAATTCTAACAATATCTTCACAAACAATTGGAGATAATACGTAATTAACTCCACTTGTCTTTGTTTAATACCAGAAAGTTTTACTACTAAACTGGTAATTACTAAAACTAAATATATATTAATTATTTTTTAGTCAATTTTTTTTTGACGCTGGGTAATGCCTTTATGCACGGGGTATGGGACTCTGACAGGTCAGAATATCCACTAAAACCCAGCGGAGAACCTTCGAAATCCTTGATTGGAGAACCAGAGGTACACATACGCAGTCTAGAAGAAGATGCGCATATCACCCTGTTACCCTGCCACCTACGCCGGGGCGGGGGAGTATCGACGGCATTTTTTTCATACTCTCTGATGCCTCCTACAGCGACATAACAGATTAGCAGAAGGAGGCAACTACCCTCCAACCCATATCTTTAGCTAGCACTGCGCAGACTATGCTCACCAACAAGAGATTGTCCCCCAGTAAGGGATTCCAGGATATGTCCCTGAGGTCCCCATGCGGATCACTACCAATGTGTGATGCGCCGAATCTATGGAAGCACCACACTTGTGCCCATTCCTCACAGACAACAATCTGGCGCAGGTATTTACCAAAACATCCGTGTCCAGTCAACACCTGCACCAGTCTGTAAGAAAGCAATCCGTGCCTTCTGAATAGCCATTTCTCCAGGTGAGGATGGATCGCCTCCACAATGGCTACTCCCGCTACTGAGGATTCAAAGTCCTCCTTCCACCGTTCCATTAAGTCCCTATCCAAAAGGACTCTTCTCCTCTGAACCTCGTCACTATCAGGCATGCCGCCTGTGATTCTTGCAACCGCCCTACACTGCCGTGACGAGGGTGTCGTCGGCATAACAAATCACTTCATGCCGGGGAGAAGCGGGCTTCGCAAAATCCAGTCGAATCCGACATTCAATAATACTGACAGACACTGATCCCTGAGGTACACCGCGGCTAACATGATGCAGGAACAGACAGCCACCTTCCCACTGGACCTCTCTGTCCAGGAGGTATGACATTAACAGTCTCATGAGTTATGACTTTTTAGCCAATGCTCTGTGATAATTAACATATTAATGTTAAAATTATTAAAAGAAAGTTCAATTTCAAGCTCTTTACCTTTAATACATTGGATATTCTGGTGTATCAGGCTGATATAGCCTATTATCTAAATTTGTATCCATCAACATACATAGCATCACGCCTCATTCCCATAGGGGTAGGCAGAGACCACGTCCTTCCACTTGTCACGATCCTTGCATATCTCCTTCGCTTCTTTCATTCTCATTAAACCTATCATACAAGTTCGTCGGTTTAGATTACTCTTGACCAGGCGCAGACTGGATGTGCATAGGGGAGTGTTAGTGCCAGCACTTATGTATGGTAGTGAAGGTTAAGTATAGCAGAAGAAGCAAAATAGTAAAAACAATGCGATGGAGATAAGAGCGTTGAGAAGTATGAGTGGAGTTGAAACTGAGTTACAAAGAAATTATGTGATAAGAGAACGTTGTGGTATAAAAGAAGTTGTAGTAAGTATGAGTGGATTGAAACTAAGTGACAAAGTAAGAAATAGTGTGATAAGAGAACATTGTGGTATGAAAGAAGATGTAGTGACTAAAATAGAGAAAGGTATGCTTAGATGGTTTGGGCATGTAGAGAGAATGAATGAAAGGAGACTGACAAAAAGGATTTATCAGTCAAGAGTGAATGCGAAAGTCTGAAGGGGAAGACCAAGGCGAACGTTCCTGGACCAAATCCAGGACATTTTATATAATAACAGGAGATGTGCAAGGATCGTGGCAAGTGGAAGGATGTGGTCTCTGCCTACCCCTATGGGAATGACGCGTGATGCTATGTATGTATATCACTTCATTTANTTTACATTCACTTTCATTCCTTTCCCTTTCAAAGCTTCATTCATAATATTTACCATCTCCTGTAACTCATTTGCGGATGACGCAAGTATTATTATATTTAAATTAGAGCAATTCATTCATCCCCACACTTTTTTATCGTCTCAGTTATCGTTCAAGTTATAGTATGATTTTTTTTAACAAATTTTCTTTTAATTTACAAAGAGTCAACTTGTTCTGTAGATGTTTTTAGAATTTTGATGTGTGGTAGTGAAATTTGGGAGAATAGCGATCAGGGCAATACGGGGGTACCGTACAGTATCCTGGACAGCGGCGACTCTTTTGGCGGATTATTCTTCGTGGGAGCTGCGGGCTACCGACATAGAGTGGCGGCGAGAGAACAGAGCCTGTGGGCTGATGCCGAAGAGGTTTGGAGGATCAGAACTCTGGCTGACCAAGCCCTGGTCCAAAAATGGAAAGAGTGCCTCGGGTCCCCAGTGCCGGGCGTAACCATTGTGGCGGCGATCCGACCTCATCTGGAACAATGGCTTTCCAGAGAGCACGGAGCGCTCTCCTATAGATTGGTGCAGGTTCTGATCGGGCATGGATGCTTCGAAAAATTTCTGCATCGAATTGTCCGGGAGGAGTCACCCGCTTGCCAACAGTGTGGTGCAGCAGTCGACTCAACGCATCACACTGTGGCAGAGTGTGCAGCCTGGGGACCTCAATGTCACCTCCTGGTGGCAATGATTGGCGGTGATCTCTCGCTGGGGAGCACTATAGGTGCGATGCTCTCCAATGATAGGATGTGGGCCGGAGTACCCTACTTCTGCGAGACCCTGGTCTCGCTTAAGGAAGCCCATGAGCGAGAGAGTGAGAATGCAGTGGATGCTTCCGCTCACCGCCGAAGGAGGCAGGATACTAGGCGGCGCGTGTTCGTGCGCCTCCTTCCACCTCCTTGAATCCTCAGTTGGACTTATCTGAGGTACCAGGGACGAATGCGAAAGTTGAACACCTTGTGCCTTACTTACGGATGAAGAGGGTTCCGCTGGGTTTTAGTGGGTATTGCAAGGTCTCCTCCCTTGCCGAGTCCCACACTTCTGACCTGTAGGTCGGGGTTTGTGCCTAAATGCATTTCCCGGCGAAAAAAAAAGTGAAAGTTGGGAGGCAGAAAAAGCATAAAAGTAAAATAAACTGAGTTACAAAGAAATAGTGTGATAAGAGAACGTTGTGGTATAAAAGAAGTTGTAGTGACTAAAATTGAGAAAGTTATGCTTAGATGTTTTGGGCATGTAGAGAGAATGAATAAAAGGAAACTAGCAAAAAGGATTTATGAGTCAAGAGTGAATGCGAAAGTCTGAAGGGGAAGTCCAAGGCGAACGTTCCTGGACCAAATCCAGGACATTTTATATAATAACAGGAGATGTGAAAGGATCGTGGCAAGTGGAAGGATGTGGTCTCTGCCTACCCCTATGGGAATGACGCGTGATGCTATGTATGTATATCACTTCATTTATCAACCTATTTAATTTTTATTTTTAAATCATGCTGTGAAAAAATAGTACAGTAGTAAATAATTGGTCTTCAAAACACTCTTACAAAATTAGTATTTTGTACATGAATCTTGATACATAGAGACCGATGTAATGTTTATTTATTTCTTATCAAGTATCTAAATACAAAGTAACATAGTCATGCAAAATACGTAATCTAAAAAAGAACTAAAAAGAAGCAGTAAAATACAATTTATCTTTAATACGCTCTGACAAAATTAGTGTTTGTCTAGTTCTGCAGTTCTATATTTAGTTTATGTTAAAAGAACTTGGTATTGCTACAAAGGCGTATAAATAGGATTCATTCTCAAAGAGTTATGCAAAGATCACGTCCTTCCACTTACCACGATCCTTGCATATCTCCTTCGCTTCTTTCATTCTCATTAAACCTTTTAAACAAGTTCGTCGGTTTAGATAACTCTTGACCTGACCCTTATTTCAAATGTCCTAGATTTGGTCCAGGAACGATCGCCTTGGACTTCCCCTTCCAACTTTCTCATTCACTCTTTATTCATAAATCCTTTTTGTCAGTCTCCTTTTATTCATTCTCTCTACGTGCCCAAACCANTGTCCCCTACTATATAAATAACTAAAATACCTACACTTTCACTCACAAATACATACATAGCATCACGCCTCATTCTCAAAGAGGTATGCAGAGATCACGTCCTTCCACTTACCACGATCCTTGCATATCTCCTTCGCTTCTTTCATTCTCATTAAACCTTTCATACAAGTTCGTCGGTTTAAAGTACTCTTGACCTGGCCCTTATTTAATATGTCCTGTATTTGGTCCACGTTTTTGTGAGTCTCCTTTCATTCATTCTCTTTACATGCCCAAACCATCTAAGCATACCTTTCTCTATTTTAGTCACTACATCTTCTTTCATACCACAACGTTCTCTTATCACACTATTTCTTACTTTGTCACTTAGTTTCAATCCACTCATACTTATCAACGCTCTCATCTCTACCGCATTCATTTTACTTATGTGACATAACAATTTGGAATAAATAGATCAAATAAATGTCGTCATAAGGAACATAAAGAAAGATAATAATTCTTTACCTGTTTCCTGAACAAATGCAATGATTGAGCCTCTCTTAAATGTAGAGGTAAGTCATTCTAAAACATTTTAGATCATGCCTCGAACCGCAAAAGAATCAGCAAAAAATCTGGTTTTATGTGGTATAATGTCACGAGTGGGTAGTAAACATCTTCTATTATAATAATGGGACTCAAACTTCTGCCCTAAATACGCAGCACGAGGATTAAATAGCACACAGTACAGAAGGGACACAATATGCAAATTCCGGCGAAAACAAATAGATAACCAATTGAGATACATGGTTGTATTTGTGTAGTTCAAATACGAACCGGATAGAGAGATTCTGTAGGCGTTCAAGTTTATTCAGTTAGTCTTTGGTTAGGTTAGAATAGCTTGCATCGGGGTAATCAAGAATAGAGATAAGTAAAGACTGTGCAAGCATATTTTTGTTAGGAATGGGAAGAAGTGAACGCAAACGGTGCAAGGAACCCATGGCATCAAATGTTTTCCTACTCAAATGTCTCAGGCGTGTTGCCCAAGATAGAGTGTTGTTCATATTATTGCCAAAATTTTGACACTAAATGGCATTATTGTACCCTTAAGACTAACTAGTGGAAGATTAGGCCAGTCCAACATTCAAATCCAATTTCTACTACCATAATGATTTACTCCGCTTGTAAATAAAATATAATTAGTAGTAGAAGAAATAGGTACAGACAGATGTACCACTAATGATGATAGAAGAGAATGACTTGGTGTCCCTTCTTTTCTATGATCATTACAATGTAGAATTTAATTTTGGTTAGAGTTTGGCCACGCTTTTTTATCGTCTTAATAATCCTTTAAATTATAGTACGATAATTCTGTTCGCTTTCTATTTAAAAACATATTTTTATTACAGTTTTATTATACTGTAGACATATTATTTATTTGTCAGTCGTTGTTCAACCCTGATTCCGCGAAACTAACGTAAACGATCGTGGATACTTAATTTAACAGCTGATAATAACTGAAGGCTAATATGATACACTTCTAGGAAAGTTTGCAATACGTGTTAGCAACGTTATTGCAAATATATCATATCAGAAATCCCCATGTAACGTGTAAATAAAACTAAAATTGTTATTGAAGCATTAATAAAACTAATTTAAGGGTAACTGTATAAGTTTCTATGACAAACTCCAAGAAGACGTTCCAGTCCAGAGTCAGTCAAACTAGAAAATGCAATGTTTCTCTGCAAGCAAAGACACCATGGCAAAATGCTCATAAAACAAAGGGAAATATGTGCCTCTATAGATGCGAAACTACTCCTATGTAAAAGACCCATGAACTTAAACTCCACAGGAAAGAAATGCGTATGACATGATGGGCAGCAAATAGAAGGAAAAAGTTTTAGAGGTCGAAGCCTGAATCGATGGTTCCATCAGGTAGCGGAACAGCTAGACAACAAAGCCAGTCAGGCAATCCACGTAGTTACCAATCGGCAAAGATGGTACAACCTGCTTCGTCAGGAACGTCATGAGGCTCAGCAGTGAGCCCCGACCAGTGAAAGATAGGGGATATTAAATATGGCGAGTTTTAATGTTGTGGATACAGGCAATAAGAGAAAGAAGGCTAGGTTAAGACTATGCTTTTCCATGAATTCGAAAAAAACGTAGATAAGGAGGTCGTGGTCGATAAGTGTCCATAGAGACTGGAGTGTGGCACTCACTTTCAAGTCAAAATACCCACTAAAACCCAGCAGCAGTTCATCATTCCGATGTGACACCAGATGCCTGCTTGCACAATCCAATATGGTATCCCAGATCTAACTGAATTGCAGGGGCTTCAGATGTTAACCCCTGTTCCCTCTCAACTGCCGTCTTTAGCAAAATAATTGTCTCGCAAATGGTAACGGTTCCCCAACCCGCTTCGCTGTCGACCATTGCACTTCTTTGCCATTGCTGGCCAGTGAGTCTTCTTCCTCCCATTCTGCCATAGCATGAGGTTCCGGGTCGATTGGGGCACCAAACTCATGGTTCTCCTGTGTCCGAATCTGATGCAGGTAATTATCTAACATAGCCGTATCCTTCTTGTTAGCCAATTTTACAGCAGGGGACGGAAAGCCCCCACTGTCACTATAACTGCTAAAGGGGACCTTAAATTCTTCGTCCATTTTATAAACAGCGCCCTTTTGACTAGGGCTTTGATCTTACGGACCTCTTCGTAATCAGACAGTTTTCTTCTAGTCCTCGTAGCTATGATACGTATACGCGAGGATTGCAGCAGCAAATTCCCAAGGAGGTTTGCCTGCCAGGAGTGTTGTTGTGGTCCAAGATATATCCTCTCACTATTAGTGTCCATAGAGACGTGATAGAAGCAGGTTTAGCAAAAAATAAGACTTTTGGACTCAATTTGTCTGTGAAACGTTTCCATATGATTAAATTTGATAATATCCAGCATTGAATCTCCTCACAAATCATAATAGAGAGAAGCTAACATACTGACGTTTGCTGACGATTCATTAACAATTGCAACCGAAGTTTCCCCACAGGTATCCTAACTTCAAACATTCTAGATTGAATCATTCGAGAATAAACTCGTGCTATAACTGATATTTGATGTGCTATTATACTGAAGAGGATATGCAAACGATATATGCAAATGTTTTTTCACAAAGGAGGTCAGGTAAATTTCAGCAGAGTGTCTTTCACTTTTCAAGACCAATATGACTGCGCCCATGGCTTGCATCACCCGTTTAACCTGCATCGTGGTTTCACAAAACCATACCATGTTCTCTTTTTTATAGAAACCCCTATTAATTTAGTAATTTCAATACAAAGGATGTCTTTATCGCTTAATGGTGTCGTTAAAGCGTGAACAATAACTCATATTTCCATCATTATAACAAGAAAATATATTTATTTTACCTAATTGTAGATAGTTATGTTTTTTATTTATTCATATTTATTTATGTTCTTCTATTAATATTGTGAAATTTATGTGAAGCAGATTCTGTTTTATGCGTAAATAACAAGCTATGTTTTTAAATGCTGACAGGTTAATTGTAATCTGATCTGATAAGTTAGGATAAAGTCTAAAATGGAATCGTGGTAACTTAGTAAGAGGTAATTTACTCCTTATGATTTATACAAAGCAAATAGCAAAGACCGAAGCCGTCCACCAGTCTTCATCTGGACAATTGGCTCACCAGGGGACACAGATGTCTTTCCTACCGTCTGGTGCAGGTGCTTGCCGGTCATGAGTGCCGTGATCCTGTAGATACCGCACACCATACCCTTGCGGAGTGTCCAGCGTGGGCACCCCAGCGGCATATCTTGTTGTTGCTGGTTAGAGAAGATCAGTGGAGAGCATAGTTGGGGTAATGCTCGCCAGTGAAGTTGGGTGGAGGGCAGTTGCCTTCTTTTGCGAGACCGTCATCTCGCTGAAGAGGTGAAGAGAGCAAGAGGCTGGAGATCTCATTCGCCGTCGGAGGGGCCTTGGTGGTAGAAGTTGCACTTATTCACTTCATGCTTCACTTCAGTGTGAAAAAAAAAAATATAATTTGACGATTCAAAAGTGCTGTAATATGCCTACTTGAATAAAGATATTTTTGATTTGATTTGAGTAGTAGATCCTCATAATCGGTACCATCCGGGTCACTAGAGTTGAATGAAGTTAGGGAACCTCTAGTGAACTCACTCAGGGATGGGGAGGCGTTCGCGCCCGATGGCGCTAGGCATCGGTGCTCTGTGGGCATGGCGCAATATACCCTATGAGCATAGTGTATCTGTGGCTGTTAGAATCCTTTAGAAACTGTCATCCGCGAACCGGTAGGAAGTGCGGGATCCAACACGTTAATTGTTCGGGGGGCCAGCTACCACCCTCGTCGCGTTTTGCAGGCTCTCGTAGCCAACTGGTGAAAGGTGGCGAGTCTTAACGCGGCTAGGCTAGCTCGCCCACGCGTTGGCCGCAATAGTCTTTCCTTCCAACGTTTAAATTGGAGTTTTGGAGTAGAAGAGTGAACCAGCGTCGCCGACGACGGTCTTTTCGCGGAGCTTTATACACTGTACACAATCCATAACACTGTACACAATCCATAACAATTAGTCTTTCATCGGGGTGCGTAAAGGCTTCCCAGAGCAAAAAAAACGTCCACCAGTCCAAGGTCGGAGAGATTAAAAAAGGCAATTTCATAAATTTTCTCTGCTGGTAGTCGAACCTAAGACCTCTGAATACTCTATAAAAAATAAAAGAATACTCTGTCCATTTCACCAGCGAAGATGATGATTAATAATATTCCAACCCAAACCCAAAATACTCAGCTTATATATTTTTTCATAGAATGTAGGAATTAATTCACTCCCACGCTTTTTAATCATCTAACTAAACCATTAGTGACATCTCGAGAACATCTTCTGGAAGTTTGTTCTAAAAACATATACATAAAAAGTCATTTAAAGTAGGTTAGCCCATTTATCGTGAAAGGCTACATACCATAAAGGAATGATAACCCAAAACAAACTCAGCCTGGTGTCAGTATTTCAGTCCATTGTTTTGTAACGTCTAAAACCAAATATTAGTATTTACTGCCATTGTATAATCTATATCCATAAAAACCTTGCTGAGTCGTCTAAGAATCTAAAGTTACCAGAGCTGCTTCATGCTCTCTTTTAAGAATAAAATAAGAAGGTAAGTAGCAGCCATTTAACCTGCTACTGTTGAGCTCAGGTCTCATCACTCATAGAGAGTGTTTTTGGAGCATAGATTGGCCATGCTATTACACTGAGGGTAGGCAGGCATACTACATAAGTGCGACTTATTTCTTTATCCCTTAGATTGCCCGTGTCAATTACTGATTAATTAGTTCTGTCTCAGCTCGGGCAATCAGAAATATAAGCATCTCTTTCTTTTAAGTCATAATTTATATTATCTATTTCGCATCTTCATAAATCAATTACAAAGTGATCGTTACTAACTACTTTGTTGTATTTTATAAACCGTGAGTATTTACTAGTGATTATTTATGGTTTTGATTATCTTAGTGATGTGGATAATAATAAAAACCGTTAAGGTAAGTTATGATTTTTAAGATATAAGCTTTTAAATACAAGACAGACATTTTTCACTATCTCAAAGTTTAATGAAAGATGACATCTCAATTTTATAAACAATAGATAACATTGTATAATTAAACTATTAGAAAAACATAACAACCATAACATTTAGTAGTCTTTCATGAACATTTAAATCTCAAGAGTCACTTTACTGTCATTCGACCCTCGGGGCAATCTACGCAAAAACAGTAGATGGTTATTTCCGTTAAAAAGCACGGGCAAATCCGTAACTCAACCCAGGACCTCATGTGCAAAAGAAACTCAATCAGGTGTCACTTTTTTAGGCCATTGTTTTCCAATCTTCCTAATAAAACATTAGTGAGTTTATTGTAGAATCTATGGCCATGAAAACGTTGCTGGGTCATCTGTAGAGAATAGCAGACGTAACCAAAAGCATTCATCAATGTCTGTGACCAAACCCCTTCCCCGTCCCCCATAGAAATTAATATAGGTAAACACCATACCTGCTCCAAGGTCGCCGGTCAATGTCGTCACCGTCCCGTCACGTAACCGAGTCGCTAGCGAGTGCCGCAGTCGAATGTCATATTAGTAACCCAACGTAATACAGGGCTCGATAACATTCGGCACAATTTTTTTTCATTATTAATTCTTTAGCCGCCCTACATATATATTTTATGAGTATTAAATGAGATAAAGCTCAAATCACGTCAATTAAAAGTGGCAGAATATTATAGAGAAAAGTAACTAGTGATGAAATGAAACTTATTTCTTAAGTGTTAGGGAGAATTTTATTTTTATGTATTTGGGAAACAAACAGTTATTTTTTTGTACATAACTATAAACTGAACACAATGACATAATTATACACAATAAACGAGAAAAATTAAAAGTACGTGCGTACTGTACACATGTCACAAGTGAAACTTATTTGGCGAACTAATTTTTAAGTGTTGTTTTTATTTTTACAAAACTAAAGGTTTAGATTTCCGAGACTTAGACGTAGGGAAAAAAGAATATGTTAGGAATGTAATGAATTTTATTATCATTAAAATATATTTGTCAATATAAGAAATTACAATTTCAACTTTTGGAATTTAAAATTTAAAAAAGAGAATTAATGAAATAATTTGGCAAATTAAAGTGCCACATGTTATTTGTAAATATTAAAACTACCTAACCTTCAAACGAATTAGCATAAAATACGCTGCACATCCTCGTGATACTAATCACGCGTTTCATTCGTAAAAGTTTTACCCTAAGACGACAGTCTTTACATATAACAAAATGAAGTCGCTTTCGCTTTCTGTTACCTTAGACTTTATAAACTATTCATCGGATTTTAAAACTGTTTTTGGTAATAGATAGATTAATTCGAGAGGAAGGTATAAATATATAATACATAGATATTATAGTATAGGAAAGCAGAAAATTTTAAAGATTTGCATATATTTATGTGCGCTTAAATCGTAAACGCTGGCTAAACCTTACGAGATAGATCAAATTAATGTGCTTCAGAATCTTATATGTTAAAAAAATATATTAAAGATAACTTACAGTAACCATCCATACCATTTTTCAACTACTAGTTGACATGATATTATAGTACTGTCACAACTCGGGCAATCGGTAAAATAAGCATCTCTTTCTATTTAAGTCATAATGTGTATAATATATTTCGCTTCTTCGTAACTACCGTAACACAATATGCATCGAGATAATACTATAAAATAGAAAAAACAATAAATAAATCCGTTACAAAGTAATCGTTACTAACGGTACGTGTGTCTCGTCGAAGTTGGTTATGATTTTTTGTGGTATTTTATAAGCTGTGAGTATTTATTAGTAATTATTTGTATTTTTGATTATATAAGCGTTGTGAGTAACAATGAAAATCTTGAGGTAAGTTTTAAATTGGAAAATATGGGCCTATAAATACAAGACCCCCATTTTTCACTATTTCAAAGTTTAGCGCAACATGACGCTACTCCAGAGTTTTAATTTAACAAACAAAAGATAACATTATATAGTTTTACTAATAGCAAACATAAAAATCATAACATTTGGTAGTTCTTTATGACCAATTAAGTCCCAAGATCCACTTTAGCGTCATTCGACGTGCGGAACAGGTTACTGCGTTAGAAAAACACCACGGCGTTCAAACGGCTATTCTCAACCATCACTGAGTTTCTTTTTGTAAAAGGAAATGTACTTGACTGTCTTTCCAATTCATTATTATGCTTTTCGGTGAAGAACATCATGAGGGAAACCCAGGAGTCTCCCAACTCACAGAGGAACAGCAAGGTGGATTTATGCTCTGAAACTCTCATTACTTATGAGTGAGGTAAGCTAGAGAACAGCAATAGGATGTTAATATACGGCTACGTTCTTTTCATTTCAAATAAATACAAAGGAAGTAGGTTAAGCCAAGTATCTTATAAGATATCTCATCCAAAAGGAATAGTGTATCAAGCTCTAATATAATTCTGAAGATTATAAAATAACTGACAGAATAACATGGTCAAAGCTCTTTGCACTTGTTATCTTGTCTGAATCAGATTAGCTTTATTTATAAAGCTTATTAATTTAAGCAGTTTCACTGATACGAAGATAACAATCTAGTAACTGTAATTTTTATAGAAACTCAACTGGATTAGATTACTGTTGGGGTGGGATTCAGGTTGAAGCAAATCCCTCCGGGTTCAGTGGATTAGGGTTTGAAAGTACGGTCATCAGTTGTTCAGGCTTGGGTCGTTCAGATCTTATAGGTTCGGATGTCCGGAAGGCGAAACATGACATACAAACTCTGGGAGAGGCATTTAATTCAATTCTTCTACTCGGCACGTACATATGGCGTGATGAGCAGGAGAGAGAGCGATCGCGGGTGCTGAAGTAGGAGAGGGAGAGGCTTCGCCGGCGGTTGACCAATCAGGATTAGTCGTCGCGGGCGATATAATTCTTTGTAAACAATTTTGTGATTATAAATACAAATTTGCTCAGTATATATGTTCGCCACTTTTCCCCTTAACTTATAAATAATACAACGTAAATAATATTGTTAAGCATCGTTCGTTTTTGTATAGTATATTTTGTTTTAATTTAAAGTCTCTATAGATATTTATAACTTTGTATATAGAATTTGTTTGCTATAAATATTTGTCATTTCTAAGAATAAAGTTGTTTGTGTAATTAATGTAATCCCTGTGATTGGTGAGAAATAAAACGCCAATTCGATACTTAAATACTCGTCTGGTGACAAGTAGACGGCGGAGCGTTGGAGTGAAGAATCTGGTGGCATTTTCATTTATCCTGAACCGGAGAGTCTTCGCAAGAGTGAGCTTACGAAGGGGTTCACAATATATATAAAAGTATTTGTTCTCCAAGGTTTCACTCGTGTGGTTGCCGATTTCGTGGGAATATGGGAAACCCTTTCTTAGCGAGCATCTACATCGCGAAAGGACTACCTACGACCATACAGACAGACAGATAGACATAAAAGAAAAAGAATTTTTTTATGATATCAGTATCATATTTTTAAAACGTTTATTTAGCATTATTTATGCTCCATCGTTTTAGTTTCTTTACTTTACTTAGCAATGAAACACAAAATCAAATAGATATGCAGCTAGAGTCAACGGCCTCTAGCCGCTAGCTAACAGTACTAACATGATGGAGCGTAAATAATGTTAAAAAGTTTTATAATATAATTTTTTAAATTTAGCAGTTCTCGCGTGACAGCCCGCCGGTGCGGGATTGATCTCGGGAACATTATAATCTGAGTTAATTAATAAAGTGTTTGATTGCAACAACATTACCCACCAATGACCACAGTATGGAAATTAAATTATGGATGCCATTAATGACGATGTCGGCGGAGAACCTTACACCCCTATGCTTTATGCTTCTTCCTTCTCTCCTATTCTCCAGACACACATACATGTACCTTATGTTACGCGTAACGTAAACTGTCGTTATTGTCCAATATGATGTTTGATTTTACATATTTAATAAATAAACTAAATATATCTGTGTCATGTGTTAATATATATAAAATATTTTTTTTTTTCTTGGAAAATGTTGAGTACCACTGGCAAGGCGGCTGGTGGGTGTCTACAAACCAACACGCAAACCGAGTTCTGCAACGACTTTTCAGTTAAAACTACCGCGGGTTCCCTCCTGCCCGCCGATAACTCGACGTTATCACAATTAATACAGTAAACAAACTAGTTCAACTTTAACACAGTGAGTGCAGTGACTAACCGTGTTGTTCTTAACGGATATGGTTTAATGGTAAGTGAACAGTATTAAACTTTATGTTAACGCTTCATTAATTCAAATTTCTAACATCGTTTTTTGTTAAACGAGGCGTTAATAACGTTTGTATTTACATTTTTCGTTAATTATGACATTTATGCTAAGTTTGAAATTGAATAAACGTTATTTAAAAGTTTGAAAATGGAATTTAATGATATTGGAATACTTTGGTCTCAACATTTTTAATAAGTTTGAAATTTAATAATCTTGAATGGTACGATATAAACCAATGTATTCCAACATGATATTATTTATGAGTTTTTAAAAATATTATGTCGTGATGTAATATTATGGTATCAAAGTTTTTACTAAGTTTGAAATTTAACAAACGTTATTTATTACTTTGAAAATAGAATAACATCTTAATGGAATACTTTGTAATGACCGTTTTTATTAACTTTGAAAAAGGAATTATATTGTGATGAAATATCTTAGTATCAACGGTTTTAATGAGTCTGAAAATTAATAAATGTTACTTATAAGTTTGAAAATGGAACCACATCATTATAAAATACTTTGAAATGAGCGTTTTAATAAGTTTGGAAATGGAACTATTTCATAATGGAATACTTTGGTATGTTTGTTCTTAATTTGAAAGCGGAATAATGTCGTTTTGGAACACATTAATATAAACGTCTTTCATAAGTTTAAAAATGGAACTATGTCATGATGAAAAAATTTGCAATGTGCGTTTTTAATCATTTTGAAAATGGAATTATATTGCGATGAAATATTTTGGTGTCAACCTTTTTAATAAGTTTGAAATTAAATATACGTTATTTATAAGTATGGATATGGAATTAAATGATGAATCATGATGAAATACTTTGGGACCAAAGCATTTGATCCGTTTGAAATTAAAAAAAAATTATTTAACAGTTTTAAAATGGAATTATGTCATGATGGAATACTTTTGTATCTTTGTTTTTAATGTTTGAAAATTAAATTATATCATATTGGAATACTTTGGTATAAAAGTTTTAAATGAAACTGGAATTTACATTATATTTTATATTGAATTTCTGTAATAATTAATATATTCAACATGTTTATAATTATAATATACATTATTTTTCTCATTTTATTTTTAATTTCAATATATTATGTTAATGATCTTTAAGTTACGTTAAATTAAATAATGGCAACATTTTGATAGATGGGGAACAAGTGGAAGAGGTGAAAGGATTTGTTTACTGGGGATCTAAATTAAAAAAAGATGGAACATGTGAAAGTGATATTGAAAGGAGAGTGAATGCAGGGAATTTGGTAAATGGTGCTCTGCACTTCTTTATGAATAGCCAGATGGTGTCTCAAATGGCCAGACTGGCAGGAGTGTTGGTGCCAATACTTATGTGTGGTAGTGAATGTTGGGAATGGCATAAGAATAACAAAAGTAAAATAAATGCGGTAGAGATGAGAGCATTGAGAAGCATGAGTGGATTAAAACTGAGTGACAGAGTAAGAAATAGTGTGATAAGAGAACGTTGTGGTATAAAAGAAGACGTAGTGACTAAAATTGAGAAAGGTATGCTTAGATGGTTTGGGCATGTAGAGAGAATGAATGAAAGGAGACTGACAAAAAGGATTTATGAGTCAAGAGTGAATGCGAAAGTTGGAAGGGGAAGA
>JACTOM010000026.1:3488456-3522462 GCA_015832385.1 Elymnias hypermnestra
AGCTCTGCGGCTTACGCAGTTAAAAGAATTCGTCGTCTGACAGATGTTGATACTGCCAGACTGGTATATTTCAGCTATTTTCACAGCATTATGTCATACGGTATTCTACTTTGGGGTAATGCTGCTGATATAGATGCAATATTTGTGCTGCAGAAAAGGGCCGTTCGTGCGATTTACAATATGGGTCCAAGAGAGTCGCTAAGAAACAAATTCAAGGCAGTTAACATAATGACAGTTCACTGCGTATATATATTAGAAAACTTGTTGTATGTACATAAAAACATTGACTCTTTTAATAAAAAGAGTGAATGTACATCATATAACTTACGAAACCAAAACAAACTTGTTATAAATTCTAGTAGGCTGCATAAGATTAACAACTCATTTAAGGGTAACTGTATACGTTTCTATAATAAACTCCCACAAGACGTTCTAAAGATGTCAATTAATAAATTCAAAGCCTTTGTTAAAAGAAAGTTGATAGAAAAATCGTATTATAAGTTGCAAGATTACCTAGACGATAAAAACGCTTGGGAGTGAACAAATTGCTCTAATTTTAATTAAAATATAGTAAACTAATTTGTTATTGTAATGATGATGGTAAAAAAAAAATACCCGACTGAGTTTGTTGTGGGTTCTTCTCGGATCAGGGCGCGAAGGAACCCTCGTAACTTTAGATTTTAAGCCGATCTTGAGTACCGTCATCAGATGTATATTAGAATCATAGTGTGGAAAAAAAAATATAATTTGACGATTCAAAAGTGCTGTAATATGCCTACTTGAATAAAGATATTTTTGATTTGATTTGATTTGATTTGAATAATTCGAAACAGTTTAACCGAGTTTATCGATAATTTTACTGACTAATAGATGTTATAAAGCCAATTTAAGATTTACAGTTAGCTTCTATATTCATTAAGCATAAATGTTATTCTTTTGAGTTGTAGTTTCAATGAGGAATCGCAAAACTGAAATTGTTAACTAAATTTATCTGATTTGTTAGGTTTTTTTATTGCTGACAGATTAGCGCTTGACTGTGATCTCACCTGATGGTAAGTGATGATACAGTCTAAGATGGAAGCGCGCTTATCTGGGTAACAGGTGATATACCCCTTACGGTTTCTACACAGCATCGTATCGTACCGGAACACAAATCTCTTTGTTTGGCGGTGCGTTTTTGCTGGTAGGGTGGTAACTATCTACGGCCTCAGCCTCCCACCAGTCCAGCCTCAGACAAATTAGAAAATACAATTTTCTAAATTCGTCCTACCGGGGATCGAACCCGGGACCACCGCTAGCAAAGCGAATACTCGCACCTCTGCGTCAGCGAGGCCGTCACTAGGTTTTAAGTTACATTCCATTATCTATTTGCGATAACATTAATTGATCGTATTAGGTAACTCCCACTACTGGGCATAGACCTCCTCATTCATTGGAGAGAGGGTTATTAGAGCTTAGGCCCTAACGCTCAACTCAATATCTATTTTTGAATTCTCCCGACCCAGGAATCATAACTACTGACCACTACACCAATAAAGCAGTTTTTGGTCATATATTAAAAGTATATTAGGTATAGAAAAGGAAATCTATCTAAAGAAATAGAAGCATCTATTGTACGCCACTTGATATTTCAACATGGTATCAATTCATAACCTTTGCTCAAACCGTATCCTCAACATGCGGCAATTTAAACCCACTTACGAGGAAGTATGCGAGAGGAGAATAATGATCCATTAGGCAATATGTCATGTTTTCTTGTGACACTTTACGCACCTCTTGATTGGTACATCCGGATACAAGCTGCTCTTCTTGTTATATGGTTCAAAAAAACTTTGTGGAATATAAATTTTCGTAGAATGGAAAGTGTCTGAACAGTGTGTCCTGTGCATGATGTTTAGGTTTAGAGTACTCTAGACCTGGCCCTTATTTAAAATGTCCTTCCACTTGCCACGATCCTTACATACCTCCTTCGCTTCTTTCACTCTTATTAAACCTTTCATATAAGTTCGTCGGTATAGAGTACTCTTGACCTGGCCCTTATTTAAAATATCCTGGATTTGGTCTAAGAACGTTCGTCTTGGTCTTCCCCTTCCATAAATCCTTTTTGCCAGACTCCGTTTATTCATTCTCTCTATGTGTGCAAACCGTCTAAGCATACCTTTCTTAATTTTAGCCACTACATCTTCTTTTATACCAGAACCTTCTCACACTGTTTCTTACTTTGTCACTCAGTCCCCTTATACTTCTCAACGCTCCTATCTATTATGCTTCTTTTGACATACCCAACTTTCTGGCCCTTTGAAGCACCATCTGGCCATTCATAACGGGGTTTTCTTCAAGTAGGTCGAATCTATCTTTTTACCCTTCCCTGAACCGTTATTCATTCTCATTCAGGACACCGGAAGACGTGAGTGTCTCTTCAGTACCGCTTCCAATGAAAACTATATCATTACTCAACATAAGCTATAATTTATTAGAAATAATAAGAGAGTACAAGAAACTGGAAGAAGCTCTCGATTATGTCTATCAAATGTACTCCAACTGGATGTATCAAGTTCTGTCATAATTCTGCATAACCAAAAAAAAGGGGTGAATATATTTTCTGTAAACAATACTGTTTTTTTTTCATGTACAAGTGAATCAGCATTCTTCAGTCACGCAAACATGCTACAACTAATTGACAATATTGATATTAGGAACGTTTGTCCTTGAGCCGCACGTAGTGTGATAGCAAAACCAATATACATAAAGAAAAGAGAATTTATTGGTACATTTTTTTACCTGTACTTCATTGCCAACTAGTTTTGATGTGAACCTTCTTATCACGTTACGCGAATGACAAAAAAAGGCTAAAATATAACACAATATAATCCAAAGAACACTTCCTCTGATCTACGTAATTTTTTATAGAAGAAACCTAAATAATTGTAGATCCCAATCATACAATTGCTCAATTGATGGTAGAGACAGTTTGGTGGTGAGAACTTGGCATCGAGCTAAGCAGAATGACATTTCATTAGATTACGAATATATTTAGACAAGTAAATAAAATACAAATAAAGTTTTCTGGTCTATTAGGACTACATCTTAAGAAAAATAATTCGAAGCCGTTGACTAACACGATGAGTTGGCCAGCTGAGCGAGACCAAAACATATTACGCTATACGTAGATGGCCAACAACAAAAGCAGATGGAAAGCATAGACCTGTTACAGATTAGCATCCCACCAAGACTGCAATCTTCAAGCATGAAAGAATGACTACAGAAAAAAAAGGACTACATCTTATACCATTTCTCAGAGGGAAATAATAATGTCGAACTTACATACATACATACATAGCATCACGCCTCATTCCCATAGGGGTAGGCAGAGACAACATCCTTCCACTTGCCACGATCCCTGCATATCTCCTTCGCTTCTTTCATTCTCATTAAACCTTTCATACAAGTTAGTCGGTTTAGAGTATTCTTGACCTGGCCGTTATTTAAAATGTCCTGGATTTCGTCCAGGAACGTTTGCCTTGGTCTTCCCCTTCCAACTTTAGCATTCACTCTTGACTCATAAATCCTTTTTGTCAGTCTCCTTTCATTCATTATCTCTAGATGTCCAAACCATCTAAGCATACCTTTCTCAATTTTAGTCACTACGTCTTCTTTATACCACAACGTTCTCTTATCACACTATTTCTTACTCTGTCACTCAGTTTTAATCCACTCATGCTTCTCAACGCTCTCATCTCTACCGCATTTATTTTACTTTTGTGATTCTTCTGCCATACCCAACTTTCACTACCATACATAAGTGTTGGCACCAACACTCCAGCATGCACTGCCTAGTCTAGGCCTTGTCGTCGAACTTGCTACGTGAAAAACCTATTTAAGAAAGACATGTCGGTCTCTTGAACTCTCTCATACCCAGGTTCATATTAAAATATAGCAGATTCCGTTGGATAATAAATTGATGCAAAGTTTAACCTAAACATATCCATAAAACTGCGGTGGGTTAAAAGTTAAAAACATCAAGCTGACAAGAACATTGGGCAATTAATTTTTCTCTGTAGTTTAATTACCATGACCTGTAAGTTCATGTTAGTATATATAAAACACGAAGATTGTTTCTACTGTTCGTTGTAGGCTTGGAAACTACCCAACCTATATACCAACGAGAATCGACTTGAATTTTTGCGAAGGGACACTGTTCTTCATTATCATTTCTATACATTCCATTGCTGAAGGTCGTGTCTGCTCTGATATGCCTTAGAGACTGCATGGATGAGTTGCTTCCATCGTTTTTCATCCTCGGCATCTTTTTGGGTGAGTGAGCGTCTTTTTACTTCGACCCTTTCTACCACAGCAAATTTCATCAGTCTTAATACCTGACCGTCTTTGAATTATATGACCAGAACAGTTGAGTACTCGTTAGTAGCAGATAATGGCTCTAGATCCGTAAGGACAAATAGTTGCCTTTACACTTTCTTCGCGCCAGTGGTGATGCAGATGGGTACAACGAGCCTAATTCTGAATAGATAACAGCTGACTATATACCTCTTGCACCTGCCTCAGCACTTGCAATCGCCTTCTTTTCTTTTCGTCACGCCCACATGTGCGTGCCGAGTGGGAGAATCTTATAAATAGCTTCGATACCTGGAACGACAATAAATTCGCTTAAGACACCCAAACGGATTTCATTCAAAAATCAATCATCATCTATCAAATCTTTACTCTAAAAACCCTCTCTCATGCGAGTGAGGAGGCCGGTGCCCAGCAGTGGGACATTAAAGGGCTGCTACTTACTTTTCACTCAAACGGATTAGATCCCAGAACTAAAATCGAATTGTGATCTTCAACAAGCGCAATATGAACCCTGAACAACTGAAACATTGAACTTGACGACCCGAAGAACGAAGCTCACAAAAACCAAAGATCGAAGCCATAAAAACCTAATACAGTCCACTGAACCTGGATAGATTTTTGACCCTGAATCTCTCCTTAACAATTTAGCGAATATTTCATTGCTATACTGTATAACTAAATCCTTTTGAGAGTAACAAATAACTTCGATATTTCAATACGACACAGGTCATTGTTCTTTCAGTCAACAATATTATAAAAGTAGTGTTGAAAATCAGAGGAAATGGTAATGGAAACCTAGGAAAATTAAACTAAATCTCCCATATTGATACAAGACGCCGGCATTATATTACACCCCATCTGTAAACAGTCTCCCTAAGGATCTTGTTTGAGAGCCAATCATATTTGCTTAGCTACGAAAAAGTATATGTATGTTACAACTTCTTGACAATTTTCTGGTTAAATTACCGATGAGAAATATACAAAAAATCAACGACAATTTACACTACTTACTAGAGAATATATTTACTCTCGAAGATCTCAATACAATGCTCGATGACCTCAGCAGAGTTTCTCAACAGGTGGGCTTGAAAATGAACATGGATAAGATAAAAATTATGTCTATATCCATGTACCGCCACACCCAATCATCGTTGAGAACTCAGCTCTCGAATTGTTGACGAGTAAACATATCTGGGACACATAGTCCAGCTAAGTAAGTCCAATTTCGAGAAGGAGGTCAACCGCCGAATCCAACTCGGTTGAGCAGCGTTCGGGAAACTACGCCAGATATTTTCGTCCGATAATCCTCAGTGCCTGAAGACCAAAGTCTTCGAAAAGTGCGTGTTGCCAGTCATGCGGAAGCTTAGAGTCACTCAGCGTGCGATGGAGAGGGCTATGCTCGGAGTTTCTCTACGTGATCGAATTAGAAATGAAGAAATCCGTAGTAGAACCAAAGTCACCGACATAGTTCTACGAATCGCGAACCTGAAGTGACAATGGGCAGGGCACATAGTCCGAAGGACCGATGGACGTTGGGGGCCAAAGGTGCTGGAGTGGCGACCCCGCACCGGACGGCGCAGTGTAGGGAGACCCCCCACAAGGTGGACCGACGACATAAAGAGGGTCGCCGGTAGCCGCTGGAGCCAGGCGGCGCAAGATCGGGCCTTGTGGACGTCATTACGTGAGACCTATGTCCAGCAGTAGACGTCCATCGGTTGAAGCAACGACGACGACGACGACGACGACTAGAGAAACCTCGAAAGCTTTTGCGTGAGCTTTCAATAAATAACACTTATTAAGTATTAAAAACAATATATTAATATTTAAAAACATATATTAAATTTTTTGTGTGAAAACATAACAATTTACATGAAATGATTAAGTAAGTAACTTATTTAAGTTGGAAAAAGATTGCTACTGTATTCGTCTGTATAACTTTGCATTAACTGTATCGTGCATCACCATTTTATATTAGAAAATCAAATGTATATAATTAGTTATCCTTTAAAGATACATATATATATAATTGCGAACATTTTAGTTCATCTATAAAGGGTTTTGTTTACATATCTTTAAAAGATTGGGCAGTCTTTTCGACGAATGCTTCCAAGCTGCTTGACTTTTTCAAACTATCAACAATCATTGTTATATTCAACAAATTTACACAAATTATATATCTAAACCTTTCTTGTTAATTATTTTATCTATAAGTGGAAACTTCAGAAAAATTGGATTAGTAGTTTTTGTATATAATTAGAAAAGATAGACAGAAGCGACGGAGGACTTTGCTTTATAATATTGATGGTCTCATTTTCTTATTTTGGTTGGTAAATGGTTTTGTGCGCAAACTTAACCATGGGTTAGGATTTTGGAATTTGGAAAAAGTCCCAGCAATACCCACTCAAACCCACCGAAACCCTGTACATCTATAAATCAGGCGCCAGGGGTTAAACTTTCGCATTTATCCCTGGTGTTCCAGATGATTCTAACTGAGGATTCATGGAGTCTAAATTTGATGTATTCATCAACTTAGGTCATCGTTTTCTATAAATCATATAGCTATAAAAACATGATGCTTAAAAAACATATCATTATAACAAAAGGTTGTACAGTAATAATTAATTTATCTTTGAAACACTGTCCAATAAATGTAGGATTTTATACGTGATTCACTGTTTATATTGTTTTTATTTAAACTTTTTATTGCAGTTAAAATTATAAGTCACCTAAAAACGGATTAATAAAAGGCAGTGCTATCTCTAAATTAATATTTGTTTTAGACAAGTTTTAAACAGGTTTAAAAAGCTCTAAGTAAAGTAGGATGGACAATAACATATACATACATATGTTAGTTATGAAGTATACTTATATTTTGGAGATACTGCTCCTTTTCACTGCTGATTTTATATTAATAAGCCTTATAGATACTTAAAAAACTTTGTTACCGCTTTCAACAGAGCGAAGTTATACAAATATCGATTATATGAAACCTATATCAAGGAAATCCTTTGTCCTACTGACCGTATCAACTGCCAGACAGACATTTCATACTAAATAATTGAATACATAACGTTATCGAAGTAAAATCGATACCAAATAATTCGCAAAGTCTAACAGTGGAGTCTTCCATGACTAAGTTATTTGATAAAACGATTATATGTAATCGAGTAGCTGTTATCCGAGGTTATTACCCGAGAAGATCCAGTGTATGTTTGTCTCATACCTTAAAAATTAAACTCACCTCAAAGATTTCATTGTTATTCACATCACTTATATAATCAAAAACACAATTAATCAATAATAAACATCCACTGTTTATAAAATACCACAGAAAAACTTAACGACCTTCGACGCGACACACGCACTATTAGTAACGGTTATTTTGTACATACATACATACATAGCATCACGCCTCATTCCCGTAGGGGTAGGCAGAGACAACATCCTTCCACTTGCCACGATCCTTGCATATCTCCTTCGCTTCTTTCAATCTCATTAAATCTTTCATACAAGTTCGTCGGTTTAGAGTACTCTTGACCTGGCCGTTATTTAAAATGTCCTGGATTTGGTCCAGGAACGTTCGCCTCGNACACGACATACGCACTGTTAGTTACGGTTATTTTGTAACCGATTTATTTTTTGTTACTACAGTTACCGAGAAGCGAAATAGATTATACACATTATGACCTAAAAGAAAGAGATGATTATATTTCTGATTGCCCGAGTTGAGGCAGAACTATCGTATCATGTTCTTAACCGGTAGTTGACATGGGCAATTTAAGATTTAATAGAAACCTCAATATCGATTTTTGAACTGGCCTGACTCGAACCCAGGACCTCATGTCTGTAGTCGAACATGCTAACCACAAGACCATTGAGACAGGAGACAGTCATATCTCTATAAGAAGATATATAATAGTTTTCCCTCAATTTCAGATCTCCTATCGTCGTTGGAATGACCTGCTACGATTCATTCCACAATCTGCCGCCGTAAAAAATGATTCCTTGCATTTGGCCGACTATATTTTTCTTCCTAATATGGTAAGTGTTTTAGTTTATAGAAACACTTATTACAAAGCTTAGTTAAGGGAATCGGAATTGGTGCAAAGATCACTAGCGAAAGGGAGTGCTGGGCAGTGGCCTTTTTCTCCGAGGCTGTTATTTCACATGACAGGCAGAGAGAGGATGCTATAGATGCACCTATTCTCCAGCGCAGGATGTAGTCCATATATGCGTAGATTTAGGCTTCTCCTATCTTCTTCCTGAGCTTCTTTGCAGGAGTCTTCCGGAATACCAGGGTAGATTGCGTCTACCGATCCTCTGATGCTCAACTAGAAGATGGGGAAGGCATCGCTGTGTTTTAGTGACCATTATGACTTATATCCCACAGTCTTGATTATATTTATTCTGAACGGCGTGTGTAAAGGCATTTAGTAATAAATAAAAAGAGTAAAAGAATCACGTAATGGACAGGACAGAATTTACTCAGTTCTTGGGAATTTAAGTGTGCCTCCAAATGTTTTTGAAAGGGTTTTAGATTTACAATATGATCCTAATCTCCACCTATTTTCACGAGATCAGGAACATCGTCGGAATGAGCTAGTAAAAGTACATTGTAGGTTATAAAGAATGACATCAAATAGAAGAGAAAGAAAGTTAAAAAGAATAAGACAACTCTTACGTATTATTTAACGATTAACAATTTTTCAAATAAAATTAAATCAAATAATAAAGTCATTATTATTAAAGTATGCTTTCACAATATTTTTGAATCGTCGTAGTTAATCATTTTGTCATTATATGATATTTCAATTTACTGATGATGATAAACAAGGTACTAGGAGACCGCTTCCGAAAACGAAGGCAGATAATAGTATTAATGACACCTTTGATGATGGGGAAATAAAATCATATTGTTAAACGTTTTACTAGCATTATTTACGCTCCATCATGTCAGCCAAATGATACAATACTTTTATAAAAAATACATTACTTTACTAAAAAAAACCAGCAATGAAACACAAAATCGAAAGCAGCTGATGCTTGAACGTACTATTACATGCTTGAACTGTAACAGCCCTAAATTCTATATTAATAATGATGACCTGCAAATATCAACAGCTATTTCAGTCAAGATGTAAACAATCAGTCGGCGATATATTGCTATAAAAACCGTAGCTCAGCTACAGTCAGTCGTTCTGGTAATTAGTCGAATTACTGTCCATGACTACGGGCCTGGTTTTTGCCTGCCTGTCTGGACTTGTGATGAAGCTAAGGTCCTTACCATATAGTCATCGATAGACTCTTTTTACGTTCGGAAAGCTACGTAAGATCTTTTGCTCCAATATCCATCAGTGCCTGAAGACCAAAGTCTTCGAACAGTGTGTGTTACCAGTGTTCACTTACGGTTTGAAAACGTGGTCGCTGACTATGGGCCTCATTCGAAAGCTCAAAGTCACACAGAGTGCGATGGAGAGGGCTATGCTTGGAGTTTCTCTACGCGATCAAATCAGAAATGAGGAGATCCTTAGAAGAACCAAAGTCACCGACATAGCCCTAAGAATCACGAAGCTTGGCAATGGGCGGAGCACATACTCCGATGAACCGATGAACGTTGGGGTTCGAAGGTGTTGGAATGGCGGCCGCCCACGAGGTGGACCGACGACATAAGGAAAGTCGCCGGTAGTCGCTGGAGCCAGGCGGCACAAGATCGGGCACAGTAGGCATCATTAGGTGATACCTCTATGTCCAGCAGTGGACTTCATTCGGTTAAAGTGAGTGAGTGAGTGAGAAAAATCCTTTGCAGGTCCATGCGAGTCGCGGGATAATTAGATTCAAGTAAACTGTCAAAGTTGTGAGAATTATAATATGATAAAAACATTAAATAAACTAAGTTTCTAGCCAGTGTAGTGTTTTCTTTTATAAACACTGAGACCCTGAGACTAACAGTACGTCAATTTTGTGTTACATTGCTGGTTTTTTAAAGTAATATAATGTATTTTTATGAAACAATAGGTTCATTTAACATGATAGATCGTGAATGATGCTTATAAAACGTTTTTATCAGGATCGATAGTTTTATCCGCCCCATCATTAAAGCTGTCATTATTACTATCGTCTGTCTTTGTTTTCGGAAGCGGTCTCCGAACACCTTGTATAAATTATTTTATTTAAGATAGTTTCGCAAGCATTACATCCGTTTCCAGATTATTTTACAGTCTCAGCACACCACACTGTGGCAGAATGCGCAGAATGGGGACCTCAGCGGCACCGCTTGGTGGCGCTGATCGGCGGGGAACTCTCGCTTGAGAGTCAAGTGAGAGATGTTGGGCGGAAGTGGCCCTCTTCTGCGAGACTGTTATCTCACTAAAAGAGGCCCACGATCGAGATAGAGAGAATGCAGTAGATGCTCCCTCTCACCGCCGAAGGAGGCGGGATACTAGGCGGCGCTTGTTTGCGCACCTGCTCCCACCTCCATGAATCCTCAGTCGGACTCATCTGGGGCACCAGTGAAGAATGCGCAAGCTGAAACTCTGTTGTTTCACTTTCAGATGAAGAGGTTTCCGCTGAGTCCCACACTCCTGACCCATTCAGGTCAGGGTAAGTGCGTAATTTCCCATCGCAAAAAAAAAGGTCATCTTACAGTCTATGGTAATTGTCCAAATTAAATACGTTGTTATTTGAATCTAAGCCTAGAATTCACAAGTTTGTTATGTATTTTAAAATGGATAACAAAAACGAAATTTGGAATAAAAATATAAAGAAAGACCTAGGTATATATTTATGCTTTTTAATATTCTGTGTACGAAATAAATATTTTATAAAAGTTTGAACGAAATACCTTTTTACGATAGCATCACTCGAGTTTTATTTGAAATACTTCTATACATATTGAATATATTATAATATTATATTGGCAGATGCCAAAGAAATTTGCGTTCAAAACGATACAGTATAGAAAATCACAAACAAAGGTACAAATGTGAAGTTGAACTAAATTCCAGGTCTTTGTTCCTCAATATTTTATTTTATTCAAAGGAATATAAATTATCTCAAAGTATATATTATAATGATGAACTTTTTGATAAGATAAAACAGTCATTTTGCACTACATAATTAAAAATTGCCCGAAGTTGGGAAGTTGGCGGTGTGATCCACCCCCGTGCCTCGGAGAGCACGTTAAGCCGTCGGTCCTGCGCCTGATCTCTCTCCGGTTGTGTCGGATTTGCGTCTCATCGGAATATGAGAGTGAAGGAATAGAGAGTACAATTTTACTATGCCCCCATGCCTTACTATGGCCCCATATAAGTGGTCTTATGGTGGTGGTGGTATATTTCAGCTATTTTCACAGCATTATGTCATACGGTATTCTACTTTGGGGCAATGCTGCTGATATAGATGCAATATTTGNGCGCCTGATCTCTCTCCGGTTGTGTCGGATTCCCGTCACGTCGGACTATGAGAGTGAAGGAATAGAGAGTACAATTGTACTATGCCTGCCAATCCGCAGTGGAGCAGCGTGGTAGGTCTATGCATTAAAAACCCTCGCTCCTCAGAGGAGGAGGCCTGTGCCCAGTAGTGGGCCGTTAAAGGGCTGCTACTTACTCTACTTGAATTAAAAACATAATATTGAAGATTATTTAAATGATTAAAATGAATGGACTTCATTTCAATTATATACGAAGAAGTCATGACGCGGAAGGAGATGGCGAAACGGTTGTGAGAGGCAAACGTGGCCACTTCGACCGTTCGCAGGAAAAGGCCGAGAAGGAGGCGAGAAGCCCGCGATCGCTGTCTCCCTCCTTAGTGGTGAACTTTGGGTAAAGGAAGCAGGGTCCGTTACCCAACATAGAGATGTCACGCGAGGTGGTTGGTCGCTTACCAGATGTTCCAGGCAATCCACCTTCGGAGTAAGCTTTGGTCATTGATTGAGTTGAGCCTACACAGGCACATCGCTGGCGGGGTTGCGTCTGCCAGTCGCGTTCTCGTGACCCCGTCTCCGGCATACCTTGGAACATTCTCCCGAGTATTCCAGATATCCACGAGGATTTCCGAACGTTAAAAAAAATATAACCATTAGGTGATAGGAATGATTAAAATAATCTTAAAGCAATATTGACAACGACAATTTATTTTGGTCCTTGTTTTGTTATATCATTACAAGGTAGTAAGTAAGTAGTATATTACATTTTCATAGGAGACATGTAAACGACCTACGACACTACGTAGTTACAGGAGTTCAAGGTTCAGTTATCGGTCCTACCATCTTATTTAGCGATTACTTGCTGTGTGGGCTAATAAACGAGCAACGATAAGTATCAGGCTTCTGAAGGCTTGGCCTTGACTGATAGACTAAGTTATGCAACCTGGATCAACTTATGTTTCAGTTGTAGAGCAAATCTTTTGTCAGTCATTGACGGCATTGCAATACGCCAAACTGATTACTGATCTCTCTCGTGCTGTCTTGGATTACGGTCACATCGGACTATGAGAGTGAAGGAATAGAGAGTACGCTGGGAAATGCATTTATCCTCTTCACCCATTAGTGAAACATTCGAAGAGCGCTCGTACATTTTCTCTCTGATGTCCCGGATGAGACCGACTGAGAGTTCACAAAGCAGCATGACGGGTGCAAATATAAGTCACCTGGAACCCCGCCTTCGTCGGCATTGACTGCGTTTTCACTCTCTCGCTCTTAGACCTCTTTCAGCGAGATAACTATCTCAGAGAAGAGGGCCTTTCCCAGCAATACTCACTGGAGACCATCGTGCCTACAATACTCTCCAGCAAAAGTTCCACCAGAAGGTGACGCTGCACATTCTGCTAAAGTGTAGCGCGCTGAAACAACAGAAGCACCACTCATGGCAGGCGAAAAGTTGCCCTGCCAATTCGGTGTATAAACTTACCGGTAAAACCCCATCCGGTCAGAGAATGCATCAGTCTGAAGGAGAGCGACCCATACCACCTGGTAAGCCATTGTTCCAGGTGACGGCGGAGCGTCTCAACAGTGGCCATGCCCGCTAGTGGGGATCTGAAATCCTCTCTCCACTTATGAATCAGAGCCCGGTCGGGTCCGGCCCTCATCCGCCACCTTAAAAGGTTATGGACAGATGCATGAACTTCCGCACGCAGTTCAGCACGCAGTTGAGTTTATAATAATCCTAAATATAATCCTTTTATAGATGACAAGCGTTAGTTAGCGTGAGTACATTACTCTTCAGATCTGGTTTTTAAAGTTGCTGCAGACAAATTCACGAGCAACAGCTAGTAGATTTAAAAAATATAGTACTAAATTTTGACTGTAATGCAGTAAAGCGACTCAATTTGAACAGTAATCCGAAAGCTACTGACAGCAAAGGTTAAGGTGAAACACTTGCAAGTCAGGGCGATAAGCTTAGACATGGAGTTAATGCCTTCAGGTCACTGAATACATTAGGTCTTTCATTTGATGGGTTAGTAAAGTATATTTACACATATCTTCTTTTATATAAAAATCCATTGGTGTTAGTTTCGCTGAAACTCGAGATCGGCTGGACTGATTTGGGTCATTTTGGAATTCCAGGAAAGGTTTACGAGGGGAGCAATATGATAAAAATTTTGCTTGTCCTTGAAAGCGTATTCCTAAATGTCTGATATTCGTCCCGTCATTCAGAAATCAAATTAAGTTTCTTCTTCTTTCAATAATTGGCTTTCAGATGTGACAGGACACATATAACTTCGCCAGTGTCATGTGAATTGAAGAAAGCACGGAGATGATTATATAGTTTATGAAATTTTAAAAGAATTCTTTCTTTTGCTTCTACTTTTAATGGCTTTCAGATGTGACAATTATGCACATGTCACTTTTTGAAAAGAATACTTTTTCATTTGTTTTTGACATTGACAGCCAATAGTTTCTGAACGAAACTATAATGTTTGGTGGACTTTAGCGGGAATATGAACGTGACGGTGGCGTTTTGTGATTACGAATTCTTTTTGGTTCTTTGAAAAAATAAACATTCTGAAATAAACACTCAACTTTTGTTATTTATTGATTCTGAGGTGGTACGAAGTTTGTCGGGTCAGCTAATCTGAAATATTAATACATACATCGCGCCTCATTCTCATAGGGGTAGATAGAGACCACGTCCCTCCACTTGCCACGATCTTTCATTCTCATTAAACCTTTCATACAAGTTCGTCTGCTTAGAGTACTCTTGATCTCGCCCTTATTTAAAATGTCCTGGACTTGGGCCAGGAACGTTCGTGTTGGTCTTCCCCTTCCAATTTTTCCATTCTCTCTTGAATCATAAATCATTTTTGTCAGTCTCTTTTTATTAATTCTCTCTACGTGCCCAAATCGACTAAGCATACCTTTGTCAAGTTCACTCACTACATCTCCTTTGTAACCGACTTCAAATAAAGGAGAAGGTTATCAATTCGTCTGTATTTTTTGACCGATCTGGATGATTTTTTTAAATGAAAGGTGGTGCTTGTCATAGGGTCCCATTTTTTTTAAACCAGTTCTGATGATGGCATCCATGACAAAACCGGATAAGTCTTAAATTTGCGTAAGCATGTGCGCGACAAATGGACGAATAACTCAAGATCACGCCAACCGAATTCGATGATTCTTTTTTTATTGCAAAGAATATACTTCAAGAGTTGTTTTGTGATAGTAAGGTTAGGTTCTGATCATGGAATCCATGCCAAAGTGACGGAACTCTTCAATTCTTAGGAGCAAATGAACGATACTCGGCAGAATCTTTTATACACTATCCGGATATTTGAGTTGCCTACCGTAACTTCGGTATGGTCAACTGCTAGTCGTAGTTAAATATGAAGATCAATGGAACTCCTCAACGACTTACAGTAAGGGTGCGGTTTAAAGCAGAAAATATAAGTGTCTGTAATCAAATAGCAATGAGCTTATGTTTGTTGCTGCATTGCAACACTTTTACTTCAGATTCACTAAAATAAAAAATAAATAAAAATTTTAACAAAAAAAGAGCCGCCTTCAAAACAGACTTACAAATATATTAAGATGCTCAGTGTCAGCCAAGGTGCCTACATATGTAGCTATAGGTGGAAGAGACGCAGGAGCTGCCAAGTGGACACGCGGGGAACATCTACCTTGGCTGACGCCGACTCCGAATATAAGAATACGAAGAACACTATAAAATAATACGCAATTATTTTTCTACTTTTTAGAGCATATTAATATATTTGTAAGTATGTCTTGAAGGCGGTTCTTTTTTTGTTAAAATTTTTATTTATATACCACAACGTTCTCTTATCACACTCTTTCTTACTTTGTGACACTTTAATCTACCCATACTTCTCAACGCTCTTATCTACCGCATTGATTATCTTTTTCTGCTGTACTTAAGCGTTGGCACCAACACTCCTCCATGCACAGCTAGTTTTATGTACATCTATCAGTGTCCACGTAGAGGAAGTGAAACTTCGTAGACATATATTAAATCCTTACTAATATTACAAATGCGAAACTCTATCTGTCGCGCTTTCACACCAAAACTACTGAACCGATTTAAATGAAATTTAATATACAGATAGTGTAAAGCCTGAGGAAGGATATAAGCTATTTTTTATGCTAATAAGGGTTGTAAAGAATGTAAGTATCATCATAACAAAGCTAGAAGCTTGTAACCTACTTTTCAGGTTGTTGTTTCTTTATAAATATAACACTCAAAGTTTGTTAAAGTTTTATCTTCAAAGGTGTAAATGTAATGACAAATTTCCCTACTATAATGAATGCGAAAGTCTATCTGTTGCACTTTCACACCAAAACTACTGAAATTTGGTACACACATAGTCTAAGGCCTCAGAAAGGACTCACAACAAGATCTTTGCAGTGTAACACTGCTAATATCTCATCAAACTATTAATACGTATTTGTCTTATTTATTAAATAATTAGTCTAAGTTATTAAAAATGCTACCTAAAAACCCTATTCTGCGCGGATGAAGTCCTTAACTGAAGATTTTTAAACTCACTTCGTATTTTATCGAATTTTTTTAAATTTAAAGTGTGACTAAATACAGAAGATATGAATTAACCTGCATTTTAATATAGTTATTCGATTAATATAAGCGTACTACCGTTTTCAATTTATTGGTGTGAACTTAAAGTTAATGGTTAATCTAAAAGATAGCGACAACAAAGGTTAACTTTAACTTCCAATGAATCACAGTGATAAGCCTAGATAACACGTAAGGTCACTGTATATTTTAACTGTTTTACTAATAAAATGGATAACAAAGGAGCAGCCATTTGACATCCCACTGCTGGACAAAGTTCTTATAATTCATAGGAGATTTGTAGATGAACGACCCACCACACTATTCTATTGAGGATTAATAAGCCACATAGATCTCAAAAATTTTCCATAAATATTACATAAAATTGACATTTTATATCTTCCACTTACTTGGATGTAACCTTAAGGTTTAAACCTCACATCAGATTGGTGCAATTCTATCTTAGATTGTATCACCACTTATCTTCAGGTGAGATTGCAGTCAATCGCTAACATGTAAATAATAAAAACCTAAAAAGACGTGCCGGCTAGCAAAAAATAAATTGCGTTTCGATACAATGATACGAATATGTAGAAACTATAGGAGATAAATGATCTCTTAATAGTTTAGCGCGCTACTATCTTATACTGTGTCATCACTAACCATCATGTGAGATTTCAATCAAGGTCTAGGCTGTCAGCAATAAAAAACAGCATAGAAGTGGCACCTAGAAACAAAATTACGTTTCGATACAACGATACGAATATGCTGAAACTCGTCCTAGTTTAGCGCGATACTATCTTAGCGAGTATAATCAGTTACCATTAGGTGAGATTTCAGTCAATGTCTAGGATGTAAGCAATGAAAAAACAGCATGGACGTGCCACCTAGCAAAAAAAAATTGCGTTTTGATACGACGATACGAATATGTAGAAACTATAAGAGGCAAATGATCTCTTACTAGTTTAGCGCGATTCCATCTTAGACAGTATCATCACATACCAATAGGTGAAGATTTTAATCTAGGGCTAGCATGTCAGAAATAACAAATAGCAAAAACGTGCTGCAAAGTAAAGAATTTGCGTTTTGGTACGATGATACGAATATATAGAACGGTATGAGGTAAATAATCTCTTAATAGTTTAGCGCGCTTCTATCTTAGACTGTATCATCAAGTGAGATTACCGTTAATTACTAAGCTGTCCCCAATAAAAAAAATACTTTATCAGACGTCTTTTGAATTAGAAATGGTATCTTGAAAAAGATATTCAGCTTATGCTTTTAATCTAAAGAAAACAAGGTTAAAGGTAAAGGAATTGTAACACTTGTGTATTATGAATTTCGATTAAGGCGATATCAGAGCGTTCACATATTTAGTTACTGGGTCATGATATTCTTGTAAATTGGCTAATGGTTTATGTATATTAAAAGAAAAACATTTTAAGGTGTACTGTATATATGTATTTAATGGTTATTGAATGAAACTGAGCCGTCACGGGCACCAATGTAACGCTCGTTATTGTTAATTCGATTAAAGTAGCCAGTGGGTTATGTATCACAGCTATATTTTATTTAATACACAATTTAATTATACGAGGCCTTAGGAGACCGCTTCCGAAAACGAAGACAGATGATATCTCTAATGACACCTTTGATGATGGGACGGAAAAAATCGATCCTGATTATAAAAAAAAACATATAATTATAAACGTTTAACAAAAAATATAATGCTTTACTAAAAACCAACATTGAAACACAATCAGCTGACACTCGGGTCAACGAACGCACATGGCCTGCAACGGTGTGCGTGTAAAAGACACTATTAAATATCGCGCCTGGGTGTTGACCCGTGCGTTTAAGGGCGCAGCGGTGTTTCGCAGTTTCGCTCAATTTAGTCGTTTTTTATACGCAAACCGGTGCTGGCCGCGTATGTTCATTGACCCGAGTGTCAGCTGATTGTGTTTCATAATTGGTTTCTTTTTTAGTCATGTATTTTTATGAAACTTTCGTTTCATTTAGCTAAACTAATAGATGGAGCGTAAATAACGCTAATAAAACCTTTTAAAAACATGATTTTTAATCAGGATCGATTATTTTCCGTCCCCATCAAAGGTGTCATAAGTACTATCATCTGTCTTCGTTTTTGAAAGCGGTCTACGAATACCTTGAATATAACTGACTTTAGCTGTGTTGTCTAAAGCACACTCGTTTTTTTGTTTACTTTTCTTTAATTATCGAAATAGTATTATCATAATATATTTTAGAGGTTTTTACTTATATAACATAATTATGGTTCACATAATAGAAGAAAATAGAAACGAATATAGAAACGAAAATTCATTATTGTTGCTTCGAAATCGAGGAAAATTTTCCCACCAAAATGATCTATATAATTACGTATATGACTGACAAAAGTACGGTGTGCAACGAGTAAGCGTTCGCGCGCTTTTTTTTATTTATAGGTAAATTTTTATTCTATTCGCAATATATTTTTAACATTAACGAATTAATCTATCTATCTACTACTAGTTGATATGATACGATAGTTCTGTCTCAACTAGGGCAATCAGAACGATGAGCATCTCTTTCTTTTTAACTCATATGTATTTTCTATTTCGCTTTTCGGTAACTGTCCTAACAAAATATGCGTAGCGATAACACCAGTAACAAAACGATCGTTACTAACGATGCGTGTTTCGCGACGAAGGTTGTTAAGTATTTTTATGTTATTTTATAAACTGTGAGTGTTTATTAGTGAATATTTGTGTTTTTGATTATATAACTGATGTAATTAACAATGGAAACCCTTGAGGTATGTTTTAATTTTTAAGATATGAGCCTATAAATACAAAACGGACTTTTTTCACTATCTGAAAGTTTAGCAGAACATGACGCTACGCCAGAGTTTTAATTAACTAAGTAATAACTATTAGCGAACATAAACATTAAATTTATCCATTATTAAAATTGTTCTTTGATATGGCAAAAGTGCTAACCTATATTGACATACATACATACATAGCATCACGCCTCATTCCCATAGGGATAGGCAGAGACCACATCCTTCCACTTGCCACGATCCTTGCATATCTCCTTCGCCTCTTTCATTCTCACTAACCTTTCATACGAGTTCGTCGGTTTAGAGTACTCTTGACCTGGCTGTTACTTCAAATATCCTGGATTTGGTCCAGGAACGTTCGCCTTGGTCTTCCCCTTCCAACTTTCGCATTCACTATTGACTCATAAATCCTTTTTGTCAGTCTCCTTTCATTCATTCTCTCTACATGCCCAAACCATTTAAGCATACCTTTCTCAATTTTAGTCACTACGTCTTCTTTTATACCACAACGTTCTCTTATCACACTATAGTGTGATATATATTTTGTGGCTATTAAAGGAGAATGTGGCGTCACGGTGAATTATGTAACGCTATTTAGAGTAAAGTCGGTTCTCGTTGTCTAAGGGAGTGTTAGAGACAGAATCAACGCTTCACAATTCTAATATCGTATATCATATATAAAAACTCCCGTCACTGTGTTTGATTGTGATGAACTCCGAAAATGTTGAATTTGCTCCCACTTCTGATATCGAACAGATTTTCTTTAAATTTTTTATTGCTATTAGTCTTCAAACCACAAGATGGTTAGGTTCTGCTATCAACTAATTTACACAAGCATCATATAAATTTCACACTAATTTAAATCTCAAGTTTTAACATACGAAGATGCCAGTTGTGTTGGGTTGATCGTAGCATTCTGCGGGGTACGGGCCTCGAGGCAGGGCCTCATTGCTTGGGCATCTTTTCTCGGGCATTCAGTAAATGCCTGGTACTCTTTTTTGCCCGTATTTCATACGGTCCATCCTGGTCAAATCCGAGTGTTGCTGCTACCGCGTCATCTTCGCCGCTATCACCTACGGCTGGTGGTGGTGACAGCAGGAACTCACGAGGCAGACGACGCCCAGTGTTAGCCGTTCTTTGGTACTGGCTGGCAATGCCGTGGAGATGTGTACGGAGAGTGATCCGCCAGGCGGAACATACTCCAAACTTAGTAGATTGCAATAAGACCTCGCTAGCTTACTGTCCCAATTCATGGAGACCCAGTTTTAAATTTTATTTATTTAAAGCTACATTACATATCGCAAATGACGTTGGGACTTTAACCGGGCCAAGGTAACATCATCGATTAGTTATATTACTTGCACGCAATCACTATATTTAGAAATGAAACAATTTTTTCAGTATGTCCAATTGGATACCCTTTTATGGAACTTACTAAAAAAACTTGTAATTTTACGAAGCTACAATGCAAGATATACTTTTTAAATGCATGAAAGAGTTAAAACGTAAATGCTACATGGGCAGCTGATGCAATACTACTTAGTTGGCAAAGGAAACGCTTGTAACAACGTCATTTAACTGTAGTTACACAAGCCAAACGATTATTACCCCAACAATAAACCTGCAACACATCCTACAAATTTGGTCCTTCGAGCCGGAGTTTTTTGCTTTGAATACTGAAATTTCACGAACGCTGTAATTACAGTGAAATTTTAAAAATAAATGTGAACTAGGAAGGGCATAAAAGTGTTATTAAAGCTCTATTTTGAACTAGAATAAAATCTATTTTGTCCTAAATCAGAAACAACGAAGCAAAATGAAAAATAAATGTTATAACTTTCTTTTAATTAAGTCAAAATTATCCTTTAAATTATAGTGAGATTTTTTTAATTAAATGTGTTTTAATAAAGGTTTTGAATTCATTATTGACATCTCTCGAACGTCCTTTGTGAGTTTTTTTATATATAACATAAAATAGAATAAATCTACTAAAATTTACTACAATTTCATTTTTATATGTTGGAGTTCTATGAGATGCAATTACTATTTCTAATATTTTTATAGGTGTGAGGTAAGTAGCATCCCATTAGCGTCCCACAGCTGGGCACAGGCCTCCTCACTCCGAGGAGCGAGGGTTTTTAGAGTATAAACCCACCAGGCTGCTCCACTGCGGATTGGCAGGCATAGTACACTCTCTATTCCTTCACTCTCATAGTCCGATGTGACGGTAATCCGACACGACCGGAGAGAGATCGGGCGCAGGACCGACGGCTTAACGTGCTCTCCGAGGCACGGGGGTGGATCACACCACCAACTTCCCAACTTCGGGCAAATATTAAGAAAATCTTAATTGAAAACTCAATATCCATTATTGAATTGGCCCAACTCGGGACTCGAACCCAGGACCTCATGTCTGTAGTCGAACATGCTAACCACTAGACCAATGAGGCAGTCTTTATAGATGTACAAGTTTTCAAATATGTATTGTCATTATTTTGATCATCACTTACCATCAGGTGATGTCACAGTCAATTGCTAACCTGTTATCAATAAAAAAATAAAGCCACTCAAAACATAGATAAGCTTAAATCAAAACAAAATAAATTGATTTTAAATAATCTTTCTATTTAAATTATCTTGTTGGAATAATTAATCGCAAATAAAATACTGTTTTATTCATTTAATCTAGTTCTGAGGCAATTTTTTATTTGTAAGGTAAATAGAAGCCCATTAACGTCCCACTGCTGGGCCCAGGCCTCCTAACTCATAGGAGACAGGGATTTTAAAGCATAGACCCACTATGCTGCTCCACTGTGGATTGGCAGGCTTTTATTTAGATAGTTGTTGATTTTAGTACAGTTGTTTTAAATATAAATTCATTAATTAAATTTATACTACAAGAGTTTGTACTGTTCTATCTATTGAAAGCTCACGTAAAAGCTTAAATGTTTCTTTCCACATTTAAAAGTTCCTAGTAGGTGTTAGTTTTTAAATAATAAATACTCGTATATCAAAAACACCCTTTTACAAAAGGCATATTATAACACATACAAAACTATATTTAAAAGAGTAACGGCTAAGTTTCTTTCCAGTTTCTTCTCAGCGGAATCAACATTCCGAACCGATGATTCAAAAGAGCTTTTCTATTTATTTTGATTTCGATCTTTCTACTCCAGAAAGTTGTTCCAGCTTTTACTCAGGCAGAGTACGCAAGGTTTTCTTAAATTTAATACAAAAAGAAAACGTTTCTAATAATGAGATTACACGTTTCATGTACAAAAAAAAGAAAAGAAACTTTCGAGTATTATAATAATTTATTCATTGTTATGCTGATTATGAATACAAATTATTTATTGCAAACAATGAAGGCAGACAACTCCATGACAAGGGAATTAGTGCTTTGGGACACGCTACGTTTTAAAACTTATACCGAATGTAGGGGGACCATGTTGTATCTAAACTAAAGAGGAAATGAACGATATCAAGTGACGATATCAAGCTTCTTCCAGGCCCTGTTTTAAGAAGTACCCATAATAAATCGCTTAATCTGATGTTTTTAATTTACATTTATACATAAGATTGTGTAGAGACAAATCTTACCTTCTTCACTAATACACATTTATACCCAAACGTTGCCTCTATAAGGATGTCTTATTCTGCTGATCTTTTTTTGAATTTGCCTCTTTTATATTATCTTTATGGTGTACAATAAAAGTGTGTGTTCTCTCTCCCTCACTCTCTTTCTACCATTGTTGAATAGCAACAGCAATTTACCATCAATTTCTTATGACGTAAAATTATCCATAAACATTACTCACAACCAATTTTCTGTTTGCCTCTTCATATTATTTCCAATGTACGATGACGAGGCTTCTTCCGGACCCTGATTTAAGAAGAACCCACAATAGATCGGTTATACAATCTTAAACTCTTTATAATAGGATGTTTTTCATTTTGTAGAGTATTTGTGTAGAGGCAAATCACAAACTGCGCTATCTTACCTTCTTCACTAATACACATTTATAAACACAGTATTTCCACTAATACACATATTTACTGTGAAGTAGTGATGTGCAGTACTTGAAATTTGGGTTACAATCAAATTTAATATAGTTTATCGCACTGTCACGTCATGGCTTTCAATGAAATAGGTCTTAAAAGAATTAATATAGTAAGGCTTATTGACTTTAAATTCGGCATACATACTTCTTTTGTGATAAAGACACTAATATTAGTTTAGCTATCTAAACTAATATTATAAAGAGGAAACATTTGTGTTTTTGTATGTTTGTAAGGTTTTCACACAGAAACTACTGGACCGATTTCAAAAATGTTTTCACCATTAGAAAGCTGCATTTTCACTGTATAACATAGGCTATATTCATATCTCAAAAAAATAGATTGAATAAAATAGTCACAAAAAATCTGTCATCGCGTGCAATATGCAAAATTTTGATGATATAACAAAAAAAACGTCACTTTTTGTTTTGTGTAAACACTCTGATTGCGTGAGAATATAGGGAAAGACATGAGTAGTAGCCATTTACGTCGCGGAAAGCGTCACTTTACAAGCAAATCCAAATATCTGAATAGCACGTGATATGTCAGTAAACGACTATTTTTTAAATAAGTATCCCTGGTAACTTTAGATTTTAAGTCGTTTTTTATTATCATAAGCCATTGTATATTAAAATGTGTGAATTAACCTGTATTTGTTTCAAAAGTGCTATAAAGGCCTACTTGAAAAACGAATTTTTGAAGTTTAATTTGAAAATCAACAATAGTTTATAGGGTGCGTCGTGTCTAACAAATTAAAAGTGCATGCGTAAAAATTACACGTTTATATCTATACAAATGTAAAACTTTACATTTCCGAGACTTAGAAGGATAGAAAAGGAAGATATATTACCTAGGATGTTTTTGTTTTCAATTTAAAAAAGAGAATTTATGAAATATTTTTATTTTATGAAAAATAGTGTATTAAATTTATAAACGACGAGTGGCGAATTACGAGAAACGCCTCATGTAATTTGTAAATATTAAAACTACGTAATCTTCAAACGAATAAGCATAAAAAACGCTGCACATCTTCGTGACCGTTACACGTTTCATCCGTCAAAATTTGAAAATACAAAAAACGCTCCTGTGTCTTAAAAAGTTTCTCTTCAAAAATCTAATTTATTAACTGTATAACTTATTAGGTTACAAAATAAATAAAAGGTCAATAGTATGAAAACAATATTAAAAATAGTTCTTTAATGTTCTTAGGAAACTCCATGACCTCGTTAATTATAGGAATGTTTACAATTTCAAAATTAATATGCACCCTTAAAATAAGCACACGCCATGCTGGCGAAATAACAAATACATTGACGTCAAAGCTGTAACCACCAGCTGCTACGACCCAAATGCCTGTTATATACAGAATATACACTATTTCCTTGCCTTTAAAGGTTATCAATTAATTTTTCAATTATTTACTAACTATTTACCATCGTCTAACTAATAAGTTAGCTTTAAATTTGAATATGAGCTAACTCACCAGTCGCAGGCCCAGTTATAAGAGTCGCTATAATTTTCCTAACATAAACATTTTTCAATCCGTAATATCTTTTGAATGGAATATCCGATTTTAATAATTTAAAAAGTATTCGACAGGTATTAAAACGGTCTTTTATAAAATATATTCATTACACGGGATTATAACACATGTGAGAATAATACGGCTTGATAATTGTCGGCAATTTTATTAACTATTAAAATGTAAAGAAGTAGTTGTAGTGGCATAAATACAGTAGTTGGACATTTGCTATCCTAGACTTTTTTGTAAATATTAATACCTTCTATAATATTGTAGAACATTTTATTGTTCTATCTTCAATAGTTTCCACATTGCACGCGTAGACAGATTTTTTGTGTCTATTTTTTCACACATTGGGTTACATTTTTGCATTTTTATTAGGGATCCCTATTTATTTTGAGACAGTAATATGGCCTATGTCGCTAAGTGAAAATGTAGGTTTCTAATGCTGAAAAAATTTTTGAAATCGGTCTAATAGTTTTTGTGTGAAAACGTTACAAACATACAAAAACACAAATGTTTCCTCTTTATAATATTAGTTTAGATAGCTAAACTAATATTAGTGTCTTCATCACAAAAGGAGTATGTATGCCGAATTTAAAGTCAATTACCCTTACGATATTAATTCTTCTAAGACCTATTTCATTGAAAGCCATGACGTGACAGTGCGATAAAATCTAGTTATACTTTACCGAGAAACTATATTAAATTTGATTACAACCCGAATTTCATCGACTCACCACTTCACAGTAATTATGTGTATTAGTGGAAATACTGTGTGTATAAATGTGTATTAGTGAAGAAGGTAAGATAGCGCAGTTTGTGATTTGCCTCTACACAATCTTATAAGGGAAAATGAAAAACATACTATTATAAAGTGTTTAAGATTGTATAATCGATTTATTGTTGCTTCTTCTTAAATCAGGGTCCAGAAGAAGCCTCGTAACTTTATATCGTACATCAGAAATAATATATGGAGGCAAAAAGAAAATTGGTTGTCAGTAAGGTTTACGGATGATAAATTTACGTCATAAGAAATTGATGATAAATTGTTATTACAATTCAATAATGATAGAGAGAAAGAGAAAGAATACACTTTTATTGCACATCACAAAAATAACATTAAAAAATGAAATACAAACAAAAAGATCAGCACAATAGTTTAGAGATCTCTCCCAGGCAACCTTTGGGTTAGAGAGATTGCTGATAAATGAAAGTGGTAGAGCGTGGTGCCATAAAACCGTATCAGGTCGATCGTGCCTCTCTATCGCTTGATCCGCACTATTGCTCGGGACAATGAGTCATGCTTTTCAGTGTGTGCAGCCGACAAACATTGATTTATGAGACGTATTCAAAAGAATTTTTGATTAACTGACCTTTATAAATTTTAATCTTTTGTTTTCAGGCTGTGCAATGACGTCACGTCTAAAAGGAATCATACGCTCAAACCAAGAGTTGTGTTACCTGAAAACTATGTAAAGGGTAAGACTTATTTTTGTAAAAACTAATCCAACTTCTAAAAAAATTTACTACGGTGGCCACGTTCATGCATAGATTAGTCATTTGCACAGGGGATATGGCAAAAGGGGTTTGAGTCCTGGGTCGTTAAAATTGATGTCGAGGGATTTCGGCGCGTGCTCCAGCCCCGTACCTCGGAGAGTACTTTAAGCCATCTAACCTGCGCTTAATCTCTCTCCGATCGTCTCGAGTTCCCGTCACATATCACTATGCGAGTGAAGGATCGTGTAAGTGAAATTGAGCAGCCTGATGGTTATGGTATAAAAAAGGTATGCTAAGGTGGCTTGGGCACGTAGACAGAATGAATTAAAGGAGTCTGACAAAAGGGATTTATAAGTGAATAGGAAAGTTGGAAGGGTAAGACCAAGGCGAACGTTTTTGGACCAAATCCAGGACATTTTAAATAAGAGCCAGCCAGCAAGATTACTCTAGGCCCACGAACTTGCATGAAAGGTTTAATGAGAATGAAAGAAGCGAAAGAGATATGCAAGGATTGTGGCATACGGAAGGACTTGGTCTCTGACTACCCCTATGGGAATGAGGCGTGATGACATGTATGTATGGTGGGCCTATGATCTAACCCTGTCTCCTATGAGCGTACCCAGCAGTGTGACGTTAATAAGCTGCTTCTTAATTTTTTAATATTGTTTGTATACGTTTATACACTATACTCGTACATCCAACGTTTACACGTGGAGGAAAGGAAACTTTTTGTTGTATAATATTTTTGGACTAAAATGATTGAGCTTTACTCAAAGAGCCAACTATCACTTATACACAAAAGTAACTCGCGTTGTTACACGTAACAAAAATGTTTACCTACCTTCCTATAGTAAAGTAAAAAAGTAAGTAGCAGCCCATTAACGTCCCACTGCTGGGCACGGGCCTCCTTTCTCGTATGAGAGAGCGTTTTTAGAGCATAGATCCACCACGCTGCTCCACTGCGGATGAACAGGCATAGTATACAAGTGCACTCTCTATTCCTTTACTCTTATCGTCGTAGAGAAATCAGGCGCAGGACCGACGGCTTAACGTGTTCTCCGAGGCACTAGGGTAGATAACACCGCCGACTTCCCAACTTCGGGCAAATATTGAGAAAATCTTAACAGAAAACTCAATATTGATTTTTGAATTGGCCCGACCCGGGACTCCAACCCAGGATCTCATGTCTGTAGTCGAACATGCTAACCACTAGACCAATAAGGCAGTTTACCGTCCTATAAGACGTTTCAATTCAAAAACTCGCTTAGGACATCATCAAAATTGTACAAAGTGTCTCATTTCACAATGTATAATGTATGTAATAGATAATAAATACACATTTTCTCATGGAGTGAGAAAATACGTGAGTAACGACACCAGGAACAGCTAGTATTGTGTAATCACTAGACATAGTTCACCAGCACTTCCCATCTCTCTAAGGATGTCACCGAGACAGGATTTCTTGTAGCGAAATTGGACGCTTCTTTTTCCGGCCACTTTTCTCGTCATAATGACTTGGAGTTGACATCCATTATGCGTCCATCATGTGGTTAAGGAAGCCATAATGGCCTGGAAGTATAAGAGACAAGCTTGCATGTATTGGATGATCCTAGACTGATATCAGTTTTTGAGCTTGCTCAACTGGAAATGAGCAATGTTATGTTAAGCTTGTTTGTTTTAGATAGGTCCTGGATTCGAGTTCCGTCTAGAGCAAATCAATTTTGCTGTTTCTGTCAAAAAAATCTCAGTATTTTCCCTGTGTTATGTAGTTGATGGAGAGCATGTTAAGCCGTCGGTCCTGCGCTTGATTTCTCTCTGGTCATTTTGGATTTCCGTCACATCGAACTGAGATTGAATATAATACACTTGTGTATTAAGCCGCAGTGGAACAGCATGGTGGATTGAGGAGGCTTGTGCCCAGTAGTGGACATAAATGGGCTGCTACTTACCTTATCATCGCAATTGCAAGATTACGTTTCTGTGATACGTAACATGATTTAAAGAACCGAAAACACTGTGTAGATGGTAAACGCTTACATAATATCAGATCTCGTAGAACCAGGTTTATGGCCAAGGTTCAAGTTGTTGTCAGTTCGATTGCTTCATCGACGGAAGATGTACTTCATCTTTATAGAATACCATCGTGAAGTAAATGAGATTGCTGTGCTTTGTTACGTGACCTTTTTATTGCTGATAGGTTAGGGCTTGAGCATAGTCTCACCTGATTATAAGTGACCAAACACTTTGGGATGGAATCAAGTTGGTTTTATAAGAGATCGAAGAGACACAGCATCGAAATACTGATACAAATTTTTTTTAGTGTAGCCTAGCCTAGGAAGTCTCCCAGATGTCATTCCCAAAAGAAAGATGTTGGTTGAGGAGGGATTCAAACTCAGATAAATGCCTGTCTGGTTTTGTGGACTGTATAACGTTCTTGAAGGTTCAAGGTTTCGATCAATCTTTGATTCTTGAGTCCAAGGGTCATTAGTGCTCGGGTCTTCAGGTTTTGGGTTGTCAGAGTTCAATGCTTCGATCGTTTCTCCTTGTAATATAAAGAGTAATCAAATAGCCTCAAGTTTACTTTTATTTCTATATTTTACACGAAAAGAAGCACGTCCTTCACGTGTACGCTGATACACAAACACGTTTCTATAATAAATTTATTGCTCTATTATTTTCCATAGCCTTTATGCCGCTTTCCAATATTGCACAATTAAGACATAATATCGAGTGACTAGCTGCGCTTTCCTGTTCAGTCATTCAATAAATAGCAAGCTACATTGAAGAGAGAGATTTCTGTTCATTGGAAAACTTGCTTAAGTACCATAAGAATAAAAGTTAAAATTGTCTATTTCTGTCTGTGAATATCTCAAAAGAATTCCATTTAAATGGACATCGTAAGTAAGATCAGTGCATCGTTCTAATACAAAGAAGTTACTAATGAAATACCAATATATTCGTGTATGCCATGTTACTTCTTCCAAATATATCATTGAATTCACTGAGTTCTTCGTCATTCCTTTATGCATATAAACCCCATGATGAAATACGAAAAATCCGTTCTTAATAAGTGTCTACATCACGAGACAAACATTTATGTTGTGTTTTATACAACCCATTAGCAATGGTTGCTTTTTAATAGTGTACTTCGCTAGTATAGCCCGATCGCATAGGGATATGGGGAAAAGCGTTCATGGTGAGCGTATACGTTGCCATAGGAGTAAAAAGTAAGTAAGTAGCAGCCCATTAGTGTCCCACTGCTGGGCACAGGCCTCCTAACTCCGAGGAGCGAGGGTTTTTATAGCATAGTACACAAGTGCACTCTCTATTCCTTCACTCTCATAGTCCGGTGTGACGGGAATCCGACACAATCGGAGAGAGATCAGGCGCAGGACCGACGGCTTAACGTGCTCTCCGAGGCACGGGGGTGGATCACACCGCCAACTTCCCAACTTCGGGTAAATATTGAGCAATTCCTAATAGAAAACTCAATATTGATTTTTGAATTGGCCCGACCCGGGACTCGAACCAAGAACCTCATGTCTGTAGTCGAACATGCTAACCACTAGACCTAACGGCAATGCCATAGGAGTAGCTACGCTAAATTTTAAGTCATGCGTACCTATAGCTTGAAAGATTTTGTGATCAGCGTAACACATATACCTATGTATAAAAGATTTGATATAGTAACATCTGTCGTAGAGTAGATGCTCACAAATGACGAGTTTCCCCATATTCCCACGGGATCGGAGTATATAAGCGAAAAATACCGTTAACGAAAGACATCTTAACGCAATACCATTTATGAATTTCCCCTTCCGGAGTCTCGTATCCAGGACATTGTTATGTAGGGTAATATATAAATGGTAATGTGTGTTAATAAATCGGTCCTGAGAATTTCCTTCCTGTCTTCTCCAACACTTGACACGTGCAAGATAATCTGTGACCGATTGGCACAGCTGAAAGTCATTTAACAAAAGACGAAGAAGAGTTCGGTTCCATTGTATTGGTTTTATTGAATTACAAGTGGCGCAGTCGGTAGGATCCAATTCCCCAAATTTCTTTTAAGTATTCTAACAACGGCTTGACTAATGAATTGAAAATAATATGGTGAACTCTTAGTAAGATGATATGTTCATTTTAGCTGAATATAATGTATGAAAATCAGATTCCTTTTGAGAGTGGAGGTACGCATCCTACCGACTGCACCAAAAGTAATTTAACAAAGCAAAGGCGTCGAACTCGTGACTGAATTACCAACTTACATTGATATGACATTTATTTGCAAAGACACTGGTCAATAGACCATTTAGGCTGTTAGTGTAATATTAAGAAACTCCATTTTTTCCAGAAGTGCGCCCACCATCTCGCAAAGGGCAGCCGGTTGATGTAGAGTTTAGCATCTACGTCGTCGATGTCAACTCCATTAATGTAGAAGACATGGACTTCAGGTATGTAGAAGATTCAGAGTAAAATAACGTCTAAATATTACATTTTAACACATCGATAATAAGCGAAGTACCATGTTTCTGGTGTACAATAAATAGTAAGTACAAAGTAAGAAATAGTGTGATAAGAGAACGGTGTGGTATAAAAGAAGATAAAGTGACTAAAATTGAGAAAGGTAAGCTTAGATGGTTTGGGCATGTAGAGAGAATGAATGAAAGGAGACTGACAAAAAGGAATTATGAGTCAAGAGTGAATGCGAAAGTTGGAAGGGGAAGACCAAGGCGAACGTTTCTGGACCAAATCCAGGACATTATAAATAAGGGCCAGGTCAAGAGTACTCTAAACCGACGAACTTGTATGAAAGGTTTAATGAGGATGAAAGAAGCGAAGCGAAGATATGCAAGGATCGTGGCAAGTGGAAGGATGTGGTCTCTGCCTACCCGTAGGGGAATGTGGCGTAGTTTATCGAATATGTAGATTAGATTTAAAAATAATGTAATATCTACATTTGATATTTTGAGCCCCTTCGAAAGACTACGCTCACTATTATGTTGATTCAAGTAAAATGCATGCAGACTTATTTCAAACCTACTTCCAACCAGCACAGAACTGAATTAATTTGGTTCCAAAATAGCCTATTTACTCGTATATCCCGCAACTAAGGCCGGCAATCGTAACTATTGGCGTAAGTAAGCGCGTTAGAGGCGTACCTTTATTTAAAATATTATTATTTCAGTGTTTCTATATTTCTCTTTGTCTAATTAGTCTATCCTTTTCATTCTGTATATATCAATTGTGCATAAATTAAAAAAAATCCAATAACAAAGTAAAACTACATAAAACCAATAAGATTACAATAACATTCTAAATTAAAATCTACAATTGCAACTATATGATTGGGATATAGCTAAAATATTTTCATCTGACATTGATAACTTCTGCTTGAGTACGCTCATCAAGTGAGATATAACAAGCTCTTTATAACAATAACTCTTTGTACGGTCAGCTTAAGATAACCAACGTAATTCAATTGATAAGTATCAATACTATATCAGTTTGGGTAACTTTCTAATTACCGAATTGTACCGCATTTTTGTAGAAGATTTAACGGGTATAGGAAGCTTTCTTTAAAAGATAGAATTATGCCATTGCAGCCTTTTTTAAATCTATAAAAGGGACATTATTCTACCTTACATAGGTATGTTGTATCTCTAAGGGATGAGACAGTATTTCGAAGACAGTTGAAGGATTCACTTCCTATAGATATCGATATACTTCACCAATTTAGACGTAACCAATAGCCGTAGCCAAAGGGTTCTGAGACATGGTCGCTGATCATGGGCCTCATGCGGAAGCTCAGAGTCACTCAGCGTGTGATGGAGAGGGCTATGCTCGGAGATTCTCTACGCGATCAAATCAGAAATGAGGAGATCCGTAGCAGAACCAAAGTCACCGATATAGCCCTACGAATAGCGAACCTGAAGTGGCAATGGGCGGGGCAAATAGTCCGAAGGTACTGGAGTGGCGACCCCGCACCGGCCATCGCAGTGTAGGGAGACCCCCCACAAGGTGGACCGACGACATAAAGAGGGTCGTCGGTAGCCGCTGGAGCCAGGCGGCGCAAGATCGAGCCTTGTGGACGTCATTATGTCCAGCAGTGGACGTCCATCGGTTACAGCGACGACGACGACGAAGATAACAAATTATATACTTAAATCTTCCTCATAAAGCACTCTATCTATTGCTAAATGCCACAATATAATTTGTTCAGTAATTTTAAGATTCTCGCAAAGAAACAGATAGATGATGATATTTCATAACTTCAGGGTGGACATGTTTATAAGGCAAACATGGGTTGAAAGTAGATTACAACTGCCTGAGGATATATTCGAGGAAGGTGATGACCACGTGACGCTGCCTCCTGAATTTTTCGACAACCTTTGGCATCCCGACCCATATTTCCTCAATTCCAAAGTTACAGGTACGTACAATTTCAAATTCAATATTAATTACACATCATTCTACAAATTTCATTACCATCAAAACGTTATAGTGAGTCAACCTTAAAAGCTACATATATGCTGTCTGGGACTTTTATTTATAGCTTTTAAAGAGGAACAATTTCATTATACACGATGATTACTTAACTTTAACCGTTTACGTAGCGCACGCAACGGAAGCTCTCAATAATATCCTATGTCCTAAATCCAGCAACTGACAGTATTGAGTTTTCTATTAAATATTTTCTCAATATTTGCCTGAAGTTAGGAAGTTGGTGGTGTGCTCCACCCCCGTGCCTCGGAGAGCACGTTCGTCTTATCTCTCTCTGGTCGGACTATAAGAGCGAAGGAATAGAAAGTGCACTTGTGTACTATGCCTGCCAATCCGCACTGCAGCAGCGTGGTGGGTCTATGCTCTAAAAACCCTCTCTCCTATGAGTGAGGAGGCCTGTACCCAGCAGTGGCACGTCAATGGGCTGCAACTTACTTACTTTAAATCCAGCTAACTGAGTATTTAGCATAAAAATCAATTAAATTGTTTCAGAGATTAAACTGTGATAAAGTTTTTATATAGATTTGTTAATAACTTGTTCAACTAAGCTGAGTTTTATTGTTTTAACTAATAAAAGTTTTCAATTTTAGGAGGAGCGTGCCATTTTTGCCATCAATCAGCTGGTACGAATGCTCCTTAGACAATATCACATAAAATCACGTTATTTGACAAAGCACATTTACAAATAGCTATCACAATTTTCCAATATCGATATATTTATTGCTTTTTTTTTCAGTTAAACGATATTTATTAGGGCAGGTTATAAATTTAATGACGAATGCCTTTGTTATAGTTTGTAGTTTTATTTGCTCAGATTGGAGGTATTTGACTTATAGAAAATTATCATGGTTAGTATATGTAAATGTATTTATACTTTGAAAAAAATTACAATCCCAACGATTTAAAAGATAGTATGTATGGGTTAAGAATGAATAAATTACTCATCAAATCTTACTCTATGCTGATGATCAAGTAATACTTGCATCATCTACTAATGAGCTATACATACATACATACATAGCATCACGCCTTATTCCCATAGGGGTAGGCAGAGACAACATCCTTCCACTTGCCACGATCCTTGCATATCTCCTTCGCTTCTTTCAATCTCATTAAATCTTTCATACAAGTTCGTCGGTTTAGAGTACTCTTGACCTGGCCGTTATTTAAAATGTCCTGGATTTGGTCCAGGAACGTTCGCCTCGGTCTTCC
>JACTOM010000026.1:3524805-3556757 GCA_015832385.1 Elymnias hypermnestra
GGATTTAGAAGAGGAATGGGATGTACGGATCAGGTCTTTTCTTTACGGTGCTTAACTGAAAAATGTTTGGCTAAACACCAAAAAGTTTATTGCGCGTTCGTAGATTTAGAAAAGGCCTATGATCGAGTGGTGAGGAATGAGCTGTGGTCAACGTTATCTACGTATGGGGTGAGCGGTTGTCTGATCCAAGCATTGAAGTCTCTCTATGAGGGTTCTAGTGCCTGTGTCAGAATAAACGGAGCGTACACGGAGTGGTTTCCTGTCGAAAGAGGTGTTCGACAGGGATGTGTTGCGTCACCATGGCTGTTCAACCTTTTCATGGATAAATGTTTGACAGATTTAAAAGAATGTATGTATGGGTTAAGAATGAATGAATTACTCATCAAATGTTTACTCTACGCTGATGATCAAGTAATACTTGCGTCATCCGCTAACGAGCTTCAGGAGATGCTAAATATTATGAATGAAGCTTTGAAAGGGAAAGGAATGAAAGTGAATGTAAACAAAACGAAAGTTATGCTTTTTGAACGAGATGAATCTATGATGAATGGCAATATTTTGATAGATGGGGAACAAGTGGAAGAGGTGAAAGAATTTGTATACTTGGGATCTAAATTTACAAAAGATGGAACATGTGAAAGCGATATTGAAAGGAGAGTGATTGCGGGGAATATGGGAAATGGTGCTCTGTACGCCTTTATGAATAGCCAGATGGTGTCGCAAAGGGCCAGACTGGCTGTGCATGCAAGAGTGTTGGTGCCAACTCTTATGCATAGTAGAGAAAGTTAGGTGTGGCAGAAGAAGCATAATAGTGAAATAAATGCGGTAGAGATAAGAGCGTTGATATGTATGATTGGACTGAAACAGAGTGAAAAAGTAAGAAATAATATGATAAGAAAACGTTGTGGTATAAAAGAAGATGTAGTGACTAAAATTGAGAAAGGTAAGCTTAGATGGTTTGGGCACGTAGAGAATGAATGAAAGGAGACTGACAAAAAGGATTTATGAGTCAAGCGTGAATGCGAAAGTTGGAAGGGGAAGACATAGGCGAATGTTCCTGGAACAAATCCAGGACATTTTAAATAACGGCCAGGTCAAGAGTACTCTAAACCGACGAACTTATATGAAAGGTTTAATGAGAATGGAAGAAGCGAAGGAGATATGCTAGGATCATGGCAAGTGCAAGGACGTGCCTGCCTACACGCGAATAAGCGTCACATGTTTTATCAGAATCAAAAATAAATTTGTCATAAGTCTGTCACGCTACATTTCAGTTACAATTAATTTAAAGTTAACAGTATATCTCTCTATAATAAAATCCTGGAAAACCTTTAGAACCAGGTGTTTTAATAAATTTAAAACCTTCATTAAAATTAAGCTAATTGAAACATCATACTCGCATTGAATGGTTTGGTCTAACCGTAGTAAAATATATAATAAGGACGTTTATTAAAGGGATACTCGTCTGAGTTCATTCTGGCTCCTCCTCAGAACAGAGAGCAAAGAGACCTTCGTAAGATTATATTATAATTCAGTCCTTAATATCATCAATAGTCACACATTGTAATATGAGAAAAAGACTGCATTAGATCCAAAAAACATCTTGAACAAGTAATTTTTTTAATTGCCTTGATTTTCTCAACGATTTAATGAATTAAACGGGAGCATAAATGTAAAAGTGATAAATATATTTGTTAAATACACCTTTGTTCCCTTTATTTTGTTGACTTAACCAACCATTGCTACTTGCATTAGCTTAAAGTATTATAATCAAATATTAGTATATATATGTCGGAGGGCAGATGTCTGTGGAACACTGGCGCCATCTATCGGCGTGGACAGAGTCAATGGTGGCAGTCTGGCGGGAGTCTCTCAGCAGTTGTCGAGTAGCGCTCGACCGGAGCAGTCAACTGTTGAAACTGTCGCGTTCCTAGCTATTAGTGTTAATGAGTTTCTGTAAATTGATATCGGGAACATTAAGAGACTGAACATTATAAACCGAGTTAATTAATAAAGTGTTTGATTGCATCAACAATACCCATGAACGCCCACAGAATAAGAAATTAAATAATGGATCCAATTAATAACGATGTCGGCGGAGAACCCTACGCCCCTGTGCTTTATGCTTCTCGGTTCTCTCTTATTCTCCGACATATAAATATTTTCTTATCACAATTAAATTGATTTAAAGCACTTATTTCAACTTCAATTTCTTAATTCACTGTCACTTATCTCACGTAATCATTAACAATGATTACTTGGATACATTAAGCTAGATATAGTTTATATCTAGAAATTAGGTATATTATATATATATAAGATATTTATATCACTTCCTAAAACAAATATCAATTAATTCACTATTGTATAATTCAAAGTCACATATCACTCAGCTTAGATGAACAGTTTCATCTTTTAAATATTTGATATTTTCTCACTTAAAAAGCACCCTTTAGTATGTAAGTTATTATTATTCCTAGCTTAACTAAACTACTTCTATAATTACAGTTATTTACCCCTCATATTGCCCTTGTCAAGTATTAGTTGACATGATACAATAGTTCTGTCTCAATTCATGCAATGAGAAATATAAGCATCTCTTTCTCTTTAAGTCATTATGTGTATTAGCTATTTCGCTTCTCGGTAACTGTCGTAACAAAATATGCATAGAGATAATACCAGACAATAGAAAAAACAAAAATAAATTAGTTAAAAAGTGGCCGTTACTAACAGTGCGTGTGTCGCGTCGAAATTCGTTAAGTTTTTTGTTTTATTTTATAAACTGTGACTGCTTATTAGAGATAATTTGTGTTTTTTACTATATACGTGATGTAAATAATCCGAGCCTGTCGGAGTGTAATAGTCTGTGAAACACTGGCGCCATCTTTGTAACGGCGTGGGGGCAGAGTCAATAAGTGGCAGTCCGGCCCGTCTCTCGGCAGTTCTCGAGTGGCGGTCGGCCGGAGTAGTCGACCATTGAAAAATTTGTGTAAATTTGTATCGGGAACATTAAGTGATTGAACATTTTAATCCGAGTTAATTAACAAAGTGTTTGATTGCACCAACATTACCCACGAACGCCAACAGAATAAGGAATTAAATAATGGATCCCATTAATGAAGATGTCGGTGGAGAACCCTACGCCCCTGTGATTTATGCTTCTCCGACAGAGCCTATAAATACAAGACGGACTTTTATCACCATCTCAAAGTTTAGCGCAACATGACGCTACACCATTGTGAATTATGTGACGTTTTTCAAAAGAGAGACATGTATTCCTCTCTAAACTATCTATAAATATATAAGGGATGTGTTAATAAATAATTAATTTTCAGAAATCGCTGAATTGACGCACAAATTCTCCTCAGTTACATTGTATAGGAACCAGACTGTGAGATATGCAGCACGAATGCACGCTATAATCGCTTGCCAGATGGAATTTCAACTCTACCCCATGGATATACAATCCTGCCCGATATACATTGAAAGCTGTGAGTTTATGCATCTATCTTTAGTCTATTTTCGCTTAAATATATCTAAAAAATATGCAAGTATACTGCCAAAAACAGCCCACATTTTTGCAAAAACATCGCGTGGTTTTTTTAGACCACGATGCAATGGAACCCGCATTTTATCCACACTCCGCATTGCTCTTTTAAGTTTTATTGTCTCCAAAGCGTACCTTAGTCCCTTCACCGCTACTAGCTAGCTGAAGTCCTTCATCATGAGATGCTCCTGTGATTTTATTTTATCACCGTTGCTCTTTTAAGTTTTATTATCTCCAAAAGCGTAACTTATTCTCTTCATTGCTGCTAAAGCTTGTGCTTTTCGTTTCATCTTACTCTAGTAAGCTTACACTATCACTCTCTGTTGTTAAAACTGGTTCCATTAGCTGAAGTCCTTTATCATAAGATGCTCCTGCATCGTTTTTCACATCTAGATTTTCTTCTGTTTCATCTTCTTGCATTTCCTGTCATTCATTTATCTGCAATATGTTTTTTATGTCGCAGTTACCAAAAATAATTATATTTTTATCTTAATCTTCTAATTAAAGCGTGTATTTTTTAGCTTTTTAATCAGTACTCAACTCGAATGTTAAATACTTTTCCAACGATTGTCGACATCTGATTAAACCAAACCAATCAACCCTTCTCTCGAATATTGAACGGTGAATCCATTTGTGTAATAGCATTACTGTCTATTGATTAAACAATTGTTTGATAAGTGAATAAAGAGGTTAATTAAATGTAAATTACTATATTCTATACCGTACGCAGTTTAGAGTTATCAAAATACTTTCCTCATCATTCACTCAACTTGAGGTATATTTTTTTATAGTTTTATATAACAATTATATTTGCGCCATTTAATAAGAGCTTTTAATAAGTGGTTTGCCTTAAACAGAAAACATTACAACGTTTTTATTAAAGACGTTTAATCTACAGTGAAAAATTCCTATATAAAATGCTAATCCTATAATAAATTGTGCTCTAATCTTTTCCAGTTTCGTATAGCAATCAGAAAGTAAGGTTCCGATGGAACAAAGCCGGTGTTACGATTAACCCGGAGTTAAAACTACTGCAGTATCATATCGGCGAGCCATTGAGATTAGAGGAAACGAATGGTTATATGATTGATAAAGATGGTGAGTTTATTAAAATATATATTCAGGTAGGATTAAAAGACGTTAAAACTGTTGGTGATGAATCTACTGAGAAGATACTACTTTTGTCAACAACTTCTAGCTTAATAACTAAACGAAAAGAAAAGATTCATTGGTTTTTGAAATTGCTAACAGGTTAGTCCTTGACTACTATGTCACTTGAAGAAAAGTAATGATACAGTCTATGAAAGAATCATGCTAACCAGGTGATACGTAATTTGCCTCTTGTGGCTTCTGAAATGTTTCGAACTGTTGGAAACTGAGCTCAGGACCTCTGCTAACGAAGCCAATACTATTGCACCAGCGAAGTTGTTCACACTGCTGTTAAACTGAAAACAGTTGATTTCTACGATTGAAATATTGTCACGGTTTACAGGTAATTACTCCAGATTAGTGGTCTACTTCAAATTTGAGAGGCAAATTGGTCATCATTTGATCCAAACATTTGCACCATCCTCCTTAGTAGTGATGCTGTCGTGGTTCAGCTTTTGGTTGGACTTGGATGCAATACCTGGACGGGTGACGTTGCTGGTTACATGTATGTTGACATTGGTGACCATGTTCACTGGATTAAGGGCAGATATACCACCAGTGGCTTATGTCAAGGTACAGTTTCGCTAGAAGAGCTTTTATGTAAAGAAATAAAGCAGAAAAGCACCATATTCACATCAATAAATAAGCTAACCAACTGAAATTCTAGTTCATTTTGCCCATATTCCCTAAAGCATCTTATAGTCTTTTGGTTACATAAAGTTTAGAAGAGGTTGGTGAAATCGGACATAGACCGTTTTGTTTATCTCCAATTCTCTGGGCTCCCGATTCAGCTCACTCAAATAATGAATTACTTCAAAATGGTATTCCCATCCAACTCAATATGGTTAAATTTATCTTCTGATTTGTCTCGTTCTTTTTTACCTCATCATCAGCATTGTATTTCGATTTAACTACTACCATATAATATTTAGTAGAAACCTTTTCAGATCTTAGATCTGGTACTTAGATAGGTTAGGTTCCAATCATAACTGCCACTGGGTTATTTGGTTAATAAATATTTGCCCGAAAAGGTCGAAAAGCTGTCGGTGTAGAGGCAGGGCCACACAGAGCATGTAAAATTCTCTTCTACACCTGATCTCCCTTTGCAAGTATCTTTACCATCCCATCCCACATTTACACTTACGTTAAGTGACAAGTTTTGCGTAAATGGTTAATCTGTACATGACATTGGCAGAAATTTGCACAAGAGAATTATATTTACCAATATATCTTTTTATATTATCAATATTCTTCTTATATTTATCAATATATATTATTTTCTGTGGGTACAAACGTTTGCTTGCTGATGCTCTGTAGAAGCTTAAATTATTCACGTGTCTACGTATAGCATGAATGAATTTATGATACAACTACAGATGATACTAATGAAAGTCAAGAGTCAAAATATATTTATTCAAGTAGGCCTGTTACAGCACTTTTGAATCGTCAAATATTGTTTTTTCTATATATTATTTAAATGAATGACTGATGACGACTTACAATCTAAAGTTCCTTCACGCCCTGATCTGAAAAGAGCCCACAACAAACTCAGTCGGGTGTACGTTTTTTTTGTCTTCTAAGTATTCTTTCAAATTATAGAATGATTTCCCAATTACTTTTCTTTTAATAAAAGATTTAAATTAATTAAGAGACATCTTTGTAACTTCTTCTGGGAGTTTGTTATAGCAACGTATACAGTAACCATTGAATGACTTGTCAATTTTATGTAGCTTACTAGAATTTACAGCAATTTCATTTTTATTTCTTAAATTATATGAGGTGCATTCACTTTTTGTCCTAAAAGAGTCAATATTTTTATGGACGTACAACAGGTTTTCCAATATATATACGCCGTGAACTGTCATTATTTCTTGGACCCATATTGTAAATCGCACGAACGGCCCTTTTCTGCAGCACAAATATTGCATCTATATCAGCAGCATTACCCCAAAGTAGAATACCGTATGACATAATGCTGTGAAAATAGCTGAAATATACCAGTCTGGCAGTATCAAAATCTGTCAGATGGCGAATTTTTTGAACCGCGTAAGCCGCAAACCTGAGCCTGTTCGATAGACCTCTTATATGGGCCCCCCACTGAAGTTTACTATCTAACTTAATGCCTAAAAAACGTTACTATCTACCAGATCAAGTTCCTCATTATTAAGTTTAACAATGGTTCTCACTTGCTTTACGTTTGGTAATGTGAATTTAATACATTTTGTTTTTTTTTGTTTAATGATAAATGTTTAGTCAAGCTATTTCCAATTCGGTTTATAAAATATCCATCCATAACTTGCTGCAGCTCTGTACACTCAGATGATTTTAATCAAAATAATGTACATTGTTTATCACTATAACTACTGGAATACTAATAACAGATTTTGTTATCTCGTATTTTCTTCACAGTTCACATTGAACCAGATGCGATACTTACTCAACACAATGTAACAATCACGAACAATTTACAATGACCAAAAAGGAAATCACAAACCTAGACAACACTTCGAAATTGTACAGAACTTACAATCCACAAGACGACAAATGCCAATCAAAAGCCCATTATCCCTTAGATTGTCCGTCCGCGTTTTTTTGCCCTAGTAATTTGCCCGCGATTTTTAACGGATATAACCGTCACCTGCCCCGCCTTGGACGGACGTTTTTGTGTAGCTTCGCGGGTCGAATGATGCTAAAGTGACTTTTGGGAGTTAAATATTCAGAAAAGACTACCAAATTATCATTTTTATGTTTGCGAATATTTAATCTATATAATATTGTCTTTTGTTTATAAAATTACGACTCTCGTGTAGTGTCATGTTGCACTAAACTTTGAGATAGTGAAAAAAGTCCGTTTTGTATTTATGGGGTGATAACTTAAAAATTAAGACTTACCTAAAGGTGTTTATTTTATTCACGTCACTTATATAAAAAAAAACACTAGTAATCACTGATAAACACTTACAGTTCATAAAATACTACATGTGAGCCCCTTCGGCAGCTCACTCTTGCGAAGATTTGCCGGTTCAGGATAAATGAAAATGCCACCAGACCAGAAGTCTTCACCCAACGCTCCGCCGTCTACTTGTCACCAGACGAGGATTATGTATCGCGGTCGAACTGTTGTTCAGCAGGAACGTGTTTAACAAATTGGCTATCTATTATATGAAGTCTGCGTCTGACAAACGTGCACTACTGTGACAAGTAAACGACATCGACTGGTATTTTATTTGGTATAAAGTACACCCTATGATTTGCATTCTATTTACCAATAACAGGGATAACATTAATTACACAAACAACTTTATTCTCGGAAATGACAATCATAAAAAATTATACACGCTATAGTCCACAAACATTTTTGTATATACGAATCTATTAAAATCTCTATATGGACTCTAAGTTAAATAACATATATAACGAAACGAAAATGATTTAAAAACAATATTACCTTTAAATTAAACAAAAATATACTATTATTTCTAATTTGAGGAGAAAAGTCGTAAACACTACAAAAAAAAACTTAACGTCCTTCGACGCGACAGACGCACCGTTAGTAACGGTCACTGATTTATTTTTTGTTTTAACTATTGGCTCGTGTTATCTCTACGCATATTTTGTTACGACAGTTATCGAGAAGCGACAGTTATTATGACATAAAAAAAGAGATGGTATTTTTTTATGATTGCCCGAACTATTGGCCCCAGTAGTTGCCACGGTAAATTATGTCAACTAATGATCAACACGGACAATCTTGGGGTTATGGTTGCAGAAAAGTAAAACTACAACGAGGACTTAGACGCTGGTTCTGGCTATCTACTTTGTCATTGAATAATTTCGACATACACAAGCTGAGATTCAAATACAATAAAAGTTTTATCTAACTATCTGAAAACATCCCTGTCACAATAAAATATATTTTAGGATTTCACTTGAAGACTTCCACAAAGTTTCAGTTTCCGCTTGATTTCTTTGTAGTCGAAATCTCTTTCTGATATACTTTAGTATTCCTGTTTATGCATTCTAATTTTATATTTTCTATTCTCATTCTATCACACACTGTTTTACTCATACCTTCAGTTTATCCATTTATCTTAGAATTCCTTTAGTATTTTTTGACTCTTTCTAAAGGTCCATTTCCTCTGAGAATACTGCAGTAAAACCTTTTACAGAATTGTAACGCTCATTCAAACATTCAGAATGTGCAAGATTCAAACCACGATTTCTTATATTTAATTTCCCTTGAGTATCTTCAGATAGATAGCTCTTCAAATCATTTGTGTAATTAAATTGAGATCTGATAACTCTTAACTAATATTATTGCAGTGTGATATATTGTTAGCCTTTCGCATATTATCCTAATTTTGGGACAGAGATAAATGAAACCCACGTGATACTTATAAACTAACTGTTTTTTGCGTAAAACCTATAGAGAGTGTGGTAATTTTAGTTTAAAACATTTGATTGCGTTAACTTTGCTAACAAATTTGTTTATAATTTTAAAAGGGAAGCTTTTCTTCTATTGGCTGTAGATCTTCTTCGATATATCGCATGTCGGATTACAGCTGGTGAAGTGGGACTAAACTAAAACGGCTAAAAATAAGCTTCCATAGTTTTGCACATAGCTCGCATCAGCTGGTCACTTTATAGTGGTTTCATAAATCAATAGTTTTTTCACAATACCGATATCGAAAGATTGTACTTGCGACCCTATTTTGAGTAATGACCTCCGATTAAATAAAATCGTTATTGAACTTTTGATCCCGGTTCGACGAAAAATTGTATAAGCATTATGAGACACTAGCATGGCATTTTCACCGGCCCGGGATGTCATACTTCAGCTCTAGCTGCGTAATATACTATGTCGTCGTCGTCGCTTCAACCGATGGGCGTCCAGTGCTGGGCATAGGTCTCATGAATTTATGCCCACAAGGCCCGATCTTGCGCTGTCTGGCTCCAGTGGCTACCTGCGACCCTCCTTATATCATCGGTCCACCATGTGGGGGGTCCTAGACTGCGTCGTCTGGTGCGGGGTCGCCTTCAGGCCCTAAAGTGCATCGGTCCGTCGGACTATGTTCCCCGCCCATTGCCACTTCAGGTTCGCAATTCGTAAGCTTCTATCAGCGGCTTTGGCTCTGCTACGGATTTCCTTATTTCTGATTTGATCAGATTTGACTTTGACTTGATTGATTGATTTGATTTGTCTCTGAGCCTCCGAATGAGGCCCATTTACTATGTAATTATTCTTAAATATGATGTAAATATAATGTAGACAAATCCTATTCCTGAAAGAAGGCAGTTACGCAATTGATTGATAGTAAACATTGGCTAAGTGAGAATGACACAAAAATAAAAAGCATCACACCTCATGCCCATAAGGGTAGGCAGAGAACACGTCCCTCCACTTGCCACGATCCTTGCATATCTCCTTCGCTTCTTTCATTAGCATTAAACCTTTCATACAAATTCATCTGTTTTGAGTACTATTGACCTGGCTCTTATTTAAAATGCCCTGGATTTGGTCCAGAAACGTTCGCATTGGTCTTCCCCTTCCAACTTTCTCATTCGCTCTTGACTCATAAATCCTTTTTGCCAATTTTAATTACTACATCATCTTTTATACCACATCATACTCTTATCGAGCGTCTTCTTACTTTGTCACTCAGAAACTCTACCTTAACTTATATTTAACACGATTTGAAGCTACTGTTTGAATATTTTGCATATCTTTCAAGGCCCTGGACCTCTGGATGGCTGGTTGTATGATGTTTGTTTTCGCTGCACTTGGAGAGTTCGTGGTAGTGAAGGTTTTAGACAAACAGTACCAAATGAACAAATCAAAGACACAGGAGTCAATACCGAAGATAATACCAGTGGTAAGTGAGTTTGTACAGTACATAGATAGACTGTTTGTTTTTGTTTACTTCTGACTTTTGAAAGTAATCAAAAGCAAAGGTAAAATAACGATTTAACCGATGATACATTCTGAGCTGGAAAAGGACGGTTTGTTATTTGCAATCGATTTAAAATTTTGCAGTTACTCTTTATTTAACCATATTACCACTGGATCAAGAACTTTGTGGGTGACACAGTTACTAAAATATTATACATTTACTTAATTACCTTCAAGTAAGTTTACAATATCGGACGAAATTGTTCATTTTGGTCGTTCGTTCGATATTCCTCAGTGCCTGAAGACCAAAGTCTTCGAACAGTGCGTATTGCCAGTGATGACCTGCGGTTCTGAGACGTGGTCGCTGTCTATGGGCCTCATGCGGAAGCTCAGAGTCACTGAGCGTGCGATGGAGAGGGTTATGCTCGGAGTTTCTCTACGTGATCGAATCAGAAATGAAGAGATCCGTAGTAGAACCAGAATCACCAACATAGCCTTACGAATTGCTAACCTGAAATGGCAATCGGCGGGGCCCATAGTCCGAAGGAGCGATGGACGTTGGGGGCCGAATGTGCTGGAGTGACAATCCCCCACAAGGTGGACCGATGATATAAAGAGGGTCGACGGTAGCCGCTAGAGCCTGGCGGCGCAATATCGGGCCTTGTGGAGGTCATTACGTGAGACCCATGTCCAGCAGTGGACGTCCATCGGTTGAAGCGACGACGACGACGAAGAAGTTTACAATGGCTATAATTTGTAGCCTCGGATATTAACCCCGGAGCATTGACTTCAAACTGGTATATTCAAATGGTTGTATTAACTTGCGTCTAGAAAATCATTGTAATTTCATCTATTGTGCTATATTTAGGCGAAAACATAAATACCTCGTGGGGTTCACGACCTCTTCGGAATCAAATGCTATCTGATTATATGAAATAGAAATTTTTATTACAATTATGTCCGTTAATCCATTTAACCATCCGACTGATGTGCCCAAAACCTGGTGCATTAGAAAGGCAATAATAAAATCAAAGTTTTAGATAACTAAAGTCCCAAACCATTACGAGATCTTCCAATTTAGTCTCAATTGTCTTGAAATTTAGCAGAATTACTGCTTTAACTGTAAGAGGTGGATTGATAGCCTTATTGATTGAAGGGTCACTAAAATCGGTCTGGGAATCTTAGCAACCCATTTTACGTTTACAACTTATAACAAAGTTTTTTGTCATATGTACCTGATGTTTGCCTTCATTCCAACTGGACATTGGTAATCAGCTGAGAGAAACTTTCTTTACCATATCGGAGGCAATAACTGTAATGAAGAGGTGATAAATAATTTTTGTGTTTTATATACATCGATTACTATTCTTCTTCTTTCTGTCGCTCTCCAACCACTTCAGGTTGATTAGCTGAGAGAATTTCTCTCTGTTTCTGAGGAAAAAATAGTTTTGCGTCGTTTATAATACCAGCATACTGTCTCATGTTATGGAGCCCTAATTTCATCCATCGGTCAATACCGAATTCTTCAGCAATTTTATCAAATCTGTCGTGTCTGAAAACTTGGCCAATTTGGCAACTTTTTTCAATTTCAATCAGCAATAGCTTCGGGTTTTCGCCGACTTGTCCGAAAGCCTCTGCATTATTAACTTTTTGTATTCAACTGTGATAAAAAACAAGTGTAACTGTGTCCACATTTTGAAGTCTTCTTTATTATTTCGTGTATCTTCGTTGTTAAGTTTTACATGTGTATAGACAACAAATAGATTTTTCAACAATTTGTGCAACAAACGAGAAATCTTATCAGAGAGAGTACAATTGCTGTTATCTTGCAAAGTTTTTTCACCTCAAAGGGAAATTCAACGTCTGGCATATTTATATTCTGAAAGCTTACATTTTCAATATTGTAACATCAATACAAAGAATTTTGTTTTTTTATTCTCGTAGCGTCTAAATGGTGAGAAGGGATCCTGTGGCACGGTGGCTGTGTGGGAAGGGAGTGGGGTGAGGTGTCGGAAGGTGGACCTGACTTCCCCCACATCTCCCCCTGCAGCGTCACCCGCTGTTCATCCGGCTCCAGGCGCCCCCACACCGCATATGGTCGGTGTTGAGAGACGACAGAGTATATTACAGGTATAAAACATGTCACATCTTAAACCCGACTATACCTAAGAGCTTTCTATCATTGACTACACAATTTTCAAGTAACAAACATATCTCTGCTTTTAAAGTAAAACTATTATGAAACATTTTATCTAACAGTTTTCCTATCTTTGCAACTTTTTTCATCTCCTATTTTTTGCGTCTATCTATCGGATGTCGTTTATAATCTAGAGGTTCAGATCAGCTATTTCACTGGGTTCGAGCCCCTGGTCAGGCCAATTCAAAAATCAATATTGAGTTTTCTATTAAGATTTTCTCAATATTTGCCTGAAGTTAGGAAGTTGGCGGTGTGATCCACCCCCGTGCCTCGGAGAGCACGTTAAGCCGTCGGTCTTGCACCCGATCTCTCTCCGGTTGTGTCGGATTACCGTCACATCGGACTATGAGACTGAAGGAATAAAGAGTGCACTTGTGTACTATGCCTGCCAATCCGCAGTGAAGCAGCGTGGTGGGTCTATGCTCTAAAAAGCCTCTCTCTTCGGAGTGAGGAGGTCCTGTGCCCAGCAGTGGGACGTTAATGGGCTGCTACTTACTTACTATACAAACTTCTTTTTTTAATAGTATTCTGACATTTTGGAGTTGTTTGTCTTGCTGGGGTAATGATGCAAGCAAAGCAAGATGCTAGCAGAGGTTCTTGGTTCGATTTTCGGTAGAGCATGTTTTAATGTGCCTCTGTCTGGACGAGTGGAAGGTGGCTGTGGCTAGTTACTGTCCTATCAGCAAAAAACATGGACAGAGTCGTTTGTTGTACGTGAATACGTAACATCACGTTAAGCGTGTGTTACAGTTCAAATCAAATCAAATCAAAATATCTTTATTCAAGTAGGCATATTACAGCACTTTTGAATCGTCAAATTTTTGTTTTTTCTTTTCTTTTCCACACTCTAATTCTAATGTACGTCTGATGATGATACTCCAGAACGACTTAAAATCTAAAGTTACGAGGGTTCCTTCGCGCCCCGATCCGAGAAGAGCCCACAACAAACTCAGTCGGGTATTCTGTTTTTTTTTTTTTCATCATCATTACAATATCATGTTAGTTTAATATATTTCAATTCAAATTAGAGCAGTTCGTTCACTCCCACGCGTTTTTATCGTCTAAGTACTCTTGCAACTTATAATACGATTTTTCTATCAACTTTCTTTTAACAAAGACTTTGAATTTATTAATTGACATTTCTAAAACGTCTTGTGGGAGTTTATTATAGAAACGTATACAGTTACCCTTAAATGAGTTGTTAATTTTATGCAGCCTACTAGAATTTACAACAAGTTTGTTTTTGTTTCGTAAGTTATATGATATACATTCACTCTTTTTATTAAAAGAGTCAATGTTTTTGTGTACGTACAACAAGTTTTCTAATATGTATACGCAGTGAACTGTCATTATGTTAACTGCCTTGAATTTGTTTCTTAGCGACTCTCTTGGACCCATATTGTAAATCGCACGAACGGCCCTTTTCTGCAGCACAAATATTGCATCTATATCAGCAGCATTACCCCAAAGTAGAATACCGTATGACATAATGCTGTGAAAATAGCTGAAATATATCAGTTTGGCAGTATCAACATCTGTCAGACGACGTATTTTTTTAACAGCGCAGGCTGCGGAGCTGAGCCTATTCGATAGACCACTTATATGGGTATAGCTATCTAGTGGAATTGAATTTTAAGAAGCTGTTAAGATACGATGCTGTGTAGAAAGCATAAGACAGCCTTACCAGGCGTCAAAGTTAGTCTACATTACATTAAAAAGCCAAGTATTCAACCGGTGTTAGATCCCAATAACCAAACAGACTAAACAATTCAAAGAGCTTGTAATATCTACTTAAATAAATAATATTGATATTTATATTATGAAATAGTGACCATAAAATACAGTCACGGTTAAATTCATCCAATATATGAAGCCAATTAACGTTTCACAAAGGAAGTAAGCAAATTACATTAATATTTCGACAGTCAAATTGTCAATCGAATCATCGAGTGTAAAGAGAAATAAAGAGCATGCTTTGTAGCAATCTTTATATTAATAGTATATGTTCATTTTTTAACTGACTTCAAAAAAGGAGGAGGTTATCATTTCGTCTGTATATTTTTTTATGTTTGTTACCTCATATCTCCCGACTGGTGCTCTTCATAGGGTCCCATTTTTTTCCCAGTTCTGATGATGGCATCCATGAGAAAACCGGATAAGTGTTAAATTTGCATAAGCATGTGCACGACAAATGGACGAATAACTCAAGATCACACCAACCGATTTCTATGATTCTTTTTTTATTGGAAAGGATATACTTCAAGGGTTTTTTTGGTGATAGTTTGGTTAGGTTCTGATGATGGAATCCATGACAAAGTGACGGAACGATAGGCGACAAAATCTTCTATAAGCTATCCAGATATTTAAGTTGCTTACAGTAACTTCGGTATGGTCAAGTGCTAGTCGTTGTTAAATATGAAGATCAATGGAACTCCTCAACGGCTTACAGTAAGGGTGCGATTTTTAGCAAAATATATAACTGTCTGTAATCAAATGGCAATGACCTGACGTTTTTTGCTGCATTGCAATATTTGAAAGGTGAATTATGAGTGAAGCGGTAGTATAAGCGTTTCGGGTTCGATCCCGGGTGTGGCGATATTAATGTAAATTTAACTTTGTATAGTTGTTTCATTTAAACAGTGTTATCTCATATGGGAAACGCGTTTTAGGTGTACACATATTGAGACAAATTTGTTACTTTCCTTCAAAAACAAAAAAATAACCGCCTTCAAAACAAACATACAAATTCATTAATATGCTCTAAAAAGTAAGAAATAATTGCGTATTCCTTTATAGTGTTCTTCGTATTGTTATATTTGGAGTCGTTGTCAGCCAAGGTACCCACAGGTTGGAGTTTGAATGTAATCACACCTGATGGTGATTACAGTCTAAGATGGAAGCGCGCTAATCTGTTAATAGGCAATTCAGTTCTTAACCCTTAGACTGGCCATGTCAACGGTTACGGATATGATACGATAGTTCTGTCTCAACTCGGACAATCATAAATATAGGCATCCCTTTCTTTTAAGTCATAATGTCTACTACTATTTCGCTTCTCGGTAATTGTCGTCATAAAATATGCGTAGAAATAACACCTTACAATATAAAAAACAAAAACTAAATCAGTTACAAAGTGACTGTTACTAACATTACGTGTGTCGCGTCGAAGGTCGTTGAGTTGTTTTACGGTATTGAAGTTATACTTCTTTTGGTGCGTTAACGAAAAATGATGAGGGTAAATTTTTACGATGCGCGCACTCCTTCACAAAAAACCAACACCCTAAAGTAAGCTATAGTCAAATTTTAGTATTTTTGGTTTAAACTATACATCCGCTTGAAATTACCTTTTCCCCTGGACTTTTCCATAAACTATACATCCGCTTGAAATTACCTTTTCCCCTGGACTTTTCCATAAACTATACATCCGCTTGAAATAACCTTTTCCCCTGGACTTTTCTATAAACTATATATCCGCTTGAAATTACCTGTTCCCCTGGATTTTTTTGAAAAGGTTTGTAGAGTGCGCCAAGTATAACTTCCAACCCGTGTACATAAGTACACAGACACATTTTTTTAATAAACAGTGTGTGTTTACTAGCGATTATTTGTGTTTTTGATTATATAAGCGATGCGAATAACAATGAAAATCTGTGAGGTGAGAAAAATGAAAAACGCGACCGGACAATCTAAGGGTTATGGTTTCTACACAGCATCGAACCGGAACACAAGTCTATCGGCGGTACATCTTTGCTAGTGAGGTGGTAACTAGCCACCCTATCAGTAAAGACAAAGTTTTGTCCAAAAACATTTGACATATCTAAATAACATTTTCCCTTTGTCATCTTTTATTAGGTTTGTTATATCCTCACGAGATTCCATGCGAGAATATGATAGACTCCAAATAAGACTAATACACAATTTAAGCGACATACGTGTATATTTTCGTAACGAGTCTGAGCTCGGATCCAATTTTGTAAGGAGTTAAAGATACTGCGGTTTTATTCTGAATAAATGCTAGTCTAGAAAATACAGCACTGTTATTGCGAAATCGTAAGTTTAGCACCTCTTTAGGGTTCCTATGCTCAATGTTTGTTAAAATTTTACGTCATTCTTTACAGGTTGCTTGGGTAGATGCAGATACAGGTCAAGAAAGAGTGTTATGGCGTGAAATCGACAAGCTTTCCAGAGTAGTGTTCCCTGCCTTATTTCTGCTTTTCGTCACACTTTACTGGCCGGTACTTCTATTGAAAACGAAAGCGTCTTCATAACAATTCATTCGAGGAATATAACAATCGATTAAGTGATAATTCGAATATATATTTAGTTTTTAAAGTGTAAAGACAATTTTAAAAGTGTTAGTTGGAGTTTCACGAAAGGGCTCCTGTGAAAAAAAATAGCAAATACGCTTTAAGTCGCCTTGTTATTATTTTATTGAAAGGCGTTTTGAAATTACATCTACCTTCTGTGTATATACATAGTTCTATGCTCAGTACCGTATTTAAGGTAAAGCTGACACGCTAACGTCACGTACTCCAATATACGATGCACTTTGAAATGGGTATATAATCTGTAAACAGAAATGAGTGATTTTAAATGTTAGCTAACTTTGAAATTGGACCTCTGTAAAAAATAAATAGCAAATACGCTTTAAGTCGCCTTGTTATTATTTTATTTAAAGGCGTTTTGAAATTACATCTACCTTCTGTGTAAATACAGTTCAATGCTCAGTACCGTATTTAAGGTAAAGCTGTCACGCTAGTGTCACGTACTCCAATATACGATGCATTATTAAATGGGTATATAATCCTGTAAACAGAAATTATTTTAAATGTTAGGTAGCTTTGAAATTGGACTCCTGTAAAAAATAAATAGCAAATACGCCTCTAGTCGCCTTGTTATCCCTTTACTTAAAAGGGTTTGAAATTGTATCTACCTTCTATGTAAATTTAACCTACCTTCCATATAACGGAAGTAATCTGCAACTGTGCTCGTTACGGTAAAGCTGTCACGCTGTTGTCACGTACTCCAATATAGGATGCACTACTAAATGGTTGTATAATATGTAAACAGAAATGAAATTTACTGTACATATTATTGTCAATAATTCCTTATATATAACGTTACATATTTAGTATAACACAGTCGAGCGTGATGGTTTAGTCCCATTCATTAGAAGGTAATAAAGTACTGTAGTTCTTAATTTGAGTATGTTAGGTTTTAGTTTTATTCAATATAAAGGTGTCCATGACTCGCATCAGCTCTTTCACTTGCATTGAGGTTTATAAAACATATTTATGTTAAGATATACAGTTTAGTTAAATAAAAAAATCAAATCGCATAAATTAGCAGGTGATACGTGAAAAGCCGAAATAAGAAAATAGAATAGGAACGAATACGTGACTAGAGATTAAATGAGCTTCTGGCACAGTATTAAATTTACTTTTGTCTCTGTCCTTGTGGAATTAACTTCATTTGGAAAGATATTGTAATGAAAATTAAAAATTCTTTATTCCAATAGAATAATTAAGCAATTTTGAATTGTATTTAATCGGTTAGTTGGCCACAAATCTACCACGTATTCGAAAGGTATTCCTTCAACCAAGAGTGTGGGACTCGCTGTAGTACAGCATATCCACTAAAAATCGAAAGGTATCCTCTGCATTATGATCTGGGGCACTAGAGTTTGAGAGCTCTAGAATTCTATCAGCTATCTCAATCAATCAAAGCGATAGAAGACGCGTCAAAGCTTGTCTTCTGACGCTTGGATTCCTCTTTTGGAAAGAGCTGGCCTCTGTGACGTTCTAATAGAAGAAAGTGACTGTTTTCCAACCAATTTTGCTGTTGCATATCAATATGTTCACCAACTAAAGATCACCAACCAGTAATATCAGAGAGAGGGAGTTTTACAAGAATAGGGATTGTATTTAAAAGAAGAAAGATGGATTTTATTAAGAATAGACCTGCAACCGCAAAACGCAAGGTAGCATTAGGAAGCACAAGCCGGAATTTTTTCCAGAATATGGACTGTATCTGCAAGATAGAAGGCGGATTTTACTAATGGTAGAGAAGCAAGGAATTCAAATTGAAGACAACGTTGATTTTATAACCTATCGCAATGGTGTTAGTGCTCGTTTCATTAGCACTTCAAGCATTCATTAGCATTTCAATTTCCAGAAGGGCATATTAAAGATGCATGTTCTTATTCTGTTGGCTTCGGCTGTAGCTACTCGTAATTACCATCCTAGCAGGAAAGATTTGGCAAGCACGTAGTTGCAGTTTTGGGTACGATGCTGTTTAGAGAGGTAAATACTCTTCTTACTAGTACAAATTTAGACTTTTTTTATTGCTTAGTGTTTGAATGTGATCACATCTGATGGTAAGTGCTAATACAATCTAAGACGGAAACGCTCTAATCTGGTAAAAGGCAATTTATCCCTTCGATTTCTATTGGCCACGAAAATAATAGTCGCTTGTCGCTAACGGACGGTTTTTGCTAATAGTTAAACTATACAATGTTATCGGAATCTCTTGGACTGAGTTTCGAACAAACGCCTCCATCCTGGATGAGCTTGGCATTAAAGAGCACCTATCCACTCAAGTGCCCAGTCAGATCTTAAAACATTTTGGGCATGTTAGTTGGCGTGGAAATGACTCTATAGAACGTCTTGTCGTTCAAGGGAAGGTAGAAGGCACAAGACCACGAGGGAGATCCCCGATGAGATGGACAAATAAAGCCTGGTGGCGCGGCGTCGTGAAGCGAGTACTGTCTGCATCGGGAATGTGATAACCACGACCACTCTGACAAGAGTGAAGCGACAAAGAAGAAAGAAGAAGACAATGTTATACAATAGTTTATTAAATTAAGACTTTGATGTAGCGTCATGTTGCGCTAAACTTTAAGATAGTGGAAAAAGTCCGTCTTGTATTCATACGCTCGTATCTTAAAAATTAAAACTTACCTCAAGGGTTTTCATTGTTATTCACATCACTTACATAATTCAAAACTCCTCGACCTTCGACGCAAAAACGTACCGTTAGTAACGGTCACTTTGAAACGGATTTATTTTTTGTTTTTCTATTGTCTAGTGTTATCTCTACGCATATTTTGTTACGACAGTTACCGAGAAGCCAAATACATAATACACACTATGACTTAAAAAGAAAGAAATGCTTATATTTCTGATGGCTGGTGGGGTGGTAACAAGACCGAAGCCACCAGCCCAGACTTAGACAAATTAGAAACTGCAATTTGCTAAATTGTCCCTATTATATACAGTTTAGATATTTTGATGGTCTTTGTCATTTTGATCATTATATTAGCCCATTTAATAATCTAGGTCATCTTTTTTTTAAATCGTATACAAAAGGTAGTACAGTAATAAATAGGATCGTAAAAAAAAAGGATATAATTGTATTATTTCCTTAAAAACCTCTCGCAATGTTATTGGTCTATTGTCCTTGAACTTTCTCGAAAATGATACCACAACGGGATTCCCCTTTGAAAGTAAACACGTTTTCATGGATTGTGTAAAAGGGGAAACCTTAACTTAAATTTAAAAGGAAAAAAAACTAGTTATCTTTAACCACACGATTTAATTAATTCCAAAGTTATTTTTGTGAATATTTTGATACAATTGTAAAATAAAGTTGCAGTTCTTTAGTCTCGCTAAAACTCGAGAAAGTATGGACCGATTTAGATGATATTGGTTCTGAATTATTTGTGGAAGTCCAGTGAAGGTTTAAAGCGTAAGTAAATATGACAACAGTGCTTGGAGTATAGTAGAAAAAACAATTTCGCTTTACCTCAGATACTATTTCTACCTGTCAAATCACTTTTTTGCTTTTTAATTTGTTTTTAACACATGATATTGAGAACCATTAACCCTTAGATTGTCTGGCCGCGCTTTTTAACGGATATAACCGTCGCCTGCCTCGCCACGCACGGACGTTTTTGCGTCAATTGCCCAACGGATCAAGTGATGAAGTTATGATTTTTATGTTTGCTAATACTTAAACTACACAATGTTATCTTATGTTTATTAAATTAAGACTCTGGTTTAGCGTGTTGCGATAAACTTTGAGATCACATCACTTATATAATCAAAAACACAAATAATCACTAATAAACACTTACAGTTAAAATACCACAAAAAACTTACACTTTGTCGCGTCACACGCACCGTTAGTAACGGTCACTATGTAATTGATTTATTTTTGATTTTTCTATGCATATTTTGTTACGACAGTTACCGACAAGCGAAATTGATAATACACGTTATGACTTAAATAGAAAGAGTTGCTTTTATTTCTGATTGCCCGCGTTGAGACAATTCCACCGTATCATGCGAACCAGTAGTTGACACGGGCAATCTAAACTTAATTCACGAACGTAACTATAATATTTGACGGATATTAGCGGGAATCTGGACGTAAAGGTCGCGTTTTTTTGATAACGAATTCATTTTGTTCCGAATAAGCTTCGACCACATCTTTTACTAAAGTTGAAACATTCTGCAATTATTATTCATCTTTTTAATTTATTGATTCTGAAGCAGTATGAAGTTTCCCATTACCTTTACCAGGACCTTTGTAATTATGTGGAGCTTTTGCTTCTATTGGATCTGATAACCGTTTCGTTTAACAAATACTTTTTGAAGTAACACTTCTTTATGACTTCGGTAGTAAGCTGTTGAATATGTGGCGAAAAGTGTGATTGGACGAGGCGAACGAACGCCGATTGTGATAAATTTAAATATATGTAAATTTGACTTCAGTGGTGTGGTCTAAAGCAAACTAGTTTTTTTTAGATTTATAACTATTATTTGACAATCGCTTTTCATTTTTTCGCCAATGTGTCGCATGTCGCATTACAATCGGATGTGGTCTGGGCAGTCAAGTAAAAGGCGTTCCGCATTGCAGCCAAGGTCAATATGGCGGTGCCAAACGCAATAACAGTTTCTTTTGTATCGTGTTTTTGTGAAATACAACAATATTTTTATTTATTTACCTAAATAAATTCATGCGTTTATTGAAATTTAATAAAACTGTACGCTTCGTTTATGTCTAAAATGCGCCATGATTTAATTACAAAGTTTTGACTTTTCGCTCATTTTCAATTTTGTGACACAAAAGTTTCTAGTTAATATTTTAGAAGGTAAAATTGGTAGAAATTGTGTAAAAGCTTTCCTAATAGATTCTTTTTCTGGTGGAATATCATATGGACATATGGATGGACTATAAATAATACTTTCATAGAGGACCATGAGATGCTAAATTTGCAATTACTCGAGCGTCATGGGGACTTGTAGAATTGTGAAGACTTATAGGAAAAAATATATGTTTTATAAAGAATTTCTGGTTATTACGTTTGACTGAGAGAAATTGCCCATCTGCCATAAGTGTAGCGACCCCCGTCAACACGGTGCACCATAAAAAGATAAGTAACAGCCCCATTAACATCCCAATGCTGGGCATAGCCCTCCTCACTCATAGCATAGACTCCCTGCGTTGCTCCATTATGGATTGGCAGGCATTTTACCAAAGTGGGCTATCTATTCCTTCTCTTTTATAATCCAATGTGTCGGTAATACGACACGAGCGGAGGGAGATCAGGCGCAGATCCGACGGTTTAAAGTGCTCTCCAAGAAAGGAGGTGGAGCACACCGCACCGTGTAGTGCACAATCATATAATAGAATGCCCGGCGTGAAGATCTTAACAGCATCTTAATTTTTTTTCTTTTTCGCTGAGAAATTGCATTCACGCATTAACTCCGACTCGTAACTCGGGAGTATCCTTTACAACCCAGCGGAACTCTCTTCATCCGTGAGTACAGAGGATCAGCTTGCGCATTCCTACCTAGTTTCTCGGATGAATCTGCCTGTGGATTCACGAAAGCGGGAGCAGGCGCGCAATCATGAGCCGTCTAGTATACCACCTCTTGCGGCGGTAAGAGAGAGGATCTACTGCATTCTCCCTCTCTCGTTTGCAGGCCCCTTTTAGCGAGATTACGGTCTCACGTCTCACTGGAGAGCATTGCGCCGATCAACGCGACCAAGAGGTGAGCATCTTCAGGTATCGTTGATTGGGAGAGACTTCTCTCTGACCAGCATTGCTGTTGCAATGATCACCAGCGTAGCATTGTGGAGAGCCGTCGGAGTAACAAGCTTGGAAGCTCCAGTGGCATCTATTGCTGCTGAACATAATTGCTTCAATAATTAGCAGAACGGAATAGAGTGAAGTTGCCTCTTTCTGCAAGGCTGTCATTTTAAAGAAGAAGGCGTTGATGAAGGAGCACGAGACCGTGACTTAGTGTTTTTCTAACACGTGTCAATTGCTGAGATGTAAATCTTTTCCAGATGATATTACAGACAGTAATTGCAAAGCTAGATTATGAATACTGTCTATAAAATCATTACGAAATCAATGTTTCTTTCTTTCTTTTCTTCTCGTTATAGGAGAGTAGTGATAAGGATGTTTACGTTTGCCCTCCAGTTCTTTTATAGTTGAATAAGCTTTCTGTACGATGTGTCTGGAGTGTCTTGAGTCAAATACTTGGCGCGATCTACTGGGCCATTTCTGTGTCAGATGCCGAGGGTACTGCTGGGTTTTAGTGGGTTTTCTGGTGGCCAGCGAGTCCCACAATATCAGATGAGTTTTCAAAGAAAGGGTGGACTGCTATAGCTTCTTTTCATCGCACAAGGTCAGGCAATAGAAGACGTGGATTGCTGCGCCTTATCACCCAGCCTTGAATCCCGATTCTGCTTCATCCGGGACATCGTATTGAATCGCACTATCAAAGCGCTGCTGTCCCATTTTAGGATGAGGCTTACCGCTTCTTAACTTTCCAACGTCGATATTTGCATTGTCATATAGCTTTAAATCATTGTGATAGCTTCGTTATAATTGTTAAGTTTTATATGTATAATTAATGTTAATTTGGTTTTGTTATCCTTAGGAATAGAGATAAATAGAATATTAAATGAGAATGATCATTTATATTTTTAGGTAATAAACTTTATAGGGTACGTCAAGGCTTACACAAAATTCTTTTAATAAGTAGAATGTATATAGTATTTGTTATTTTGGTTAGGTTAGGTACATTAGTATAATGTAATATTCTTGCTGAATTGTTGTTGTAGTTTCGAGTTCTCTTTAGAAGTCATTCATTATATTTAATTTATGATAAACCTGAAGACGTTAAACTCAAAAACTAGGTAATTAATTCTCATAAAATTCTGTTAATTTCATATATTATTTGAAATAATTTTAACAGTCGGAAAATTTGATAAAACGAAGGTGCTTGAATGCTTTTTACTTATTAAGTTATAAGTAATGGACAAATTTGTACGGAGATGATTGTATGTTTGTTGTATTGATTTAAAATCGTCATAAAATGAAATGTGCACAAAATTTAAGCGCTCCAAAATGTCATAAATATTAATAGAAATATAATACGCTGCTTTGGATGAATAATTGGCCAATATTTTAGTTAATGACATTGTTGAATTCAAATAGGTCAAAATATAGTTATGTCGTTGTTTTATTCAATTTTAATCAAGGACACAGAAGAATCCAGAAAAGTACTTTTTACTAACCACATAAATCGGCAAGTGACACTACATCTTGTGTGTACATAAATTTGTGACAATGTGACATCACACAAAAAGTCATGTTATTTTAAACAATTTATTTAAATGTTTGACGCTGTGATATCACAAAAACTCTTTATATTACTGTTATTTTAAGCAATTTATTTAAGTTTGTGACGCTGTGACATTACAATGACTCATTCTATCGCTTATTTTAAACAATTTGTTTTAATGTGTGACGCTGTGACGTCACAAAATGTTTTGTCATTAGTGACTCTAACCTATTTGTTTTTTGAAGTGTGTTTCCCAAAGCAGTGATATGTATTTGAATTAGTACTGTATATATTAATTAAGAGCGAAGTATTGTAATTGATGAATAATTATATAGTCCGTCCCGACATGGATAATAAATTGAGATATAAAGAAGTGTTATTTATATAAATATTACTCGTTTGGAGGTAACATCTTTGTTTTTCTTTTATTAAATTGTGATTTTCTCTACAGCTTGTTCGCATTAAGACTGTAATGAGTCATCCTTCTAACCCCGCCTCCTAACCTATCAAATCTTTCCAAATTACAAGGTCAAGTTCACAACGACCATTTGAAGAATAGTTCGATGACTCACTGCATTCGTAACGCGAAAAAACTGTAGTGTGAAACTAAATTTACTTAAAGTTGAAATCAATTATTTATAGGATGGTAGGGAAACGTTATCTATACAAATACAATTTGTGTCTCAGCTTGTAATTTTGAATTTTACAACGTTTTAGATACCGGCGTTTGTACCCTCTTATCTTTATGTTGGCTGGGCCGATTTTGACGACACTTTCACTGGCAAATAGCTGATGTTATAAGAAGTTACTTAATGTACTTTTATTGTAGAAAAATATAAGGTTTCGCGAAAACGAACATATAATGTCGCTGCGGTCAGTCGCTAATCAATTAAATTGGTAAATTGACTTGAAACACTTTGTGATGTAATCTCTCATTAAGAATGGGTTTCTCTATATTTTTATAGGATCTTTAACTAAGCCCGTAACACAGTGGGCAACATCTTATTCAATGTAAAGTTTCCCCACCATCCAATGTTTAAATATGATAAATTTACTAAAAATAAGAGCCAGTTATAACTTAACTATACTATGTATATATAAAACGTAAAATTAGAGCACAAAATGAAAACGAAGTGAAAATAATCGCTTTTTAATTTACATAGATTGTAAATTATTGTTAAATAGTTATGATAGTAGTAATAATAAATAGATAAATAGGTAGAGTTTAAAAATATCTTGCGTAAAAGGTTTATTACAATACTCAGTATAGTTTGGACTTGTGAGAGGCTTTGGCTGTGGCTAGACCAGGTTAGGCACTACCATTTTAAACAGCATCATGATTTATTATCAGGTAATATCACAGTTAAAGCGTGAAATTGTGACCAATTATTGTGGTGTCATAGGTGTAGTTTTCGTGTGGATAACCTGGATGCATGGCCTTCTATTACAGTTTGATATCCTCGAACTTTTTTAATGCAAACTGCGGTAAAAAAGGTGTTTCCGCAAGGCTATGGTACAGAAGCTTTTAAAAAGATAATCAGGTCCACTAAAAATAAACAGACAACGCATCAACGATGTCTATGGTGCTGCAGGTGCTGCCAATTTGTACCTTTACGGTAGTGACACATCTCCATGGCAAAACCATAAGAGGTAAAGTACCTCTTAACAGGTTTTACCTTAAAACTTTATCATCACATACAGGGTAGATTAAAATCAAGAGCTAACCTGTCGGCAATGAAAATATCTCGTTTGTAGAAGTAGGCACAACAGAAATTGAGTATAACATGAGTATATTAAAAGATGACATTCACAAGGGTATATATTAAAATGTAGGGATCCTTTTTAATATATCATTTCTTAATAGATATCTTTACACGTATTTAAATTGAGGATACCTCAAAATAAGTTAATGTGACAAGCCTTACGCAAATACTTGTGAATCTAACGAAATGTTGAATATAGTTTTATTACAATTCATGACAGTTTTTTTTATTTTTGTTCCTATTAAAATAATCCAATATAAGAAGCCAATTAATGTTATACAAAGAAAAAAGGAAAACAAATTAGACAACAATTTCCATTGTCAATCAAATCACGCATAAAAGAAAATAACGAAGGTTATTTTTAACACGCTTTTTCCATCGTCAAATGTATTTATAAAGGAATCTTTGAACTCGTTATTAGAGCACTAAAAAAAGTAGAAATCGTTGGAAATTTTGCACACTCTTCAAGGGTCTACGACAAAACAAGCATCTATTAAAAAATATGTCAATTTTTTCCAGGCCCTTTAGGATTTGGACTTGGATAAAGAGTACTCTTAAACGGACATACAATTGATGAATGTCTTAATGACTGAAATGCTTGGATTTGAATCTAGTGACTATATAGGTTCATTTAATTAATATGTGAAATTATTATTACTGTCAATACTCGGCCTTTAGATATTGCATTTTTCAAAGATTGCTAACGTTTAAAAAATCTTACGTAAATAACGTTTCATTTTTCGATATGTCTTGATATGAAACGTCAATACCATACATTTTTAAGCATTAGCAATGTTCAAAATTTACGATACCTACGGGCATTGTGGTGAAAAGAGTAGCTATAGAGTTGTTTAATTATTAGCGAAGGATCATTGGCAAATAAAATAATTTTGTTATCATCCTTAACAAAGTAAGGATGGTGATTAATATAAATGAGGAATAGAATAGGTCCTAATTCGAAACCCTGTGGAACACCCAGTTTTATTACAGACTCCGCAAACTGTTTTCCATATTCACATATGAATTTTAACTTCAGAAAGAATTAGCTTTTTAAACCAATAGTAGATTTATAATCATCAGACAGAGTTAACGATTTAAAAGAACTTTTTAAGCCAACCAAAAAAAATTCCAGGACGTATTACATATTGAAACCAACCGACCTTTCATCAATAACGTTAGAACATTCTAGAATATAGAATATATATACTCTAAGAGCGATAACCTGTACAATAAAAAAAATAATAATATAGAAATATACAAGCAGCTTTAGTGTTAATTGGTTTAAAAAAAGATTCTTCAAGTTATTTATTGGAGGTTACTGGCTTCGGCTGGCTGACTTTACGTAATTTGACTGTTTTATTACAATATAATAAACATAGGAATTTATCATCATATTTAAAGATTTGCATAATAGCATATATGATTTATGTGATATGTAAATTTTTGTGCATCCTGATGGCACAACTATTTGATTAGACGAATAAATAATAAAACTAGATGAAAATTAATCTTATATTATTGCGGCTTTATTGCTTTGAGCAATCTCTGCAAGATAACCTCAAACAGGAAAAAAGATCACATATAAAACGTGTAAGTCGAATGCAAATGAAACAATAATAGATAAATAAAATAAAACAGCAAATAATAATAACATTACTGACAAATCATTACAAGTAATTTAGAGCATTTCATTCAATCCGACGCCTTTTTTTTTCTCAATCTCTAAGTTTAATAATACGATTTTTAATTAGATTTAATTTAATTTTAATTTACTAAGTGACTTCTATATAACGGCTTCGTTTGTTACAGAATCGCATCAACTGTTAACGATTCAATATTAATTAAATTGTTCTTTTTATGTATTTTTAACGTGATATGAGATGCATTGACTTTCTTTTTTGGATTGGGTCAATATTTTGTTCATAAACAAGAATTTCTCAGATATTTAAATGTTTAATTTAAAGATCATTAAGACCAAAACAGAACATCTGTTCTGTGATTTCGGGGATCCATCCAGTTTTTCTTCGATTGTCTTAGATGGTGTTTCCCTTCGAGTCTGCTCAGATTTCCGTTACCCGAGGTAATCTTCTATCTTCCAAAACGACGGCGGCTTTGACCGAGACGTTACTAGCAGGATAAATGCAGGTTGGATGAAGTGGAATTTGCGATGCCAGAATGCCCCTTAAACTAAAGGGGAAGATTTATAAGACGATCGTAAGTCCTGTCATCCTGTATGGATCAGAGTGCTGGGCTACCAAAGGGGAGAATGTAAGGAAATTGCATGCAGCGGTGATGCGAATGTTGAGATGGACGTGTGGAGTGGCAAAATTAGATAAGATTAAGAATGAGTATATTAGAGGAAGTGTGAAAGTAGCACCAGTGACCGAGAAGTTAAGGAGTGGAAGGTTAGCCTGGTATGGACATGTAATGAGAAGGGAGGATAGCCATGTATATAAGAGGGTCCTAAATATGATGGTAAAGTGTGGATGAATTGTGTGAAAGAGGATATGTGTATAAAGGGTGTGAATGTAGAAATAACAGCGGATAGAATGAAGTGACAAAAGGAAACATGCTGTGCCGACCCCACCTAGTGGGATAAGGGCAAGAAACAAACAAAAAAACTTTCAGCAAAGAAGAACGTTGTAGAAGATGTAGTGACTAAAATTGAGAAAGGTGTGCTTAGATGGCTTGGGCACGTAGAGAGAATGAGTGAAAGGAGACTTATAAAAAGAGTTTTTGAGTCGAGAGAGAAAGTTGGAAGGGGAAGACCAAGGCGAATGTTCCGCGACCAAATCCAGGATATTTTAAATCGGGGCTAGGTCAAAAGTACTTTAAATCGACGAACTTGTATGAAAGGTTTAATGAGAATGAAAGAAGCGAAGGAGATATGCAAGGATCGTGGCAAGTGGAAGGACGTAGTCTCTGCGTATCCCTATGGAAATGAGGCGTGAATCCAACATATGACAAAACCAGTTCTTATTGAGTGTTTGTAGATTTCATGCATTTTGCTAAGGCCTTCCCAAGAATAGACCAGTTTTTTCAGTCACCGGCTTTCCTGTTCCATGTGACTCCAGCTGCGACCTTTTTATAGTCTTCCGATCTATAGACGGACGTTCCTTTCTTCCCTTTACCTTGGAGAGAAGAGGAAGAGATATGTTCCTTCTTTCAGATCGTGGCGAGTGGAAAGACCTGGTCTCTGACTACCCCTATGGGAATCAGGCGTATTGCTATGTATGTATGTTCTTTCAGCAGGTATTTGAGTTGTAAGCTGAATCTGGCAGCGGCATTGGAACAGGGCAAATCTTGGATAAGACATTACGCATTATGTATCGGTGGGAAGATAAGTGCGTAACTTCCTCCCTAACTTCCATTGGAGAGGATGCAATTTGTCTTCTTTAAAATCCTAAGATCCCAAAGCAAAATTGCTACGTCACAACTAGTTATCAAAATCCAGGTTTATCAAATAATGTAGCGTGATAAATTTATTCGGCTTGTAGTAATCTTTAACACGTATTCGTCTTATATTTGTGATAAATAAATGTTTTTAAAATTTATAAATCATTGAAATACGCGGCGGTAGAAATACAACAAAATGCACCTGGTTGCTAAGAAGTTTAGGGAACCCAGTTGTCTATGTATGGACCTTTGGAGTAGAATATAGTTTATTCCACTTAAGACACACACCACCCTGTCTAAACATCGTCGTCGTCGCTTCAACTAATGGATGTCCACTGCTGGACATAGGTCACACGTAATGACGTCCACAAGGCCCGATCTTGTGCCGCCTGGTTCCAGCGGCTACCAGCGACCCTCTTTATATCATCGGTCCACCTTGTGGGGGATTGCCACTCCAGAACATTCGGCCCCCAATGTCCATCGGTCCTTCGAACTATGTGCCCCGCCTATTGCCACTTCAGGTTCGCGATTCGTACGGCTATATTGGTGACTCTGGTTCTACTACGGATCTCTTCATTCCTGATTCGATCACGTAGAGAAACTCCGAGCATAGCCCTCTCCATCGCACGCTGAGTGACTCTGAGCTTCCGCATGATGCCCATAGTCAGCGACCACGTCTCAGAACCGTAGGTCATCACTGGCATTGAGGGATATCGGACGAAAATATCTGGCGTAGTTTCTCGAACGCTGCCCAACCGAGTTGGATTAGGCGGTTGACCTCCTTCTCGAAATTGGACCTACCCAGCTGGGCTATATATCCCAGGTATGTGTACTCGTCAATAATTTCGAGAGCTGAGTTCTCAACCATAATTGGGTGTGGCGGTACATGGATGTTAGACTGTCTAAACATACTGTCCTTTTATAAATAACCCTCAAAATTCTGTGTAGATTTGATACACTATGAGAAATTTTGCATCAGGATCTTAGGCTATAATGAATACGAGCTTGTTGAGTAAAATATCACTTTGCATCTTCGTCTATTTTGAGCTAAGGGATTTTTTAGTCTATCGCTTCCATAAGTTTTGTATCATCTGCTCGACTACGTTTTAGTTTGGCAGGCACAGCAAGTCCTCTTATTAAAACTATTGTTTAAAATTCATCATTGTGCTTTTCAGTGAAGGAAAACATGATGAGGAAACTTGCATATCTCAGTGACAATTCTGGAGTCCATAGTATGTCAACCTGAAGAAAGTTGTGGTTTTAAGGCTTCTATAAATGAGAAGTCTAGTAATGGGACGTTAATAGACAGCTATTTGTGTTACCTTTTTTGTTGCTTACAGTTTAGCCCTTGATTGTGAACTACAATGGCAAAATATCTCAATTTTTAACAAAATTTTCAAATGAATCTATTTAAAAAAGAATGGTCGTATGTGAGAAAATTAAGTGGCAATTTGAAGCTTGAAAGTTTTTTATTTTAAGATAGATTGTCAATTTGGCTTCAATTTGTTTTTTTTTAATCACGACACGATCATTTCTCGCTGAGCTATCGGACTTTGAATGAAAGTGGATCATTTTCTCCTTGTTCAAGCATATCTCCAAAACCAATTTTCGCATAGGAAATCGACGGTGCTTCTCTTAAACATGAAAATCTCATGTTACATTGAGAATATTGGAGAATATGGGCAACATTTTCAAATTCATGTTAAGGATTATAAGATTCTTTTTTTCTTAAAAACCATCTTGAGACCTTCTAAAGAATTTATTCTAGCATAAGAAACCCACCGAAGATTTTCTGTTTAACCATTGGTTTAGGAGATATGCTTGAATAAAGAGAAAATGATCCATTTTCAGTCGAAGTCCGATAGCTCAGCGAGAAATGATCGTATCGTGACCAAAAAAAACAAAATTGAAGCCAAATAAACAATCTATATGCACTATCCATATAGTGGTTAAATTGAAAACCAAATTTCAAGTCGTTAACTAAAAATAAGATCGAGAAAAATTACGATTTTTTTATCATCATATTCATTACGATTGGCGAAGTGTGTGTAGCATACGTCAGGAGCGCGCAACATTATTGTAACAGTGATCACGCGCGCTCGCCGTGTGACGTTGCCCAGCTATTCATTCCTACGCCGCTCCACGATTCTCACACCGCCGCAGCTCGCCGCCTACTGAGCCCGCGCCCCGGAATCTCGATATATATACGTAACGCGGCCGCGCGGGCGCCGTGGTTGCCTCGTTCTAGTACCGGCGCTTGTGATATGAGGTTCACATTAAATACCGGTGCCAGACGCCGAATAAATATGGATCAAATTCAATCGCATTTCATTTTACCTTCTGATACCATACGCCCAAATCCCATAAT
>JACTOM010000026.1:3557575-3649819 GCA_015832385.1 Elymnias hypermnestra
AGAGAGAATGAATGAAAGGAGACTGACAAAAAGGATTTATGAGTCAAGAGTGAATGCGAAAGTTGGAAGGGGAAGACCGAGGCGAACGTTCCTGGACCAAATCCAGGACATTTTAAATAACGGCCAGGTCAAGAGTACTCTAAACCGACGAACTTGTATGAAAGGTTTAATGAGATTGAAAGAAGCGAAGGAGATATGCAAGGATTGTGGCAAGTGGAAGGATGTTGTCTCTGCCTACCCCTATGGGAATGAGGCGTGATGCTATGTATGTATGTATGTAAGTATGTTTAGGTCCAATTAAAGCGATTTTTACATGGATCTATGTGATACTTTATGGAATAATCCTAGATTGGCTCCATCATGCCGGCCTGATGGCGATTTCTAGGGGGGTTCGGGCGTCCCCGCAGTCTCCAGTTGAGCCTACTTCAAACTCGGTTTCTTTTCGAGGGTCACGATGTATTGATTATGGCGTCTCGTACAACTACCACTCCTCATTCCCTCTTCACTCCTTGACAATCTGGAAGTACCTGAATTTTCTAACGCCTTACCGGCTTCCGTCTTCCCTGACTCCTACGATCCAGGTACTTTCAAAGCAAGAGTGAATAGGTACCTCTTAGGCAATCCCGGTTCACCTTAGGCTGCATCTACACTTAACATCAGGTGTGATAGCAGCCAAGCGCATGCCTATCTATCATAAAAAAAGAATATTGGTCAAATCATACAAGAATGTCTCTCTATTGAGCAAAATCTACAGTTTCATGTGTGTAATCATAACAGATCGACAGATATAGTTTCGCATAGATATTTCTTATACAATATAAATGAGATTACGTGTTCACAAGCAGAACTGCTCTTTGTGGTTCGTGAAAGAGAACGTAATGGGAAACTGGGTCAAGGTTTATGGGCTAACAATTGTTGTGTCTGCGCCTGTTATTCCTAAGCGAGTGTACGATCACATTCCCGATATATTTAAATGGGTTTTTAATTGCTTATCGCTTAATATTGTTCTTTATTGTCTATTAATGACTCACCCTAGTTTTGCGCAGGTTATTATATGCCTATATCTAGTTTATGTGTCGTAGACTCGTATGAATTTGATGCGTCGACAATTATTATTACATTTAAATGTCATATAATGTCTAAATATTAAAGACATGCCAAACAAAGCCCTGGTTAGCATAGTTTCATCTTTGACTGTATCTTCATTTAATATCAAGTGAAATTGCTGTCAAAGTTTGCAATAAAAAACTATCTGTTGTCCTCGTCCTCATTGGTCTAGTGGTTAGCATGTTTGACTACAGACATGAGGTCTTGGGTTTGAGTCCCGTGTCGGGCCAATCTAAAAATGGATATTAAGTTTTCTATTAAGATTTTCTCAATATTTGCCCGAAGTTGGGAAATGGCGGTGTGATCCATCCCCGTGCCTCGGAGAGCACGTTAAGCCGTCGATCTAGCGCCCAATGTCTCTCCGGTTGTGTCGGATTACCGTCACATCGGACTATGAGAGACCTGCCAATCCGCAGTGGAGCAGCGTGATGGGTCTATGCTCTAAAAACCCTCTCTCTTCGGAGTGAGGAGGCCTGTGCCCAGCAGTGGGACGTTAATGGGCTGCTACTTACCTTACCTAATCACGTGGGAATTTGGGCAATACTATTCACTTACTGTAGTGATCTTGTAAAGGATGAGTGAGTTTAGTGGTCTAAAACCATTTCCGTATTTATCCATATTTATTGCCTTTATATTCTTTGCAGTTTTGAGCACATCGTTTGTATGGTTTCGAAGTCTAAAACGGATATAAGTACAGTTAATTTTTGTGTTTTAAACAAATTTATTGTTATAATTTGTTATATAGTGATCGTGACTTCTTTGATACTTTAAACTATGTATTTGTTGCTTTTTATATAGTTTAGATGAAAAGACATTTATTTTTATTTGTTAACTTTTAAGTCAATGGGGTGTGTAGTTTTGAAAAAATCATGAAACCAGTGAACGTATCTATATTATAACAGTAAAGTTACCAGACATGGACTCTAGAAACCTGTCAACATAATATAGAGGGAAGCGTGTTAAACATTAAAAAAACACAAAATAATACTCCACTACATTAGAAAGGAAACCAACACCACAGATGTCAGCTATTTTATATGAAAACAGAAGTGGAAATGGGCAGGTCATGTAACAAGAAATAGCAAAGACAATTTGGCTAGTGATGTCGCAGAATGGTACCCAAGGGAAAGTAAGAGAGAAAGAGGAAGACCCGTTTATAGATGGGATAACGATAAAGGTCGCAGTCGGAGTCACATGTAAGAGGAAATCCGAAGACCTAAAAAACTGGTCTATGTTTGAAACGCACCAAATCTACAAACACTTAATAAGCAAAGGTTATGTCATGTTTTGGTTATTCCATAGGGGTAGGCAAAGACCACGTTCTTCCACTTGCCACGATCCTTGCATATCTTTTTCGCTTCTTTCTCATTAAACTTTCATACAAGTTCGTCGGTTTAGAGTACTCTTGACCTGGCCCTTATTCAAAATGTCCTGGATTTGGTACAGGAATGTTTGCCTTGGCTTTCCCCTTCCAACTTTCCCATTCACTCTTGACTCGAAAATCCTTTTTATCAATCTCCTTTCCATCCATCTTCTTTTAAACCACAACGTTGTCTTATCACACTTTGCCACTAACTTTCAATACCCAACTTTCATAAGTATTGGCATCAACAGTCCTCCATGCACAGCCAGTCTGGCCCTTTGAAACATCATCTGGTTATTCATAAAGCTTTATTCACTGACAAAGTGTTTCGAAAGAAATTAATCTGAAAACACATCGAACCCTGGAAACCTAGTGGACAGTATTTCAGTATAGTAATTACGAAGTCACTGAACCTATCTGAGACATCAGTAAAGATAAATATTACGAGACAATCGCGACCAAACTAATTGAACCCCCACCTCTCTAACACGTGAACAACGTAAATGCAATTCATCAAACTGTTAGCTAACATCAGGGGTCTGTGATGGATGGTTACTCCAAGGTCCTGCGTCAGCGCAATTTCGCTAACCGTTACAGTACATATGCAACAATCGAATCGTTTGCACGTCGTGACGCGAATCGAGACAATCGAGATATCGCGAGTTAAAAAGTGATGTGCCAATAAAATCGATTAGCTTTCCTATCGATTCTAACAATAAGGTGAGTTTATTATATAAAAAAACATAGATTACTCAATCTATTGTTTTAATGAACTATTGTTATAGTTGTTTTTTTTCCATAACAGTTATTTTACAATAGAGGTTTTGAATTGAGTCATTAAAGGATGAGTTTATCAAGTAGGCTCAAAAATTGTCAGTAGCCTGTCCGTTGGTTACAAATTTGCCACTGATTTGGAAAGTTGATTTCCCAGAAAAGAAACTGGAAAGAAACTTAGCGGTTACTATTTAAAATATAGTTTTGTACGTTACAAAGTGTATGTTTCTGTGTGCAACTGGAATCAAGTCCAAACGTAAGTAATGAGTTTTTGAGCACTTTTTGGCATTAAAATATAGCCTATGTCTTTTCTAATATTCTTGACTGTGTATATACCAAATTTCATTGAAATTGGTTCAGTAGTTTCGGCGTGAAAGAGCAACAGACAGAGTAACTTTCATATTTATAATATAAGTAGGGATATGTTAATTTTGACAATGTTTTTTCAATATTTGATTTTAGATTAGGTTACCCGATAGAACATTTTATAATTTGTCCATATTTAAACTGGTTGGAGACTTCGGCCGAGGCTAGTTACTAGCACAATTAGCAAATTAACATTCATTTCATTAAAATACTTTTGGATTGCAAAACCTTTAAAAGATTTTGCCACATTAGTAATTGATAACAATAAACTTGTAATACTATATTTTAGAGGGAAGAAGGTTTAGAAATCAATTGTCGGGTTGCACATACGCATTTTGAATAAAATACCCGTACCCCTTATGGGTTTGCCTCTACATAGTTTTAAAAAATATGTTAAAAACGTCCTATTACAAAAGATGAAGATTATTTAAAGGACACATTGTAACCTACAAAAACTATATTATAAAAGAGTAACCGTTGAGTTTCTTGCCGGTTTTCTTCCGGTATTACCAATGGACAGACTACTGACGATTCAAAAGTGCTTTTTGAACCTACTTTAATAATTTGATTTAGGCTATAAGACTTTATAAATTACGTTTCTGTATCTCTACTTTTGTAAATTGGATTTATCATCTTATTGTTTTTTAAACTTCAGTTAATTTAACTTGTAAGTACTTTAATGATAGCTATAAAATTAAAAATAATCATTATTAATTAATCGAGGTATTGTTTTGAATTAGTAGCTATTGTTTTATTTATTAGGTATTTTTTTTTCATAACAGGAACTATCATTCAATAGAAGTGAGGTTATGATTTCTTCATGTTTCGTTTAAATCATTGAAATGCAATTAGTTTATGTTTATTGTTATATGAGCAATAAATAAAAAAGCTGAATGATAATCATATAAGTCAAAACTTAGCCGAAACAAAAAGAATTTGTTATGAAACGAATGCGACCTTTACGTCCAGATTCCCGCCAAATTCCGTCAAATATTATAGATGCGTTCAGAAATTATTGGTTGTCAGTGTCAAATGTCAAAAACAAATTAAAAAAGTGGGTGTCAAAGTACACTCGTGTCAGAAATGAAACCTTTTTGCCAAAGTTTAGTTTGTATTTATACAAATGTAAAACTTTACATTCCCGAGACTTAGAGAGAGGGAAAAAGGAAGATATGGTATGAATTTAATTGTCATTAAAATATTGATAGTGTTGAAGATTAATATTAGTAATTTATTGATATACCAATTGTTTGTAAATATTAAAACTTCCTAACTTTCAAAATAATTAGCATAAAAACGTAAACAATTTAACCTCATGCGTCTAAAGAAGTTTCACTTAAAATAAAACAAATTACTTTAAAACTTATTGATTTCTAAACGACGGGACAAACATCAAATGTTTGACATTCAAAAACAAAAATATGATGAAAACCTACACTTTTAAAATAAATTTCATTTCTGAACGATTATTAAATTCAGTTCTTTTAAAGTCTATAGGCAAGTAATAATCGTAGTTATGTATAATGATCAATGGAACTCCTCAACGGCTTACAGTAAGGGTGCGATTTTTGGCAGAATATCTAACTGTCTGTAATCAAATTGCAGTGAGCTTACGTTTGTTTCTGCATTGCAATATTTACTTAAGGTGTATTATGTGTGAAGCGGTGGTAGCCGAGTGGGAGGGGGGACTTTTGCTTCTGACGAAGACGATGACTCACGCCGTAAGCCAAACTGTGGCGGCTCAGTCGCTGCTGCAGCCGCTTTTCTCAAGTATTCCAGTAAAAGCCAAACTGAAGGTTTACAGAGACTACGTCCGCTTCAGGCTGCTCAAGATACCAGACGAGCTGCGAATTCAGCAGAACAAGTGCCTACGTATGATAATTGGAGCCGCGAGGTATGTCAGAAATGACGTCATCCGTTCGTCCGGAAGTTGGCGAGGTGTACTTTTCGCTCGGACAACTCCCCCCACACACCCCCCCCGGCATTGCCAGTCAGCACCCAAATGCAACTGCCTCATTGGTCTAGTGGTTAGCATGTTCGACTACAGAGATGAGGTCCTGGGTTCGAGTCCCGGGTCGGGCCACTTCAAAATATTGAGTTTTCTATTTAAGATTTTGTCAATATTTACCCGAAGTTGGGAAGTTGGCGGTGTGATCCACCCCCGTGCCTCGGAGAGCACGTTAAGCCGTCGGTCCTGCGCCTGATCTCTCTCCGGTCGTGTCGGATTCCCGTCACATCGGACTATGAGAGTGAAGGAATAGAGAGTGCACTTGTGTACTATGCCTGCCAATCCGCACTGGAGCAGCGTGGTGGGTGTATGCTCTAAAAACCCTCGCTCTTCGGAGTGAGGAGGCCTGTGCCCAGCAGTGGGACGTTAATGGGCTGCTACTTACTTTACTTTTACTTACCCAAATGCAACAAATACTGAGCGTCCTCCTCCTACTGTCACCGCCTTCTGACGTAGGCGTAGATGACGGCGAAGATGACGCAATGGCAGTAGCGATACCCGGACTAGGCAACTTACGAAAATGACTTGGATGGACCAGCCGTTTCATTGCCTGAATCCCGCACCCCTCTACTGCAGTTGAAAAGAACCCAGAAGTTCTCTGGTTGCGGGTTCGATCCCTAGTGTGACGGTACCAATGTAAATTTCACTTTATAAAGTTGTTTCATTAAAACAGCGCTGACTCATATGATCAAATTTATCAGAATAAGAATCGCCTTTAAAACAAACTCTTTCTAACATAAGAATACCATTATTTTTCTTAGAAAAAAATCCATTTAGGAGGAAGCTCGTGTCGGAATTTGTGGTTATGAAATATAATAAGATGTTATACACAAAAATATAAATTCTCATACACCGTTGGCACTTTGCATAAAATAAAATGCAATATAATATAATGCCGAGGATATTACGAGAATATATATTAACTTTTCCCGTATTCGTACATATAAATATATCTTGTGTGATTTCTTTATATAGGTGAAGAGTTTGTTTGTTTGAACCCGCTTTTTTCAAGAACTATTGGTCAGATTTGAAAAATTCTTTATGTGTTGGATAGCCCATTTATTAAGAAATACTATAAGCTATATATCACTACGCTAAGACTAATAGAAAAGATGCAATAATGAAAAATGTTTCAAAATTGGGCAAATTTTTTCCTTTTGAAATCTTTCGCTGAATATGCTGGGTAAACGGCTAAAGTTTCGCAAAAATTATCTTTAACAAAATTGTTCCAATTTAAATGTTCTAAAACAAAGTCTTCAACAAAGTATATCTATCTTTTAAGGTTGACTCACTATAACCTTTTTTATGCTAACACAATTTGTTTCTCTATCTCACCTAGTATGTTATAAAAAGGAACATAAAGCTATTAAGTTTGAGGTAGAAAAGAACCAAATAAGTATAAAAAGCAGCCCCTTTAACTCTTTTAATCATCCCAATTATTATAACCTATAAATCTATATAAAATTTAATATAATCTTCTATTTCTATTCCACTTAAAAACAGATAAGCTGCGTGGTTTCCTCTGTATCGAATTCTTGAAAGGGTTTGTGTTTTAATGTCTGTCACTTTTGTTCTCAAATAAATAACCTAAAATGTTTCAAATTATGCTTTATACGACTTTTATTTTAATAATACAGACAGGTAGACTTAATTATTATATACAGCTGTGAAGAACCATCTAGAAATGCTTTTAAAACTGCTATTTTATTGGCATATCATAAATGTCGTGTCAAAACTCGCACTTATTTATTATTATTTAGATATTTAAATGTTTTATGGACCTATATTAATAATTTTTAAGAGGGCAATTAAGCGAATTGGTATTATAAATTTATACCGCTATAGAATATGCTAGTATTATTTATTAATGAAAAAAAAATTGGATTATACAATCGTTTGTTGTTATCCTAGTTTTAGATTACGCAATCTTCTCTTATTTCGTTTGTTTGCATATTTGTTTATATTTGGTATTTAATAACATACACACAATAACATCGAGAGATTATATTGCTCTGTTAATCAATAACAATTGTAAAATAGCTCTTAATCGAATCCCACACTCATTGTGTATTGGTCTTCTAATCTTCTTTGTTAATGGATCTTATAGCAGTATATTTAGTCCTTGCGGACTATCCCTCCAGGGAACTCTGGGCTTCTTGCAGCAAGGAGCGAATGCGGACGTCCCTATGCCGAAGAGGTCCAAAGATTAAGGAAAGGTAGAAGGAGGACCTTAGATCTCCAGTAGCAGGTGCCATGGTTGCAGCGATCTATCCCATTTTGGAGATTTAGAGGCAAGGAACGGTCTAATGCTAAAGAAGTCCAAAGATTCAGAACACTATCTGATAGGGCCCTGGTTAAAGGTGGAAGGAGAATTTTGGATCTCCAATAGCAGGGAAGACGATTGCGACGATTCGTACCATCTCGGGGAATTAGAGGTAAGTAGGGGCCTGATGCCGAAGAGGTCTAGAGATTCAGGATCCTATTCGATAGAGTCCTGGTTAAAAGCTGGAAAGAGGATCTTGGATCTCCAATAGCAGGTGCCACAGTTGTGATGATCCATTACATCTAGGGGAATCAGAGACAAGGAAAGACCTAATGCCGAAAAAGTCCAGGATTTTTGGACTCTATTCGACAGAGCCCTGATTGAAAGGTGGAAGGAGGACCTTGGATCTCCAGTAGCAGATGCTACGGTTGCGGCGATCCATCCCATCATGGATAATTGGCTCTACAGGGGCCATGATTCGCTGACCTGTAGATTGGTACAGGTGTTAATTGGATATGATTGCTTAGGCATGTATCTGTACCAGATTGTGGGCTGTGAGAAGAGGCCTTTTTCCCGTATATATAGGGCACCACATAGTGGCAGGTTGCCAGGCTTTGGAGCCCCAGCACCACATCTTGAAATCCTAGCTTCCTAGGTGCTATGTTGAGTGATGAACCAGATCGTAGGCTGTGAGGAGTCGCCTGCTTTCCACGTATATGAGGCAATTATCACCACCACTGCTCATCACACAATGGCAGATTTGGCAACTTGGCGGTTTGGGAACCCCAGCGCCACATCTATATGCCTCAGTTCCGTGGGCTCCTTAGTGATGAGGAAAGTTAGAGGGAAATGGCCTACTTCTCTGAGGATGTCATCCTACCGAAGGAAGAAAGAAACATTTATTCAAATTATACAGTTGTCAACAGAATACATGTAAGCGAAAATAACAATTACAATACAGAGATAAAGGGAGATCACAGCGAACGCTACTTCCTCTCGTTGGAAGAGAGAGTGCTAAGAACTCTCTTTGAGCCTGACTGAACCTTTAAATGTTAATTCATCAAGGGGCGCCAAAGTTAAAGGTTTCAGTGGACATCAGGACCCAACCAAAGGGATAAAGAAGGTTCCTGGTGCAGCCAGCTAGTACTTCATCCTGCGTGAATTTTCCAACGAAAAAAGTATATTTACTCCACCAAGTGAAGGAGAACGAAGGATTCTAGGCGTATAAGTGTTGAAACATTGAAATGCAGTGAAGCATTTGTTTACGATTAATTTACCATACTTTATATTCAGAATAAAATTTGCTGTAAGGCTCCATGATGATTCTGGTATTGTTAGTTTCGCATGATTGATTTTTTATTGCAAGACAAGCCCTTGAGTTTCATAGTGGGACAATAAATTGACGAATTCGAATCCTTAATGAAACATACAACGTAAAACAAATCATAGTTGAAAAAATAAAGCTTCTACAGATAATCGAACTAAAACAATGCAATATTTAGCATAAGGCTTAAATTACTGATGAGAATATTGAAAATATAATCCCGATACGTGTCTGATATAGCTTTACTGGTAATTATAATTACAGTTATATAATGCCTTATAGAATTTGAAGGCTACGGCTAGTAGAAGTCTGGGATTTGATTCCAAGCATGGTAAATTTAGAACATTACATTCTCTAATTTATTTCGGTCTGATGGACTTCGACCATGGCTAGTTTGGCTTACAACGATGTGGATAATTCATACGTGGTTACTTCTTACCAGATTAATACTCTTATAATTTGTCTATAACGAAAAGAACCTTCACATTTTACAATTTGAAGTTACATTTTACGATGTCTCAATACCTAACAAACTAGATCGTTACAGTGAAGGTCAATTAAGGTCATTTGCTTAAATAATTAGAAAATGAAGTTAATGTTGCATCGTTTCATTAAATTCGTGGAAAATTTAGATGACAACAATAATGACGATGAGAAAATAGAATGATATCCGAATGAATTCGATGGTTTTAGAAATAGGGCATGAGCCTTCGTGAATTTAAGTTATTTTTGTAATGGATACATAATGAACCACGACGATAAAAAATGCAAGTGAATATAATCCTAACTTCAACTAAATACATTGAAATAATATCGTAACGATGATGATAAAAAGGATTGAGATTTCATAGAATTGTATAAACCTATATTAGTTAATTTCAATTTTTGTAAACATTGTGTCATTCCTGGAGTTTATAACCGGTTTCTTTTCGAAATAAGGTACAAAACCAGTGATAAGTTCGTTACCAACGAGCAGATGATAATTTAGAAATTGATATTGAGCCTAATTGGACAAATAATGTTAAAATTTGACAATAAAATAAAATACAAACTGCACTGCCAATGACTTAAGTTTTGATCCTAGCATTTTTAGGAATTTACTATAGATAGATAATATTTTATTGTTCACCAGGCAAGAAACAATTGAAAAATCTAATCATTTCAACTAGGCGACGTTTTTTTTTCGCTGGAAATTGATTTAGAGCATGTCGGATGGAGTTAATCTCCATCCGGGAATTTGGGACTCGCTAAATACTCCAAAATACCTACTAAAACCCATGTTAAAACTAAAATGTTGACTGATGTATTCAGCTCTGACATTCCGAATGAATCCGACTCAAGGTTTCAAGAAATAGAGAGAAAACAGTTAATACTGCGCCTTCTGCCATCCTCTCTCCTCCGGCGGCTGCTGCACTCTTTACCTCTTTACTTTCTTCTTCTACAAGATGTCAGCCTTTTTTTATTGCTGACAGGTTAGCCCTTTACCTCTTATGGTTTCTACAAGCTTGGCCATAATCAAAGCCTCCCACCATTTTAGACTCAGAGAAATTAGAAAATAGTTTCCTAAATTTGGACCCGGGTCAGCGAGGCCTTCGTCACAAAAGAAGGAGGACACATCCCTCTATCCTCCCACTGAGAGATCGCTCTCAACCAAAGACACCAATAGATAGCGTTGGCCCCGGTGTGTGTGCATCTCACGACCTGGTGCCGGTACTTATCAAATCAACACCCGCACAAACGTGTAGGACAATAAACCCTACCCCCTGGAAAGTCAACTTTCCTAGTAGGTACGGATCGCAGCAACAACCGTGCCCGTTCAGGAGACCCTAGGTCCTCTGTCCATGGGCTTTAGAGATATATACCCTTAGATTACTAGAACTATAAGATATTTAGGGTTCAACTCGGGCAATATAAGCATTTCGTAATTTTAAGTAGTAATGTGTATTATCTATTTCGCTTAACGGTAACTGTGGTAACAAAATATGCATGAGTTACAAAGTGACCGTTACGGTGCGTGTGTCGTTTTGAAGGTCGTTAAGTTTATTAGTGGTATTTTATAAACTTTGAGTGTTTATTATGTGAATAACAATGAAAACCTTTGAGTTAAGTTTTATCTTTTAAGATATGAGCTTATAAATACAAAACAGACTTTTTTCACTATCTCAAAGTTTAGCGCAACATGACGCTACACCAGAGTGTTAATTTATTAAACAAATGATAACATTGAATAGTTTAACTATTAGCAAACATAAAAACCATAACATTTGGTTGTCTTCCATAAAAATCTTAGTCCCGAGGGGCAATTGAAGTTTTTTTCCATTAAAGAGCACGGGTAAATTACCAGAGCCATTAAAACGCAGCAATCTAAAGGTATATCCTTTCTACCTGTAAACTGCCTCATTGGTCTAGTAGTTAGTAAAGTGTGAAACCTTACCTTCTGTTAAAGAATTTTTAATATTAGACCTTTTTAGTGTAATTGGCGGTGTTTTCCATCCCCGTGCCTTGGAGAGCACGTTAAGCCGTTGGAATGCCAGGACATCTGACTATGAGAGTGAAGGAATAGAGTGCACTTGTAGAATATGTCATCTAACCTTTAGTGGAGCAGTGTGGTAGGTCTGTGCTTTAAAAAATCCTCCCTCCTATGAGTGAGGAGGCCTGTACTCAGAAATGAGACGATAATGGGCTGCTACTTACCTTTAGTACCTGTAAAAAATGCGGGTAACACCCCGGGATATAGCTAGTAATTAATAAACTAATAACAATGCGATTTTCTCTAAATCTAATTAACTTATCACTAATTAAGTATCGCCATTTAAATTGACTATTATGTTTAGTTATGGGAGGTTTAATTTCGACACCCAATTTCGGTATTCCCTAACTTGAAGTTATCGGTACGTTAATTATTTTATATGTTGAAAGTTACAAGGTTATTAAGTGTGATTTTCATTACTATCTTTTTCTCCAATTTTAAACTAAAATCTTGTACTTTTTTTAAAAACTAGAAATAGATAGAAAAATAAAGAAGTGAAGAAATATATATAATTACTTATTTAAACTGTATTAACACGACGGCAAATACAATTCGACATATTTACTTTAGATGGTGTTTATTTTGCGATAATATAAACCCCAATATGTATTTTATAAAAGTGAATTGTTTTGAATTATAGCCTTTTTTCAAAATAATTATAAAACTAACTACAATTACAGTGATATCTCTTAAAATATACATTTAAACTTCAAAATGTATAAAACCTTAATAAAATGGATATTGTGAGTTATCCTTAAAAGATAGATCCATAACATCGTGGACTTTTTTGTAGATCTGTAAAAGAGAAACAATCTTATCATACATTGTTTTTTTATATCTCTAAGAGATTTTGCAGCATTTTGAATGAAAGCTCCTTTGGGTTTTTGGATAGCTTTCGTTATTCTTCTGCCAATTTACATAAAAGCAACACATATAATGTAAATAACACACCCGAAAATCACTCTATCTATTGTTGAAAGACGTATTAAAATCAACTGACAATAGGTAATGGTTTTTATAATATTTACAACCATTTACTGCTTAGCATAAACAAGGAGAAAAAAATATACGTTGTTACATTTTTTCACAAGACAACTCCGAATGCTCGGTTTTCTGCAAAAATACAGGAAGCCAATATAAGTTCAAGAATTTATAAGAGGATTGCGTTTAAAATTAAAAATTCCATTCATAACAAAAGAACCCGGAATTCATTTAAAAACAAATTGCTTTTGTAATAAAACACTTCGCATTCGGCATCAGAAGCCTTGTTTAATTGTTTACGCTAAAGTAACATTATGTTTACAACTCAATCGCAAATATTTCAAGATACAAATATGTTATTGAATCCTTTTCATTATTTTCGACTTATTTTCTTTTTGTTTTTACTGTGTACAATGTTTGTCAGTGACCTCCTCTGGTGGTTAATATGACCTCTCCTCCTCCTCTCTGATTCCCACCGTGAAGGTGTTCGTATTCACGATATTGCCAGCCAGCATTCAATTCAAATACTAGGCGTCTCATGCCTCGTGATTTCCTACTGTTACCGCCTCATACCGTGGACTTGGATGAGTCAATAGCGAAACCAGTGGGAATCAGCCTTGGTGATATCAAGCAAAATAGATTACCAGGCATCAAATTGATGCTTGAGGTAGCTGCTCAGATAAGGCGGCATTACCTCGTGATGCGCTTTTCTAATCACCTCGAAGTTGAGAAGAACCAAGAGAAAACCTCTGCTATGGTCGCCTTCGTTGTGGTTTCAACCGACAGACGTCCACTGCTGGACATGGGTCTCTCCTAATGATGTCCAAAGGGCCCGATCTTGCACCACTAACGTCCAGCAACTATCAGCCTGACAACACACTGGACAAACTTCAATGGAATACGCTAGTGGAACCAACTCGGATAATATCGAACAAAATAGATTACCAGGCATCAAATTTATGCCTGAGATAGCTGCTAAGATAAGGTGGTATTGCCTAGAGGCGCGTACTCTTAATCTCCACAAAGTCGATAAGAACCAAGGGAAATTCTTTCCTATGGTCGTCTTCGTTGTCGTATCAACCGAAGGACGTCCTCTGCTGGATGTAGGCCTCTCCTAATCATATCCAATGGGCCCGATCGGCCACCCCTAATTTCCAACGGCTGTCAGCCTGACAATATACTAAGGTAACAAAAAAAGGTTAGGAAGGTATTGCTCAAGCCCGTAATTCCATGAAATTAAAAAGAACTCTAGGAATTCTTCTCCGATGATCGTCGTTGTCGTCAATCAACCGATTGACGTCAACTTCTGGACAAAGTCTCTTCTAATGATTTCCGCTGGGCTCGATCTTGTGTTACTGGCATCCAGCGGCTGCCGGTGACCGGCCTGATGTTTTCACAATTCGGTGGGCAATATCGGTGACTTTATTTCTTCTACCGATCTACTCATTTTTGTTTTGATCACGCAAAACGGATCGGAAAGCCCGAGAATAGTTCTTTTCATTGCCCCCTAAGTAACTTATGCCGAACCGTTGCTCATCACTGGAAACTGAGGAATATTGGACAAAAAGATCATACATATTTTCTGCAGGCGGTTGATCTTCTCGAAATTGGACCTACCTATTTGGACTTTGAGTCCCAGCTATGTGCACTCGTCAACAATTTCGACTGCTGAGTTCTCAACGCTGGCTGGGTAGAGATTCATGTCTATTTTTAGGCCCACCTGTTGGGTAACTCTGAAAAACTATGGAAGTGAATCACTTTCTCTCAGAAACAAATGCGATTTCGAAACGTCATTGTGGTTACTATTTGCAAGCAACAACTGCCGGCATAAAAGAAAAGTCACTTTGAATGGTAAATGGTTACATAAATCAATGAGTCTAATAACAATTGCTGTGTGCGGTTACATTTACTATGTTTAATGGACAATACAAGTTTCACATTCTAAATGATGAAATACTTAGAGCAGTAATTTTATATTAAACTTAAATATAGTATATTTGTTCCCATTTGCAAAACTAACACTACTTCACATGGTTTAAAATGAAGCCACTTCGGTTGTCTGTTCGCTTAGATCTTTTAAACTATTCCACGGATTTCAATGTAGTAATTAGCAATAGATAGAGTGTTTCAAGAGGAAGATTTATATATATAATACACATATAATATAGTACAAAGAAGTAAAAAAAAAAAACTACTTTTAATGTGATGTCGTAACAAACATATTTCTGTGAGCTTAAATCGCAAATACTGCTTAAACCTTATGAGATAGGTCAAATTTATATGCTACAGAATTATATATCTGTAAAATATCTATAAATAATCGAAGACGGTATATATTTAGCTCTAAAGGATAACTCACAGTAACCGTTGTTATCTTTAACATATTACAATAAAGTATGTATAATTTGCCAAGCGATTTTATTAAATACAATATTACTTTTTATCAAAAGAAATACTTTAAATACGTCGTATATTTCATGGAGATCAAAACCGATCAAAATAAAGATAAAATGAATATCTTTAAAGATATCGTAGGGTTAAGAAGTGCAAACGTGTTGTGGTATACTTACATAAGTATCAAAGAGATAAAGAGACACAATTCAGCTAATATTTGATACAATATATTGCTAATAATTAATACACATAATTCAAAATACGATTCCCCAAATTATGCCTTAATTCAACATGATTTTGAAGCCAACTATTGTATGCCATTAGTTCTCTACAAAAAATTGTTTGAGTTTTAAATGCGAAGGCTTCATATGAGCAAATAATGTATGAATCAACAATGATGGTGTCACAAAAGACGGATGTGAGCAAACTCTCAAGGCTCTACCATGAATGCATGGCGTGAAATTATATAATTATACCAATAGAAATAGCGTTGTAATCTACCTGAACCAGGCGATTTAGTCTGTGTCTCGTTTTTGACGTGAATACGTCTTTAAAATCGCAAACATGGGAAGCAAATTAAAAAAAAACGACAGCATCCATGCGAAATTCAATTACTCCACTGGACAGCTAAAGGATTAAAGAACTTATTATATTAAATCAAGACTGTAACACACCATACACGGCAGAGAGGGACACCATAAGTAAAGGTTCTTAACGCACGCTTAACTGAAGGAGTAAGCTGGTGAACGCGTGACGAGAGCGTTACAAAACTTGGCAAACAGAAGTTGAAAAGGAGATATAGTTTAATGAAGTCTGTAGGCATGTGTCAGGAATAACATCGTTAAAGGGTACTAATAATTATTACTTTTAACTTTTTTTTTTGAAAATTATTAAAAAAGTAAATAAATAGGGTTTTCATAATAAAAGGTCGATATCCAAACTAAAATATTCTTTACTTCCAGTAAACTGTTTTTGTCAATGACTCTACCACCGGTTCACAACCTACAGACTAGATGGAGAGGAATCCGGCAAGAAACTCCATAGTCTATTACACTTCTGTCTTTATTCATGTTATATTTAATATAAATTACAGTGAAATACATCATCAACAACCTTTATCATTAAATATAAAAACAAATATCACACAATTATCATTATTACATATTAAAAAGACATCAGTTTTAATTTAAAGAAATACACTTAGCTTTGTATCGCAGAGCAGCCCTTTTTATGACACCACTAACTTAATATACAATAATTCGTAGCTAACGTTGATTAAAAAACTGCCCTCTCGACTAACTTTTACATTTGTCGTTAATGAGGCCATTAGCATAAACCACCAATGGCAGTGTTTGGTGGCAAATATATTTCCTAATTATCTTATTTATTAAGAAACTTCCATTCTCCGTTAGTATTTAATAGTTACAATTAATATAATTTAAGTAATTCTAATCATTTATGAAATATTACAACTATTATATCACAAATTGGCATCGTTTACAATGTTTACAAATTCACCAATCGGAATCAACATTTGTGATGTTTCAAGGTCATCGTTTTCTAAGAATACGATTTAGTCAAATGACGAACCGTACCCTTTATTTAAAATATTATTTTAATTAAATTATTTGATTTAAAGCTGAGAAGGAGATATAAGTTAGTGAAGATAGAAAGAGTGAGAGATACGTTGCATAGTTTCATATATAACTTTAAGGGCAAAAGAGGTGCGAGCACATATTTTCTTTTACTTTTTCTCTCATATCTTTCATTTCAGTCGTGTAGCCTAAGCCACAGGTCATCTCTGTGCTCTCACCTGATGGTAATCGTAAAGACATTCTAAAAAAGCTATTCTTCTACGAAAGCGTTATAACCTGGTAAGAGGCAATTAGACTGCATCGTAGAACGCAAATTTTGTTTTGCGCATTTTTACTTGGCAGTACATCTTTTGCTGTTAGGGTAACCAGTCCAGGATTGGGATCTAACCTGGAACCTCTGCTCGCAATTCAAATACTCTCACTGCGGCAATAAAGTTGATGTCTAAGTAACTAGTGTAGGAAATATGAAGGGAAAGGGCGTGACGCTTTTTTCTTACGTGACGATTTCTACCAACTCCTAACTCACGCCAGTCGCAAGAAATTTTACTCCTTTACATCATTTATGCTTTGAATGAAGTCTAACTAACGCAGTGGTGCGATTATTCGCTTTGCTAGCAGAGCTAGTTACCACCCCACCAGCAAAGACGTATGGCCAAGCAAAGAGAGTTGTGCTCTGTAGAAACCACAAGAGACTGTATCATCACCCATTATCAGGTGTGATTACAGTCAAGCGCTAACCTGTCAAGCAATAAAAATATAGATATAAATGAACTAGGCCAAAGTCCTGCGCCTCAAAATACCCAAGAAATCGAACGTAAATAGATAGGGTGTAACTTTTTTTTTACTTGACGGTATTTTAGAAATTGACCCCAGCCTCGTTAAGAAACTTTACTCCACGAGTAATATAGTATTTAAAATAACTAATATAATAGAAGTTCATAATAAATACAACTTTTAATTGATCTTTGTTCGTGTAGCACTGATGCTGTCTGGAGCGATTAAAAAGTTTGTTCAAATTCAATAAAATAACGACTAAAGTTTCACGGAAGGGATGAAGTATCTTAAATGGTAATTGATTTAAAGTCTAAGATTTATTATCATTATAAACGATGTCCAGGTAACAATCCAATATAATTATTTTAAGCAAAAATCGTGCCGGAAATGTGTATATGTGATTTGTAAGATAAGTTCTTCCATATTTTAACTCGTAAGTTATAGAACTTCACAATAAATCCAACATTTCATTGAGATTTGTTCATGTAGCACTGATATTGTCTGAATAGTTGGAAAAGTTTGCTGAAACTCTGCAAAATAATAACTAGACCTCAATAGTTTCATAATAACTGTTCAGTTCGAGCTTTTCGAATATTCATGCTTTGAAATAAATGAGTTTTCACAGGTAAATCAAAAGGTAAGTTATAACACAGTTAAGATATTAATAGCCCAAAGCCGCTTACAAGTCCAGAAGAATACAAATTCTAAAATATAATTTACTAAATTTCTTTTATCAGAAATTGAACCCAGAACCTGTACTAGTGAAGCCAGTACTCACATCATTTTTCATATTATAAAGGCATAGAGTTTGTTTTAACGCTATAATTTCAGGAACTACTAGTTCAAATTGAAAAATTATTTTATTTTTAGATATCCCATTTATCGAGGAAGGTTATAATTTTTACAACATCACGTTATGACCAAAAAATAACGGCGCAATAATAAAAAATTGTTGCAAAAACGGGTGATATTTATCCCATTTTTGAGCTTCTTTTGCGTCCGCTGCAAAAACGATGAAAGTTACGGGATAATCATATATGACGAAATTATTCCTTTATAATATATCTAAAAGAAAGTATACTGTACTATATCTGTATCTTTTAAACTTGAGTCACTATAACCTTTTATATGACAGTCAAATCTATCCTCTTTTTCATAATGTATTACTAACCATTTTTTACTAATCCCCTCTCCTATCTACACTAATATTATAAAGAGGAAAGATTTGTATTTTTGTATGTAACGAATAAACTCAAAAAGTACTGGACCGATTTTAATAATTCTTTTTTCATTAGAAAGCTACATTAACACTGAGTAACATAGGCTATATTTAGGACTAGATTACTAAAGAAGTCTTTAGAAATTCCTGTTAAAACCAACCGAAGGTGTAAAAAAATTTGCCATAAAATGTCTGTCATCACATACGCTGTAAAGAGTATTAATGATAGGACAAAAAAATGTTCGACAATATTATAGAATATATTAATATCTACAAAAAACTTTGTGAGACCATATGTCTAACTATTGTAGTTCCGTCACTATAACTACTTTTTTACATTTAACAAATTGTTAGAAATGCCGATCAAAATCAGACCGTGTTATCCATACCATTTATAAATTTTTATCCAAATAAATAATTTAATATTCAAGACTGTCTCAATACCTGATGATTACTTTTTGAATTATTGAAATCGGATTGTCCATTGAAAAGATATCATGCGATTAAAATAAAAATAGCGGCGGCGGCTGCTACGCAGCGCATCGAGTAACTAACTCGACGAGAGAGGGGCAGTGCGGGAGAAGGGGGTGCATTATGAACTAGTTTACCTTGGGCAGTGGACGCAAGCAACATTGAATATTTCGAGTTTTTTTAACACATGTACAGGGAGGCTGTAAGATAAGCATATAATTTTTTTCCAATTTAGTTTTATGGTCGTTTTAATTATCATGCTTATAACTTAAATATCTGTACCTATTTATGTCTACCCGTGCGAAACCGGGACGGGCCGCTAGTCTATCATAAAGTGATGATATGTAGCCAATAACCATACTTAAATAGACTTTCCAACACTAAAATAATGTTTCAATTTGAACCAACAGTTACTGGGACTAATACAACAAACAAACTTTTCAGCTGTGTATTAGTAGTTCAATATAAAGTGGTTTTGTGTACATTCAATATTTTCAAAGTAAACAGTTATTTATTCCAATAGTGAATGATCTCGTTTGTTTGCGCAAATAGATAATATAGGAGCCAATTTTGTTGAAAATAATTTGTATTTTTTGCTTTGTTTATTTTAAAGTTTTCGTTATGAGGTTTTGAATTAAATAAAAGGTTATTAGCAACCTTTTCTTATCCTAATACTGAGCATAGCCCTTCTCGGTCATAGGAGAAGATTCTTAGAGCATAAACCCATAATATCATTTCCCAAAGTTACTCAAGTTACTCAAGAGTGTCTTCGAACAGTGCGTGTTGCCAGTGATGACCTACGGTTCTGAGACATGGTCGCTGACTATGGGCCTCATGCGGAAGCTCAGAGTCACTCAGCGTGCGATGGAGAGGGCTATGCTCGGAGTTTCTCTACGTGATCGAATCAGAAATGAAGAGATCCGTAGTAGAACCAGAGTCACCGACATAGTCCTGCGAATCGCGAACCTGAAGTGGCAATGGGCGGGGCACATAGTCCGAAGGACCGATGGACGTTGGGGGCCAAAGGTGCTGGAGTGGCGACCCCGCACCGGACGGCGCAGTGTAGGGAGACCCCCCACAAGGTGGACCGACGACATAAAGAGGGTCGCCGGTAGCCGCTGGAGCCAGGCGGCGCAAGATCGGGCCTTGTGGACGTCATTACGTGAGACCTATGTCCAGCAGTGGACGTCCATCGGTTGAAGCGACGACGACGACGACGACGACTCAAGGGATATGAAGGTTTCCTTAAGATGTTTACCTTCTCCCTAAAGCACAACGATGGATTGGAAAAACAATCAAACTTAGCTGTACCTTCCCTGTCTTCGAACCACTAAACCATCATGCCTTTTGCTATATTAATATTCTAAATAGATTTTTTCTCATCCTATCTGAATGTCTTTAGTTTAAAATCACACACTTTATCATCTGGGATTTTGTAATGAAAAAAATGAAACAATTACGTCCAAATGCGCAATAACTCTTAATATATTGCTTAAGCTATTGTTTTTGAGCATAATATGATATCATCTTGTGATAATTAGTTATAAATTTGACAGTTATTACTTAAACAGTTTATATTAATTAATTATTACGATTTTGTTATATAAATGTATCCTTTGTAGCAACCGCAGCAACTAGAACTTCTTTAAAAGCTTTGCAATGATCTGTTATTGTATTTAGAGAAATGGGAAAATCCAGAATGAAATATGAATCTAAATCGTACTAATAACCTGAACACAGACCAGTTATTTCATCAGAATTAGAAGAAACGTTTCAGAACAGTTACATACGCAACTTCGTCTGTGTCTACTTAGATGTGAGTAAAGAGTTGCCTTACTCTAAACCTTGGTTTTATCAGAATAGTAGTTTCTCTAACACCTTTACAAGTATTCAAATTTAGACAGCATATCCCATACTACATCTGGATAATGTAAAGGTCTTTCCCAGCGAAAAAGAACTTCAGGATTTGTCAATTTTTGATCTATAAACAAACATCATACAGTTAAGTCATTGAAAAACAAGTCTGCATTATTCCAGACGACCTTATATTAACATTGTGTTAATCTTACTTCTTGAGGTTAACCAGTCCTATGTCTCCAATAGGTCGTTGGATAAGGAAATACCTTGACCTCATCTTGGTAATCTTGGCATATAACTTTAACATCAGCTTATGTAAACACATAACATAATTTAATGTTATAAAAGGAACATTTTCTGCAAATGCAATCGCAATTATATGGTTCGGTTTTTCATAGTCCTTTTCTATTTCATTCTAAACCCAATGTAGGAAATCCTTTTCAATATTACATTTGCGTGACTCGAGCACTGTTCTTCAGCTCTTTTTACTGAAACGAAGCAAAATTTTATAAGAAACCTTATCCTTTCCAGTTTTATATACATTTTATAGTTGCGGTCCAAAGGCTGCCCTATAAAAGTAACCCCTGCAATTGGAGTTATATCGAATGAAAACCACGAATCTATCAAATTATGTTTCTCATATAAATAACCATGTCATTGATGATAACTTCGAGGTTATAGAAGAAATATTCGCTATTGTAGCAGGGATTTCAGATTAAACTTTGTTTGGAGCTGTTAGAGATTATTATTGTTTTATATGTTGGATTGCCATTAATTTAATATATTTGTTTATTATGCTGAGGTCTTTGTAATTATATAAAAACGTTTACATTTGCTACATCCGGTTTAACGCTGTTCCGGAAATTCCCAAATTTAATCAAAACTTTTGTATAGTCGTCGTTTTTACGACGACTGTGATTGGTGGACTTATTATTTCTAAGCGGGGAGTTTTACAAGGTATAAGAAATGTAGTACAGGACAATGAAGGAACATTTGCCTAGTGACAGGTCTTAGTTTGTATCAACGTTAGTATTGTGTTTTAAGTCATTGAAAGTGTGAGCCCCTTCCACAGCTCGCACTCGCAAAGATTGCCGATTCAGGATCAATAAAAATGCCACCAGATTGTTTACCCAACGCCCCGCCGTCCACTTGTCACCAGACGAGGCTATACTGTACGATCGAACTGTCGTTCAGCAGTAAAGTTTACGCCGAATTGGCTTTCTATTATGTCGTGTTTACAACTGACACGCGTACACTATTGTGACAAGCAAACGACGCTAGTTGGCTCTTTATTTGTCAAAAAGTATATTTCATGATTGGCGTTTCATTATTCGCCAATCACGGGGTTTACATTAAATGCACAAATAACTTTATTCTAGGAAAAACAATACAAACGAATATATACATGCTATAGTTAACAAAACGTTTTTTATACTATTTACTAATGATTTATATATATAGACTCTATGTACGAGTTAAATGGTGTAAATATCACACAGCATCGTATTAGAGCGAAGTCTCATCTGAATGAACGCCAATTTTAATACCAGCTTGGCCACTGGCTTCCCTCGAGGCGTCTGACCCCTCATTGGTCTAGTGGTTAGCGTGTTTGACTACAGACATGAGGTCCTGGGTTCGAGTCCCGGGTCGGGCCAGTTCGAAATCGATATTGAGTTTTCTATTAAGATTTTTTCAATATTTGCCCGATGTTGGGAAAAATTTGGCGGTGTGATCCACCCCCGTGCCTCAGAGAGCACGTTAAGCTATCGCTCCTGCGCCTGATCTCTTCTTTCCATTGTGTCGGATTGCCATCACGTCGGATTACGAGAGTACACTTGTGTACTATGCCTGTCAATACGCAGTGGAGCAGCGTTGTGGGTCTATGCTTTTAAAACCCTCTCTCATATGAGCGAGGAGGCCTGTGCCCACCAGTGGGACGTTAATGGGCTGCTACTTACCTTTCTATGGACTCTAAGTTAATGAAATATAATAGTCGCGAACAGAAAGTGTGTAATATAATAATGAAGAATCTGAGAATAGTATTATTTATCCTACAAATGAGTGAGCGACTTTAAAAGACTTCTTTGTTCCAAATTTTTGCAAATTGCTACAGGATCGGTAATTACGCAAAAGTCGCTATCTGAAACAGAGCAGATGTACATATCTAAGTAAAATTTGTCTGTATGCAATAATAACATATGCTATATTTTTCATATCGTGACAATATTTGTATAATTAAACGGAGAGTAAAGGACATTGCATTTGTTTCTTGTAAGACGGGGAATTACAGTAACTTGATGCGTGACAAGCAACAGTCATTGTGCTGCTTGCTTATTACAATAAAACCTAAATCATTGACATCTTATCTTGAAGACAATGTAACGTTTTGAAATAATCTTTTTGGCTACATTAACTAAACGTACAATAAACATTTGGTTTCTTTTATCAACTTTCTTTTCTTATATTTGCACAATTTCTGACTCTTTAAAGATCTGATCTGAACGTTGTGGTGTAAAAGAACGTAGTGCCTAAAATTGAGAAAGGTATGCTTAGATGGTTTGGGCATGTAGCGAGAATGAACGAAAGGAGACTGACAAAAAGGATTTATGAGTTAAGAGTGAATGCGAATGTTGGAAGTAGAAGACCAAGGCGAACGTTCCTGGACCAAATCCAGGACATTTTATATAACGGCCAGTTCAAGATTACTCTAAACCGACGAACTTGTATTAAAGGTTTAATGAGAATGAAAGAAGCGAAGGAGATATGCAAGGATCGTGGCAAGTGTGAAGAAGAAGAAACATAGGTTGATTAGGTTAACACCCCCGAACAACCTTGCGGGTGGAATTTTTTAAAATCAGATCTTAGCTGACCTCTATTCAGCAAAAGGAACATTCCTACCAAACTGCAACTCTCTATGCCTTATGGTTCCAGAGATATCATGATGAGTCAGAGAGTCAGTAGTTAATATAATACTAAATTTTTTTTTTTTCAGGCCGTCAATGTGCCCATATAGTTTTACAAAATGATAAAAAAAATACACAAGAATACAAAAAATACTAAGAAATATTGTTAATAATACAAACTTAAACTATGTTAGTATGTCTTATGTACTAGAACTTACACTACTTTCTTCTTCTTCCAAGCCCGGTATGTATACCATTTCAGTGCCTCCAGAGAGGGCTATCCCACTTTTTGGCCCACGTGCTGAGGAGGATATTGGTGCTGCCTATCACCCTATTCATCAATGATACAGCATGTTTGCGGATGATCACGAAGAAATCATCCACCCGTGCATCCGCAAACATTGCTGATGCACTAAAGCACCGTGGCATCCCCAACACCGCCCTTAACACGTTACTGAACTCTCAAGGCACTATAGGTCCTCTGCGTATAGGTGGTCCACAGACTGCACGTGTAAAAAGACTGGCAGTAGGCTCTTATTTGTGCCAGCTTTACTTGCGTCGTACAACAAGCAAATCTGCGTGCCAGCATATTGCCTCGAACCGATAATGCCCTGCGCTCACGTTCCAGGTCGCTGTCATCACCCAGACATTCCGTTACAATATGCCTGAGAAACTTGAACTCAGCCATCCTCTTCAGGGGCCTTCCACACAGTTGTATTTGTGGATCAAACCTTAAATGCTTACAAACTTAATACCCTCTACTCAGCAAAAGGAATCATCATCATCATCTCAACCGATGGACGTCCACTGATGGACATAGGTCTCCTGCAAGGATTTCCACAATACACGGTCTTGTGCGGTTTGCAACCATCGGCTTCCGGCGACCCTTTTCAGGTCATCTGTCCATCTGGTGGGGGGTCTACCAACGCTGCGCTTACCGGTACGCGGCCGCCACTCCAGTACCTTGGGACCCCAACGTCCATCGGTTCGCCTAGCTATGTGCCCTGCCCATCGCCACTTCAGCTCGGCGACTCTTCGAGCTACGTCGGTAACTCTTGTTCTTCTGCGAATCTCTTCGTTTCGGATTTGATCCCGAAGAGATACTCCTAGCATAGCTCGTTCCATCGCCCGCTGTGTGATCCTGAGCTTCCTAATAAGGCGCATAGTCATTGGCCATGTTTCGCAACCGTAAGTCATCACTGGCAACACGCACTGTTCATATAATTTTGTTTTTAGACACTGAGGAATGTTCGACGAAAAGATTTGACGCAATTTTCCGTACGCAGCCCATCCGAGTTGGATTCGGCGGTTAACCTCTTTCTCGAAATTTAATCTGCCCAACTGCACTGAGTGCCCGAGGTAGATATACTCATCAACTATTTCGAGTACAGAGTTTTCAACTATTACTGGGTGGGGCAGCACATGAGAGTTTGACATGACTTTCGTCTTGCTCATGTTCATTTTGAGGCCCACCTGCTGGGATACCCTGTTGAGGCTTTCGAGCATAGCATTAAGGTCTTCCAGAGACTGTGCCATAATGACTACATCGTCAGCAAAGCGTAAATGTGTTATGTACTCGCCGTTTATATTGATGCCATATCGGTTCCAATCCAAGAGCTTGAAGATATCCTCCATTGCAGCAGTAAAAAGCTTCGGAGAAATAACGTCTCCTTGCCGTACTCCACGCTGTAAATGGATTGGTCTCGTGTTCTGGTCTTGTATACGGACTGACATCGTGGCGTTTTCATACAAGCATTTTAGAACCTCTATGTAACGGTAGTCGATTCGGCATCTTTGGAGCGACCTTAAGACTGCCCATGTTTCCACCGAATCAAAGGCTTTCTCATAGTCCACAAACGCTAAGCAAAGTGGCTGATTATACTCTTCGGACTTCTGTATAATCTGCCGCAGCGTGTGGATGTGGTCTATGGTACTGAACCCTTTTCGGAAACCGGCTTGTTCCGGAGGCTGGAAGTCGTCAAACCTACGGGCGAGACGATTCGTGATGACTCTCGAAAACAACTTGTAAATGTGGCTTAATAGCGAAATGGGCCTGTAATTCTTCAACAGAGTGTTGGCAAAAGGAATATTCCTACCAAATTTCAAGTTTCTACGCCTTATGGTTCCAGAAATATCGTGATGAGTCAATAGATACCTGGATATCTCTTATATATAGATAGATATTGATTAGAATGTCAGTGATCCGATTTTGTCAAATGAAGAGGATGTTTCTAAAAGTATTCACTGTAATGATAAACCAATTAATCATTTATCTGGAATTAAATATGTCAAGGCCGAAATAAGTTTCCAAATAGCAACGACCTGGATTAACACGAGTTTTCCAAGATAACAGTATCGTTAATCAATTCAATGAATGAAATATTTCCCCTCACAAAATCAATGTAAACAACTTAATTATCTATTACAAATATTTTTTGTACAAATAACTTTGTTATCTAGAAACTAATCAGTCAACAGTCTGTAGCAGCACTTGAGATTGTAAATTTAGGACGAAGTAACTCTGATGGAAACATATTTATAACTTCGCTTGTTAGGTATCTATACAGGATTTAATTTTTTTCATTGACATCTAAATTTACACATGCATCCATTTAAAAATCGATACTGAGTTTTCTATTAGGATTCGCTCGATATTTGTCTAAAGTTGGAAAATTGGCAGTGTAATTCAGCCCCGTGCCTCGGAGAGCACGTTAAGCAGACGGTCCTACGCCTGATCTTTCTCCGATCGTGTCTGATTCCCGTCACATGGGCCTATGATAGTGAAGGAAATAAAAATGCACTTGTGTACTATGTCTGGCAATTCGCGGTGGAGCAATGAGATAGCTCCATGCTATAAAACCCTCTCTCATATAAGTGTGAGGAGGCCTGTGTTCAGCAGTGGGACGATAATGGGCTGCTACGTACCTTATCTTAAGGAGAGGGTAATTGCTGACGTAGCACTGTAACCCTAACAGAAGCGAGTAGGAAATAGGAGATGGAAATTTATATAACTCCTCTCTATAATATGCACTTGGAGTTCACCTTCATCCGGTAAGGCAGAGTGGAATACCTTAACAAACCTCTGGTTCCTAATTTCCGATTAACAAGGGCTTTATAGGGTGTTAGTGGGTACTCTACACTACCGATGAGTTCCACACTCCCCTTTGTCTTAACGGGGTGCGTAAATCTATTTCCAACGATAAAAAAGAGACTTCTGTGGCTTTAAGTGAGGAAGCAGACCTCGTCATACCGACTCAAACCCAGCAGAGATTCCGACCTACTGCCCCAGATACGTCCAAAAAACCCTCAGGAATCAAAAATCGAAACCCCGAACACTATACCTAGAGAAATTTGCCTGATTCTGAACTCCTCCTCAACACTGAAAATTTCGAGACTATATAATTTGATATGGAATCCCGTAATACGACGAATGAATCTTTAAGTCTTTTTATTAAGCACCACATACTTAGATCACTCTTAAATGCCTTCAACATTTCCCGTTTTGAGAAAATTTGCTATGAAAAGTAGCGTTTGCTAACGTCGTCGTCGCTTCAACCGATGGACGTCCACTGCTGGACATAGGTCTTACGTAATGATGTCCACAAGGCCCGATCTTGCGTCGCCTGGCTCCAGCGGCTACCGGCGACCCTCTTTATGTCGTCGGTCCACCTTGTGGGGGGTCTCCCTACATTGTGCCGCCCGGTGCGGGGTCGCCACTCCAGCACCTTCGGGCCCCAACGTCCATCGGTCCGTCGGACTATGTGCCCCGCCCATTTCTACTTCAGGTTCGCGATTCGTAGGGCTATGTCGGTGACTTTGGTCCAGCTACGGATCTCCTCATTTCTGATTTGATCGCGTAGATAAATTCCGAGCATAGCCCTCTCCATCGCACGCTGAGCGACTCTTAGCTTTCGAATGAGGCCCATAGTCAGCGACCACGTTTCGGAGCTCTAGGTCATCACTGGCAACACGCACTGTTCGAAGAGCTTTGTCTTCAGACACTAAAGGCTATTAGACGAAAGGATACGTAGTTTCCCGAACGCTGCCCAACCGAGTTGGATTCGGCGGTTAACCTCTTTGCTATATCAACTATATATCATCCAATGGTTTTGTGATGACACAAACACGGTGGTAGGCAAAAATATGCCACCTAGTATCCTTCCTTCTTCAGTCTCTCACTCTCTCTCTACAGTCTCGCAGAGGAAGTCCACTCGAGTCCCACCATCATTCACTGAAGAGCATTTTAATTACCATGAATTTATTACGTGACATCAATATTAATACCACTTACCGTCGGGTGAGATCACAGTCAAGATAATCTGTCAGCAATAAAACATATCGTGACCGTACTTTGCTAGTTACCTTATAATCATGGTAATTATCCTACCCAGAATAAATAGACAAAGTTGGAAATTACCAATACAAATGGAATGCATAATCCGGATTGTGAAAATTTTTTTCAATAATACACTCTAATGCTGTTGTTTATAGAGTTTATATTTGATTAAAGTCTAGTTGTTTTTTAATTGCTGACTGGTTACCTTGATGTTAAGATATATAAGATAGAAGAGCCAATCTGGTAAGAGATAATTTAACATCAACCCATTTTTTTGCAATCAATGCCGACTATGGGATCGGGAGGATACAAACTCGCAATACTCACTATAACCCAGTGGGAGCCATCAACCATGAGTGGGGAGCCAGAGGTTCGTTAAGGCATTCCTTTCTGGGACCTCGGTTTTAGTCGGCCCACCGATAATCTACACGAGGAAGCGGTGTCTTAACCTCCGGCACCGCTTCGTCGGAGCTGGACTGTTTTGGTAGCATTCACCCTCTCCCTTTACCAAGTGAGATGACAGTCACGCAAAAGGAGACAACCGCTCTCCAGGCCTGTTCTCTTATAAGTATTGCTCATATAATATTAGCCAGTGAGAGGTCTGTGTCGATCAGCGACGTGATAATGACTCGCTGAGGTCCAGGCGGGACATTCTGCCACCATGACAGCTGGCCGACGGCTCACAGCCAAAAGTTTGATACAGGTATTTGCCAATGCAACCAGGACTGGTAAGCACCTGTACCAACCTGTAGAACAGCGATTTGTCCAGATATCATCAACCTGACTAATCATCTAAAAACACATATTATCGTGGTATGCACCTGTAAGTAGTATATTTTTAAATATGTCGCTAAACCACGAAAGTTTCAGTTTCCAATCGCATTACAGCTAGATATGAGGTTGTGGGAAAGGTAATATTGCTTAATAATGCAGACAAAGTCAATATAGTGGTGCCCATGGCTCGCATCAGCTGCTTCAATAGATTTTACTCTAGGAAAGGTCCAGATAAAGAAGGATTACTTATCTTATAAAACTTTGTATCGCGTCATTATATTTAGAAGTTTGACAAAAGGCGGTCTTAAATAAAATTGGTGACCCCGACTAGTTTTCATCAAGAGTTGAGCGACGTACCATCCTTGGTGATTAGCTAGTGATTTTTCTAGTCGCGCCTCTAACCAGCCAAATTGGTGAACCCGCGCTAGTACAAAGATGGCAAAAAAAAGCAGCGATGACGAATATCATAGCGACGTTGCTATGACAACGCGTCTACAAATGAAAAAGAAATGTCAACCCGTTGGACATGATCACACCCTTCTTCGGCAACGGCGTGAAGATGTCACTGCGGAGCACCGCCGTCCGGCACCCATGCTGCGCCTCCGCGCAGCACGCGCACGCACAGCAGCAGCAACGACTCCTACTGTAGCCTCTGCAGTAGTTTTACCTGTAAATAGTACCGCGCGACAACACCGGACACCGCCAACCTGCATCGCCGCACTTCTGCAGCCGTCGTAATGGTCCGTCATGCCTGTGTTTCTGAGCTGCACGCACGCCGCCACGTCGCCACGCTGCGGCCCAAGGCGCCACAAATGACAAAGAGCCCATCGAGCTGTCACTACATGCATCGTGCTTCAAGCTCTCAAATTTTTATCGCCCCTAACCAGGTCTCTGGGGGGGAGTGATGTAGGGAACTTATATAAAACCTTTTGCGACTGGCCTCTTCGCGTGTGCTAATAAAATAAATTCAAATAATTTCGAATAGAAAATTTCAAATTCAAATTATTCCGAAGAGAAGATTTCGACAGCCACGCGAAGAGATCAGTCGTTGCTTGTTATCCGCGCCGTCAAGTCATGTTCCGCTCATATGTATAAATCATCTGCCAACTATAATCCTGCTACACGGCTATGCTGGAGCATCCAACTCGCACATCGCGTCGCACTCCGGCCAGCCAAATTGTTTTTCATTACGAAAAATCTCCGAAAACTTGATACGCAAAATCTAATTGAGATGTGAAGATTATATAGAGAGGCATTGTTTTATAACGTGATCCAGATAAAGTTATGGGGGATAGTATATAATTAATCATATCACAATATGCAATTACAAGATGTGACCGAGTTTATGCAGTTAAAATTGTCTCAGTAACATTTAATATAAAACTACAAACGTGAGAAAAACTTTTACAATCGCGAAACTTGTTTATAAGATTACACCATGATCACTTAAATTTAAAGTTTAAATTTGTTTAATACCTCAATATTAACAAATACGTAAAATAATCATAAATTTGCGACACACAACCGACAGTTAATATGATATATTTGTATATATTACATGTAATTATCACAGTGATCTTAATTAAAATATACCGGCGTGGGAAAATCCATTACTTTTAATACAATAAATATTGCTCAATGTATAATGCAATATGCATTTCTCGAGAATAAATTTATTAGTAAACACTTGATAGTAAGTGGTGATACAATCAGAGATGGAAGTGTACTAACCCGGTAAAAGGTAATTACCTTGACACAACATCGTACAGGAATGCTAATTATTTTCTTGACGGCATATCTTTGCCAGCAATGTGTTAATTAGCCAAGGTCTGAACCATTTTTCTTCACGCTGGGAAATACCTTTCCGCACCCCGTTCAGATGAAATCTAAACGAGAGTCAGGGAATCGCTGGAAGTAAGCCAGAATACCCACTAAAAGCCATCGACACCCTCCTTTATTGCGGCACAAGAGGATGGACATAATCCGGAATTTGCAATAGGAGGCCACTGTCCTGCACTCTCTTTCAATAGTGAGCATTGCTCAAACTGTACCCTCCAACGAAAGGTCCCTTCTGACTAATGACGTCAAAAGATGCTGGATCATTACGCCGGGCCTTTTACCAGAGAGTGAGTTTCACGTTTCCTCTTGGTGAATATACTATGTCTGTAAGGTAAAGATCCGTGCTTCATAGACAACCAATTATCTAAGTGGGGAGGGATCGCTATCCCCCCCCCCCCCACGTAGCCGGACCATTGGAGATCTTGGGTCCTCACTCCACCTTTGGATCAGTGCTTTCCTGCTGTAGATCTAATCCTCCGAACCTCGTAGGCATTTGTTGGTGCCCTTTCGCTACATGCAGCCTTGCACCGATAGACAACTGCTAGAGTCTTCGCCATAGGAAGAATTTGTTGACAGCGGTCAGAGAGTCAACCCACACTAGTGCACCGTACAGTGCCATCCAAGACACAACATAAACGTAAAGTCTCCTGCATGGCGACCCTGGTACCCCTCGTTCCAAGCCAAAGCAGAATTGATAGGCCGAGAGATGAGCCAGTCAAAATGTGGTCGATATCTCCATTTGCTATTCAGCGTTAAGCCGAATTACTTTATCAAAGCGTCTACTTCCACCAAGCGCCCTGCAACAAAAGCGATGCTCCAGGAGGGGGACACCTTCTGACCCAGACTTTGAATCCGGTCCATCAAATTCATCCCAACTTTGGCTTAAAGGCTTGCCTAGTCGTATGTATTGAGGGTGTCCTCGGCATAGCACAAAACCACCAACCCGAAACGAAGCCGATGTTACACAACACCCGCCTCAACACTGACCCCTGTGGTACACCATAGACAAATTGATGTTGGAACAAACGGCCACCGCTTTCCCATGGCTACCACTTCATTAGTCCAGATCCTGTCACAGTAGAAAACACACTTAGCAAAGTCTAACGAGAGCAAATATGCGTATAAAAACTATTATGAATGTACTCGTATGTAATTGTAAACGTGACAAATAGGCAGGGACGGATTTAACGGGGGAAGGGTATCCGGGGCCTCCAAAATAGAGATTTCGAAATTATTAAAAAATGTAAAAGTGGACTGTTGAAATTTGTTTCAACCGTTATCTTTATTCAATGAACTAATTCGAGGATTTCTTAAAATAAGCAATGATATTCGGAAATCTCAAGGGAGTGAATATAATCTTTAAGTTCATGGACGCGATTATAACTCCAATACAAAGATTGCCAGTTGGGATGAAAAATGTATATTCTGCGTAATTTGTATATACTTTTATATTTACATCTGTAATTCAGGTGACACTTAGCACAATTGTTAAACTAGCCTTTAAGTGTTTTAGTATAGGTGTAACTCCGAAATAAAATTAAAAGTGCGTGCGTACAAAGTACACATGTCAGAAGTGAATCCTCTTAAGCGAACAGCCATTGACGCGTTGTTTATATTTTTACAAATACAAATAATTTATTGAAATCTCAAACGACGAATTGTATATAAAAATTAAATTTTGGATTTTATTTAAAATTTAGAAATGAGAATTTCTGAAATATTTTTATTTTTTATTTCATGAAAAGTGGTATATTAAATTATTAAAGGTAGAGTGGCAAATTAAATTGTGACATGTTATTTCTAAATATTAAAACTACCTAACCTTCAAACCAATTAGCATAAAAAACGCCACACATCCTCGTGACGCTAATCATGCGTTTCATACGTAAAAATTTTCCATCTTTCCCCCTGTAAAAAGTTTCACTTCAAAAATAAAATAAAATAAATTTCCGCGAAAAAATCGCTTGATCTTCTCGCTAACTTAACAATTGTTTCAATAATATATTACGTGGTTTTAAAAAACTTCCGTAAATAAAATCTTGACGTAAAAGGAATGGTAATTTGATTTAGAAAATAATTTATGGCCCAAGGGGGGTGTGTACTTTTTATTCCCCTGATTTTCCAGACCTCTGAATCCGGCCCTGCCCAAAGGGCTGTCAAACGTAAAAATACAATGTTGAATTAAACATCTGTCTTCTATTATATGTCTTTAATACTGTGTAAGTTTTGTATTAATAAACTATTTTCCATCGTCTTTTATTTTTCCTTACGTCTTTAGTGGCAAACGACCTCTTTTGGTAAACGCTTTGAATTTTCCGTTCTCGTGAGACTTACTACGTATACAAGTCTATATTTCTACTAAAATTGATTGACATGATGCGATAGTTCTGTCTCTACTTGGCGAATCAAATAAAAGTATCTCTTTCTTTTTAAGTCATTTGTATTATCTATCTCGATTCTCGGTAACTGACGTAACAAAATATGCGTAGATATAACACCAGACAATAGAAAAACAAAAATAAATCAGTTACAAAGTGACCGTTACTAACGATGCGTGTGTGGCGTCGAAGATCGTTACGTTTTTTCGAAGTATTTTTTAAACTGTGAGTGTTTAATAGTGATTATTTGTGTTTTTGAGTATATAAGTGACGTGAAGAACAATGAAAACCCTTGAGTTTTAATTTTTAAGATATGAGCCTATAAATACTAGACGGACTTTTTTCACTATATCAAAGTCAGCGCAATATAACGCTACACCAGAGTCATAATTTAATAAACAAACGATCATAATTTAATAAAAATCTTAATATTCGGTAGTCTTTCATTAACATTCCCAAGAGCCACTTTAGCGTCATTCGACCCGCGACGCAATAATTTCCCAAGCAGACGATGGTTATTTCCGTTAAAAAGCGCGGGCAAATCACGGGGGCCAATAAAACGCGGCAGGACAGTCTAAGGAATAAACTTAATATCAATTTTCTTTACTGAACCCAGAACCTTCGGATTTATACATGACTACAATAACAATAACAAAACTTTTACTCGGTGTTCATAATCAATGGGCTTAAACTTTCAGTTTAAATAAACTTTTCAATGCGAGGAGTATTTGCTCGTTGAAATTCTAACAGAAAAACTCGCCCGAATAAACAAATACACTGAAAAAACAGCAGAAAATTGTAAAATGTTTGTTTAAAGCTCAAATACATACNACAAGCTCAAATAAGCTTGAGAAACAGCGATAAAATGAAGGGGACGTGGGACTAAATGGCGTATGTTTCACATCTGTTCCTTCTTCCGTGAATTCTCATTCGGAATCATCCGGTACACGAGGCAGTAATGCGCAATAAACCACTAATAAATAAATACCGTAGAACTTCGTGGTATTCGTGATAGGTTAAGTGTCGTGAGAATAAATTCTTGCGTATTGCCTTTCAGTTAACCTTGTATTGTTATTATCTCCAATGGCTCAGTATACCTATCTACTTCCTTACTAATGTGATTGTATTTATTGCCCCTGGTTCTACTCTTGGTTGGGTAAACAAAAGTACATTCCCTTGGCCTTATTAGTTGCAAATTAAAATTCAATCTTGCCAAAAACAGCCCGGTTAAATCAAGCTGAAGAGTCTGTTTGCTTCAACGCGCTTATTCAAAAAACTACTAAATTGAATTGAAATATTGTTTCAGTGTTAGATAGTGCTATTATCGAAAAAGGCTATAGACTATATATTATTACGCTAAAACCAATAAAAGCGACGCAACAATGAAAAATATTTAAAAATCGAGAATGTTCTCTTTTCTCTTACAATTGAGGGAGCACCATTAAACCTGTTACGTGAGCTTTCAATTGAGGGTGAACTTTTAGGCCTTTTATGTGAGATTTTAATTGAAGGTGTATCTTTAAACATTTTACATGAGCTTTCAATTAAGGCTGAATCATTGAAACTGTTACGGAACTTTCAATTGAGGGTGAACCATTGAACCTGTTACGTTAGCTTTCAATTATGGGTGAACTTTTAAGTTTTTTATGTTAGATTTTAATTGAATGTGTATCTTTAAACATTTTACATGAGCTTTCAATTAAGGCTGAATCATTGAACCTGTTAGGGAACTTTCAATTGAGGGTGAATCATTGAACTTGTTACATGAGCTTTCAATTGAGGGTGAATCATTGAACTTGTTACGTGAGCTTTCAATTGAGAGTGAATCATTGGACCTGTTACGTGATCTTTCAATTGCGGATGAATCATTGAACATGTTACGTTAGCTTTCAATTCAGGGTGAACTTTTAAAACTTTCAAGTAAGTTTTCAATGGAGGGTGCTGTACAATTTTGCGTAAGAATTAATTTAGTTGGTTGATTTATGTTACAATGAATGTCATCCATTGAAAGCTCAAATCAAAGGTTCAAAGGTTTTTCTATGTAAAAAGCTTTGTTAATATGTGCTATATTGCGTAGGAAATAATTTATCTATCTACTTAATTATTAACTGCCTCGTTGGTCTAGTGGTTAGCATGTTCGACTACAGATATGAGGCCCTGGGTTTGAGCTCCGGGTCGGGCCAATTCGAAATCGATATTGAGTTTTCTATTAAAGATTTTCTCAATATTTGCCTGAAGTTGGGAAATTGGTGGTGTAATCCACCCCGTGCCTCGGAGAGCACGTTAAGCCGGCGGTCCTGCGCCTGATCTCTCTCCGGTCGTGTCGGATTCCCGTCACATCGGACTATGAGAGTGTTGGAATAGAGAGTGCACTTGTATACTATGCCTGCCAATCCACATTGGTGGGTCTATGCTCTAAAAACTCTCGCTCTTCTGAGTGAGGAGGCCTGTGCCCAGCAGTGGGACGTTAATGAGCTGCTACTTACTTTTTTTTTTACTTAATTAGTTCTTAGGATTATATCATCAGGTGAGATGGTAGACTTGTTATAAAAAATAAGTTTACTTCATAAGGATTGCTATTTCCAAAGCGATGCGATTGAGAAATTTGTTTACGCTTTTATTTACACCTGAGTTAGAAGTCTGTGACTCTTGTGTGTAAATGTTATAGTCCCATTGGGACTATTGTGAAATAGTCCTTCGTAAGCAGGGATTTCAGTTGTATACTCGTCTGGATAGTTTAATGAAATTGTATTTCTAAATTGTTGTAAAGTTAATAAAGAAATGAGTTTGAGCTTAACAAAAAGCGAGATTCAAATCGATTTCATTCCATATTGGAAACGAACTTAGTTAACAGTATGGTTTGTTTACTGACAGGTGAAAGCTTGAGTGTAATCTCACTTGATAGTAAGTGATTATACAGTTCTGATATGGGAAGAAGTGGTTTACTTTTGCTTTTACATAAAACTACATTCAAAACAATTCAATTTCATATTAGGCACGAAATTAGTTAATCTTCCTTTTTTTATTGATGACTAGTTTAAAGGTAGACTGTTATCTCACTAAATAGTAAGTGATTATACAGTATAAGATGGAAACGTGCTGATCTGGGAAGAAGTGGTATACTTTTTCTGGGTTTAACAAAAACCTAGATTCAAATCGATTCCATTTCAGATTGGGCATAAACTTAGTTAACATTACTTTTGTTGGGATTGTTGAGATGGAAGCGTTTTATCCTGTTAAGAAGTGATCTACTACTTATGGTTTCTAAACAGCATCGTGTCTCAGGTCATTTTTAAAATTATAAACTATAAATGTTTTTATCCAGATAACTAATATCTTCTTGCTATATAACTATAGACTGTGTGTTTGTTTTTGTGACTGTGTGTTTCTATATACATAACATTAACTCAAATGACTTGAAATTTAGCATAAGGATAGAGACCTTTTGCTTTAAATGTGTCGCTATCTCGTTTAAATATATATCCATTTTATTTTGTAACCTTGTTTAAACGCACTGTGAATGCCTAATTAGTTCTTACACATTCGTCTATGTGACGCTCAATCAAGTAAAATCAACAATAATGTATTCACAATCATAATTATATACGGTTTTAGGAGACCGATCCCGAAAACGAAGATAAATGATAGAATTAATGACACCTTTGAAGATGGGACGTACAAAATCGATCCTGATTAAAAAAAACATATTTATAAACGTTTTATAAGTATTTATGATCTATTGTGTTACTACTTCTAAATGAAACGAAAGTTTTATAAAAAATGTATTATTTTACTAAAAAAACACGAAATTCCGAGTCAACGCGGGTCAACGACCTCGCGACCACCGATAGCTAGAGGTCGTTGACCCGGTTTAGACGTCAGCTGTTTTTAATAATGTGTTTCATTGCTGGTTTTCTTTTAGTGAAATAGTGTAATTTTTATGAAACTTTCGTTACATTTATCTATAGATAGATAGATTGTATACTTTATTTTAATACAATTACTTAACTTATAATAATTCTAGTATACAATGGGCGGTCTTATCACTATTTGCGATCTCTTTCAGCCATCCCAACGTATAGAAAGACCGTTAAAGAAAGGAGAGAGAGGGTAGGCGTTGTTTATAAAACATATACATACATAGAAATACAAAAAAATACACATAAGATGGTAGATCATAAATTATGTTAAAAATATGACATTTTTTAATCAGGATAGATATCTTTACGCCCCATCATCAAAGGTGTCATTAGTACTATCATCTGTTTTCGTTTTCGGAAGCGGTTTCCTAAAACCTTATGTAATTATAATTGTGTATACATTATTGTTGATTTTACTTGACCGAGCGTCACATAGACGAATGTGACGGCTCAGTCCCTTTACGTAGGAACTAAATAGGCTTTCAAGAAAAAAGACTTTTCCTTTTGCTGAATTTCAAGTCATTCAAGTTAATGTTATGTATATAGGACACACAGCCACAAAGACAGACACACAGTCTATAGTTATATAGCAAAAAAAAAAAAAAAAAATATAGCAAGAAAATATTAGTTATCTCGACAAAAACATTTACAATTTATAATTAAAAAATCGTGCTGCGACAATGCTACGTAGAAACCATAAGAAGTATCACTTCTTAATAGATTAAAACGCTGTTTTAGACTATATACTTACCATCAAGTGAGATTACAGTCTACGTTTAACCAGTCATCAATAAACTATATGAAATGGAAACGATTTGAATCTAGGTTTTTGTTAAATCCAGAGAAAGTAGACCACGTCTTCGCAGATCAGCACGTTTCCATCTTCGACTGTATCATCACCTTCCATCAGGTGAGATGACAGTCAAGCCCTAAAACTGTCAGCAATAAAAAAAAAGAAAAAACGTTAATGGGCTGCTACGTACTTGTATATTTGGAGAGAATTAATTCCCATGTTTTTGACACGAGGTTAGGAGAAATGTTAATTAATTTATATTTTATCGTTTAACAAGGTGAAATTACTTACAATAAGGAAATTGTTAACACGTTTAATCCAAGGTTGAGTCGATTTAACTTGTCAAAAAGTGTTATCAATAAATCTTCCCATTTAAATTGCTACATTATCAGCTGTTTTCCTTTAAATATCTTGTCAATTGATTTTATTAAATGTATTAGTATTAAGTTGGGAATGTTTTGTAAAAAGTGTTCATCTTGTGATGGCCTTAACCATTTTTTTTTATTTATTAGTAAAATTTTGGTTATAATCACAGAAACCTTACAATCCTATGTGCCTTCTGGAGTTAACGTGACACTGGCGATATTGTCTATGCCTTGTCACATCTGAAAGCCAATTATAGAAAGAACATGAAGAAGTTGTTAAAAAATTGTGCTTGTGATTAAATGATAGACTTAAGGGCTATAAACCCTTTATGGTTTCTACTCAGCATTGTACCGGAACACAAATTACTTTGTTCGACGGTACGTCTTTGCAGGTAGAGTGATAACTAGCCACGGCTGAAGCTTCCCACCAGATAAACGTGCCACTTCTGGGCACAGGCATCCTCACTGATATGAGAAAGGGTTTTTAAAGGTATAGTACACAAATGCACTCTCTATTCCTTCAGAAAAACGACCACGTACTGCGAGATCTCCATAAATATTCACCAGGTAAGTAGCAGCCCATTAGCGTGCCACTGCTGGGTATAAGCCTCCTCACTCATGGGAGAGGATTTTCAGAGACCCACCACTGGGGATTGGCAGGCATTCTCTATTCCTTTACCCTCATAGTCCATTGTGACGGGAATCTGACACAGTCGGAGAGAGGTGAGGCGCAGAACCGATGGCTTAACACGCTCTCCGAGGCACGGGAGTTGAGAATACCACTAACAAATATTGAGAAATGCTTAATAAAAAATGATATAATGATGAATACTCTCGCTTAAGAGCATTGTAGGCGCGATACTGTCAAGTGAGAGATGTTGAGCGGATATGGCCTTCTTCTGCAAGACTGTAATCTCGCTAAAGGAGGCCCACGGGCGAGATACGGAGAATGTAGTAGATGCTCCTCATTACCGCCAAAGGAGGCGACATCATCTGGGGCACCAGGGAAGAAAGCGCAACATCTGAAGTCTCACTTACGGATGAAGAAGGTTCCGCTGGGTTTTAGTGGATGTTGCGAGGTCCGATACTCCTGACCCATTCAGGTCGAGATAAGTGGGTAAAAGCATTTCCCAGCGCAAAAAGAAAACGGATCTCATGTCTGTAGTCGAACATAATAACCACTAGACCAATAAGACAACCTCCATATACATATTATTTATAAATTTTATTGCACAAACGGTGTTTACGTCGCTGAAGGAGAGGCAGTATGCGAAGATCTGGGCATGTCCTTCCCCTCTACCCATGAACTATTGATTGTTGATCTCCATAATGAGATGAGGCGGTTACATCTGCGGTACAAGAGTGGAGTGTCTATGCGTACCTCTGGTTCTCAAATCAAAGATGTTGAGGGTTCTGCTGGTTATAAGTGGGTATTCTGACTTTTCAGTGAGACCCACACTCAGGATACCTGATATTATAAAAAGTAACTGGCTACTTTAATTACACAGGTAACAAAACACGTAACAACTAGTATATGTTTAATTAAATCTCTGATATCTTCTTATATATCCAGTTTAATAAATAGCCATTAAGGGCAATTATAATCTACATGAAATATACAATATATATAATGTATTTAACTTGATAAACAATAATACTGTATTATATAAAATAGCTTGGCAAATAACACATATTCTTTTGTAATATGTAAAAGATAAAAATGGTTACAGTGGGTTATTCTTTAGAGATAAATGTATAGTGTCGAGAGCTTTTTTATAGATATTTTTAAGATATACAATTCTGTAATACATTATTTTGATCTATCTCATAAGGTTTAGCCAGCATAAGCGATTTAAGCGCACAAAAATATGTTTATTACATCACATTGCAAATCTTTGAATTTCTTAACTTTTTTGTATTTTAATATATGTGTATTATACATTTAAACCTTCCTCTTGAATCACTCTATTTACTGCTAGAAACAGTATTAAAATCAGTTTGATAAAACAAAGGTAAGAGACAGTGGAAGTGACTTTATTATACCAGATAATTATATAGATTAGGTATAACGTAAAATGCTTTTCCATCTTCATAAATGTAGATAGTATTTATAAATTTGCCTCTACTTCATCAGGGCATAAATAATGCCAATTTGTCGGTGAATTTGCAATATTTTCCTGTTTTTTTTTTTTAAAGGAATTGGGGAATTGGGAGGTCATAACGTCCGACACTCGATTTATCGTTTCAAATTAATAGCCTGTTATTTATCATTTATTTTACTATATTACCTTCTTTTAAAAACTCAACCACTCTGTGCCTCAATAATATGTATATATGTAATTATTTATTTACAACTGTACATAGTATTGGCTTCAATATTTACTAGTTTTAAAACATACTAAGTTTGGGACTCACTGTTGAACAGAATACACACTAAAACCCATGAGAACCCTCTTGAACCTACTGGTGGACACCAGATATTCGCTGACATATTCAGCTCTAGCATCCCGGATAAATCCGACTCAAAAGGGAAACAGGAAGGCAAAATTTCGGCGTCTGACACCTCTCTCCTCCGGTGAGAGAGAGGAATATAGACCACTCTCTCCTTTTATCTCTGTAACGCCTCCTTCTATCAGATAATCCAGAAGAAACCTCACAGAAGGAAAAGATACTAAGTGACAAGCAAAAGCCGCCTTCTGTAAAATGAGAAAGTTATATCTGGTCCAACTCCAGTAGTTTTTATAAAGCTGCGAGTCGTAGGTCCTTAAAAAGCAAAATCAGCTCCAAGAAATTGAGATGCACTGAGGAAAATGTTTAAGATTCCTAGAAACCAATTTAGCCCCATGCTTATGACGGTCTTCATAGTTGGGTTTTTCGGACATCTTCAAAGAGGACAGGATTTCCAGGAAAAGAACATAAGGTAGACTGAAGCAATATGTACGGGAGTAAACCAGGCATAATAAAGCACAAGTAAATGGGAAAGCATAGGAGAGAAAGCTTTTTCACCAAGTGAACCCTATACTTTGCAAGAAGGCACATAATTATGATGATGAGTAATGCCCATAAGGCTATATCTTACGGGCGTCACACGTCTGCTAACTTAGATGCACTTTTGACAACTTTGACATAATATAAAATTGTTGGTCCTTGCGTCTGCAACGGATATAAAATTCCTTTATGCTATTTCCGTAACTTATGTATAAATTTGACTGTCTCATTGGTCTAGTGTTTAGCATGTTCGACAACAGACATGAGGTCCTGGGTTCGAGTCCCGGGTCGGGCCAATTAAAAAAAGTCAATATTGAGTTTTCTATTTAAGATTTTCTCAATATTTGCCTCGGAGAGCACGTTAAGCCGTCGGTCCTGCGCCTGATCTCTCTCTCCGGTCGTGTCGGATTGCCGTCATGTCGGACTATGAGAGTGAAGGAATAGAGAGTGCACTTGTGTACTATGCCTGCCAATCCGCAGTGGAGCAGCGTGGTGGGTCTATGCTCTAAAAACCCTCGCTCGTCAGAGTGAGGAGGCCTGTGCCCAGCAGTGGGACGTTAATGGGCTGCCACTTACTTTTTTTTACTTAATTATTGCTTGGGATTATATCATCAGGTGAGATGGTAGACTTGTTTTAAAATATAAGTGTAATTCATAAGGATTGCTATTTCCAAAGCGATGCGATTGAGAAATTTGTTGACGCTTTTATTTACATATTAAATTTAATATGTTTGTAACTACAATTGAAGATAACTTTATCAGTATAATACTAGCTGTTTTCCGCGGGATTTGTAGCGTAGGAAATATGATGAACTCCATTCTTAGTAAGAGTCTACGTCGAAAGGATTATGTTTGCCTAATCTCAAGTCAAGCTAAGACAAATTTAGAAGTTGGGAAGTGGTTCTCCCCTTTTGTGAGGCTGTCATCTCACAGGAGGTTTCAAAAAGGTAGAAAGATGCCGCATTAGAGGCTACATTTGACCTAAATAGGAAAGAAGTTTTAAACTGCAGTAATTGCTGAAGAGTCCAATGTCTCTATCGCAATTCTGGGACCCCATTCAAATATGCAGTGGGCCCCGCTAAGTTTTAGAAGCTATTTGGTCTTTTTGCGAGTCTCACACTCCTGATTGATGGATTTGCATTCTGGATTGGTGCAAGATTTTGGCCATGATTAATTACTAACCCACCAGTAAAGCTACTCTTCCAAATGCAGGTACGATGTTGTACAGAAAGCATCAGAAGTAAATTAAGTCAGCGGCCTTCCATCTTGTACTGTGTCATTTACAATCAAGCTTTAAACTGATAGCAATCAGATTATCTGGAATGATGTAGACTTCAATTTTCGAAGGGAACCTTTCACTGGAACGTATAATTGGTGCAGTGCTCGTCAGCGAAAGGAAGTTGAGTGCACTGGCCTCTTTTTGTGAGATTATATCTTTCAAGAAAGCACATGAGAGGCCGTAAGACGTAGTTAAATCTCCTCTTTTCCAACGCAGAAGTTTGGGAGGTAGGAGGCCCAGATTTACGCTGCTCCTATCACTTTCAAAGGGAATCTTTCGAAGTGCCAGGGTAGATTACCTCTACCAATCCTCTTCTGCCCCACTAAATAATGTGGAGGATATCGTTGGGTTTTTGTTTGTATTCTGGCTTGCCTTCGAGTCCTATACTTCCGAAAAGACGTCAGATCAGATCGTAGTGCGTAAAAGCATTTCCCAGCGCGAAAAAAGACAAATCGTGCTATATTTCTTTAGTTATTCTGCTTTTTATCCAACAAATCAGTCACCATGTAAACTGTCCAGCTGATTTTGAGTTATAAATGGCGTAACAAACACGATTTTTGTTTTATATATAGATAATTTTACTGTTATAAACCTTGTTCTATCAATGAAATACAAGATTTATTCTTTGTCTATTCATTAAACAGCATATTACCAATACACCAATAAAGGTTTCGTTGTTTGTTTATATCAAAGACTGTGAGTCTTCCATTAATATGTAATAGACGATTTCATTGGTCTTCTTATACAGAAATCTATATTATTACAAAGGATAACATTTGATTGTTTGTTTGTTGAACCTATTTTGTAAAATAAATAAATAAAACTTCTTTTGACGATTGACTTGAGGAGTAAGCTGTCGAATGACGAGAGATTTACGAAAGAAGGGAGTAACCGCGGAGTTTCTTGCCAGTTTCTTCTTCATTCAAGTTTCCGAATCGGTGGTAGATTTGTTACCAACGTACAGGTTGACAAATTACACAAATCTAAAACTTGAGATTTCCAAGAATTAGAGGTAGAGAAAAAGGAAGATGCTAAGAATTTAATGAATTTAATTGCCATTAAAATATTAAAAGTGACGAAAATGAATACAAATAATTTATATTTTTCGTCAATATCTGAAATTGTTAATTAAATTTGGTTTTTGAATTTAAAATTAATGAATGAAATTGACGAGTGGGTAATTAAAATGCCACATGTTATTTGTATATATTAAAACCTTCAAACGATATAGCGTAAAAAACGCTGCACATCTTCGTGACGCTAATTATGCGTTTCACTTCAAAAGAATACATTGAATTTGAATTGCTTCCTTTCTTTACTCGAGAGAACCGGAAACACAAATATTTCTCATGTGAAATATAATGAAAATTAATAAACATTTTATATATCATAATTTATGTCACCAATTAAAATGTCAACAAAAATAGAGTAGTAGCCCATTAACGTCCCACTGCTGGGCACAGGCCTCCTCACTCCGAGGAGCGAGGGTTTTTAGAGCATAGACCCACCACGCTGCTCCACTGCGGATTGGCAGGCATAGTACACAAGTGCACTCTCTATTCCTTCACTCTCATAGTCCGATGTGACGGGAATCCGACACGACCGGAGAGAGATCAGGCGCAGGACCGACGGCTTAACGTGCTCTCCGAGGCACGGGGGTGGATCACACCGCCAACTTCCCAACTTCGGGCAAATATTGAGAAAATCTTAATAGAAAACTCAATATTGATTCTTTCATTGGCCCGACCCGGGACTCGAACCCAGGACCTCATGTCTGTAGTCGAACATGCTAACCACTAGACCAATGAGGCAGTGTCAACAAAAATAATATGTTGGAATTATATTAATAGTTGTATTACTGATATTTAGCTCAATCTATCTCATATAATGTGGCTATATTAAAAACTGCGGTTTTGTTTGTATAACAGTACGAATACAGGTTTCTATATACATCGTCCTAGATTTAATTCCCGGGCAAGCAATTTTCCGTGGCAATGGAAAGCCTATTAGTTTTATTACACTTAGCTTTTAATTACTTTCATTCAGGTTATGAGATACACACTTGCAATCATAATCTACTCATACATACATAGTATCACGTCTCATCCCCTTAGGAGTAAGCAGAGACAATGTCCTTCCATTTGCCATGATCCTTGCATATCTCCTTCGCTTCTTCCATTCTCATTAAACCTTTCATACAAGTTCGTCGGTTTAGAGTACTCTTGACCTGGCCGTTATTTAAAATGTCCTGGATTTGGTCCAGGAACGTTCGCCTCGGTCTTCCCCTTCCAACTTTCGCATTCACTCTTGACTTATAAATCCTTTTCGTCAGTCTCCTTTCATTCATTCTCTCTAGTTGCCCAAACCATCTAAGCACACTTTTCTCAATCTTAGTCACTTCATCTTTATTACCACAACGTTCTGTTATCACACTATTCCTTACTTTGTCTTAATAGACATAACTTAGCAGCGCAATCGGTCTATGGTTCTTCAATAAGGTGTTCTTACCTTTATTGAACTACCACGCTCCTATGCCATGCCAGTACTGAATAGGGTAGAGTATCTAGCCACAACCAAAGCCTCCCAACAATAAAATCTTATCACCAGTCAATTAGGGATTTATGTTACGTAGACTTATGAGGTAAAAGGTAAGTAGCAGCCCATTAACGTCCCACTGCTGGTCACAGGCCTTCTCACTCATATGAGAGAGGGTTTTTAGAGCATAGTTTCTCCACGCTACTCCAATGCGGATTGGTAGGCATAGCACACAAGTGTACTCTCTATTCCTTTACTCTCATAGTCCGATGTGACGGGAATCCCACACGACCAGAGAGAGATCAGACTCAAGACCGACAGCTTAACCTACTCTCCGAGGAACGAAGGTGGATCACACCATATTTACCCCAACTTCGGGCAAATATTGAGAAAACACAATATCGATTTTGAATTGGCCCAATCCGGTACTTGAACCCAGAACCTCGTAGTCGAACATGCTAACCGCTAGACCAATGAGACCAACTGCCTACTTCTTACCTTAAGGCTAAATAGATTAAGTTTCTCTTATCACCGTTTAGATTGTTAGTATTTAGTAAACCATTATTGCAATTATATTAATCAGTGTTTTTCCGACATAATCACATTAACCTGTAATTAACTCTAATCACAATCCTTCCTTATAAAACAATCTCTTCCGGCACATCTATCTGTTTATCTGCAATAAACTCAAAAACTACTGGACAGATTTTCATTCAGCTCTTACCAATAGAAACAGTGTTTTTAGGGAAGGTTTGTTTTTCTGTCATAATCACATTAACCTGTCATTAAACCCTTTCTATTATATTAATCTCTTCCGCCACATCTATCTGTTTATCTGCAATAAACTCAAAAACTACTGGACAGATTTTCATTCAGCTCTCACCAATAGAAACAGTGTTTTTGGGGAAGATTTGCTTTTCCATAATAATCACATTTAACTGTCATTAAACCCTTCCTATTATATTAATCTCTTCCGCCACATCTATCTGTTTATCTGCAATAAACTCAAAAACTACTGGACAGATTTTCATTCAGCTCTCACCAATAGAAACAGTGTTTTTGGGGAAGATTTGCTTTTCCATAATAATCACATTTAACTGTCATTAAACCCTTCCTATTATATTAATCTCTTCCGCCACATCTATCTGTTTATCTGCAATAAACTCAAAAACTACTGGACAGATTTTCATTCAGCTCTCACCAATAGAAACAGTGTTTTTGGGGAAGATTTGCTTTTCCATAATAATCACATTTAACTGTCATTAAACCCTTCCTATTATATTAATCTCTTCCGCCACATCTATCTGTTTATCTGCAATAAACTCAAAAACTACTGGACAGATTTTCATTCAGCTCTCACCAATAGAAACAGTGTTTTTGGGGAAGATTTGCTTTTCCATAATAATCACATTTAACTGTCATTAAACCCTTCCTATTATATTAATCTCTTCCGCCACATCTATCTGTTTATCTGCAATAAACTCAAAAACTACTGGACAGATTTTCATTCAGCTCTCACCAATAGAAACAGTGTTTTTGGGGAAGATTTGCTTTTCCATAATAATCACATTTAACTGTCATTAAACCCTTCCTATTATATTAATCTCTTCCGCCACATCTATCTGTTTATCTGCAGTAAACTCAAAAACTGCTGGACAGATTTTCATTCAGCTCTTACCAATAGAAACAGTGTTTTTAGGGAAGGTTTGTTTTTCTGTCATAATCACATTAACCTGTCATTAAACCCTTTCTATTATATTAATCTCTTCCGGCACATCTATCTGTTTGTTTGCAATAAACTCAAAAACTACTGGACAGATTTTCATTCAGCTCTCACCAATAGAAACATTGTTTTTTGGGGAAGGTTTGCTTTTCCATAATTATTACATTTAACTGTCATTAAACCCTTTCTATTATATTAATCTCTTCCGCCACATCTATCTGTTTATCTGCAATAAACTCAAAAACTACTAGGTAGATTTTCATTTAGCTTATACCAATAGAAATAGTGAAGATTTCTTTTTCCATAATAATCACATTAACCTATAATTAACTCCTGTTTAATAGTGAATACTTACATCGATTGACAATGTTCTCTATCGTATCTCTCTGTCTGTTTATTTGGGAAAAGCTCAAAAACCACCGAACTAATTTGCATATAGTTTTCACTTCTAGAAAGAAATTTTTTTGGAGAAGATTTCCATATATAATTTGTCAAGGTTTTCTTGTATATATATATAGAAATAAAACGATAATTGTAAGAACATTGAGAAAAAAAATAGGAGTATTACGTGTAGGAGCTTTCATTGAAAAGCTGCCTAATCCTTTATAAAATATAACAAAACAAAGTATGTTGGGATAATTCCTCTTTTATTGATCTATAAAGAAAGTCTAGGATATCCTTAAAAGATAGATAGATAACATGAACAGCATTAAATGACGTGATGTTAAAACCAGACAGCTAGGAAAGATATATGACAATATTTCTATTATATTCAATTATAATTAGTGTTAAACTGAGCCACAGTGGCTGTGTGCTTATAATGAGTAATGAGGCTATTCAAGAGCATCCTTCTAGGACAAAAACGAGTGATAAATATGCGAAGAACATCGCATTACGCAATAAAACATCCATGACACAAAGACTCGTATATACTTCGACCTTTTCTATACCGATTTATCTTATTAAGTGATATCACGACCGACAAAACGATTATTTGTTTATATATACTACTAGAAGCATCTGTGACACGAAAGAAAAAGAGCTATTATAACATGATCGGCTTGCCGTATTTGTGGGTTGCCGTAGTAGCAAATTGTCAGGCTTGGGGACCTCAGCGTCACGATGAGTCAAGTTGGAGAGCAGTGACGTCCTTCTGCGAGGCTGTCATCTTGCAGAAGGAGTCACTAAACAGGCAAAGGGCTATGGCAGACGCAACTCCCTCTCGCCGGAGGAGGGGGGAGGGGGGCTAGAAGGCGCAATTTTGCTCGCCTGCTCTCCCTCAACTAAACTAAACCCTTAAGTCGGATCCATCCGGAGCGCCAGAGCTGAATGCGTCACCATTTGGACCCCAACACCTAGATGAAGAGGGTCCCGCTGGGTTTTAGTGGGTATCCTGGTACGACCAGCGAGTCCCACACTCCCGATTATATACACTTCATCCGGCGTACATAAAGCATTTCCCAGCGATCCTTTATGATAGGTTATATTGAGTGAACCTTAAAAGATATCAGCTGTTCAGGAATATTCTTTAGAACTTTTAAAGGGGAATAATTCGGTCATAGATGATTTTAGCGAAACTTTAACCGTTTGCGCTCGGTTGTGATCAATAACAACGAGAACAAATTAAATAAACTTATCAGAGGTTATAGTGAGCCAACTTTAAAAGATAGACTTATGCTGTGGTTAACTTTTTTTTAGTAATTGTAATGGGGAACAATTCTGTCATAGATGATTTTAGCAAAACTTTAACCATTTAAGCTCGATGTGACCAATAAGACCGAGAACAAACTTAATAACCTTATCACAGGTTATAGTGAGCCAACTTTAAAAGATAGACTTATGCTGTCGTAGACTTTTTTTTTAGTAATTTTAATGGGGAACATATCTGTCATAGATGATTTTAGCGAAACTTTAACCGTTTGCGCTCGTTTGTGATCAATAACAACGAGAACAAATTAAATAAACTTATCAGAGGTTATAGTGAGCCAACTTTAAAAGATAGACTTATGCTGTGGTTAACTTTTTTTTAGTAATTGTAATGGGGAACAATTCTGTCATAGATGATTTTAGCAAAACTTTAACCATTTAAGCTCGATGTGACCAATAAGACCGAGAACAAACTTAATAACCTTATCACAGGTTATAGTGAGCCAACTTTAAAAGATAGACTTATGCTGTCGTAGACTTTTTTTTTAGTAATTTTAATGGGGAACATATCTGTCATAGATGATTTTAGCGAAACTTTAACCGTTTGCGCTCGTTTGTGATCAATAACAACGAGAACAAATTAAATAAACTTATCAGAGGTTATAGTGAGCCAACTTTAAAAGATAGACTTATGCTGTGGTTAACTTTTTTTTAGTAATTGTAATGGGGAACAATTCTGTCATAGATGATTTTAGCAAAACTTTAACCATTTAAGCTCGATGTGACCAATAAGACCGAGAACAAACTTAATAACCTTATCACAGGTTATAGTGATCCAGCTTTAAAAGATAGACTTATGTTGTCGTAGACTTTTTTTTAGTAACTTTAATGGGGAACAATTCCGTCATATATAATTTTTGGGAAACTTTAACCATTTACGCAACAGATGCTCTCAAAATAAATTATACCTCAATACAATAAAGACCAGAACTCAGCCACTCCACTGCAATAATTTAAATAAATCATTATAAAAGGTCTTTTGAATGTTTAAATTTATAATAGAATGGATTTATATCTAAAGGATAACCCACGGTAACCATTTTTATCTTTTACATATTACAAAGAAATATGTGTTATTTACCAAGCTATTTTATATAATACAGCAATATTTCTTTTTCAATTAAATACTTTATATATGTTGTATATTTTATGTAGATCAAAATTGCCTTTAATAGTATTTCATTTAAATTGATATTTTAAAAGATATTGGACACAGCAGCTGATGGTTTCAAAGTCAACTTTTCGAAATGTTGATAGATTCATTTAAAGCCTATTAGAATGAAGAATGTGTGTATTTGATTCTATTTAAATAAATCTTAAAGACTCTTTATATAAATCTATAATATCCGCAATCAGTATAAAGTATGTTTACATTTTATAAAAACCTTAAACGTATATTTACATTTTATTACGTCTGAGTATCACAAGAATCTTGTATGGGTTTTTATAAGAAATTGTCGCATGGTATAAATTAGTCCGTAATTCTATTTCGTTTTGTAATAAATTAGCTTTGGCGGTTGTTTTTGCTCAAGGACAAATTCCTGGATACACCAATAACCACAAAACGAGGAACACTTCATTGTGGGAGATGATAGTTAGATATTCTTAACCAATTTCGATTAACATTCATTAAAACACACACAATTATCATTAGGACACAATAAAAAGAGCAAGGTTTTAAATTAGAGCAGCTTTGCTATTGCAGCAGCCTTTTTCTGATAAAATTCAACCGGAAGAGTGAGATTCGCTGGTAATAAACCAGAATACTCAGTAAAACCCAGCGATTCCCTCCACATCTTTTAATGAATCACCAGAGGATTGGTAGACGCAATCTGCCCTTGTACTCCGGAAGACTCTCGCTGGGAAACTTAGTAAAGAGGCAGGCGAACTGCAAATCAACGCCTCTTATCTCCTGGGTCGGAAAAAAGCATCTATAGCGTCCTCCCTCTGCTTGTAAGTACCGAATTGGCATTGTCTGACGAGTTTCGGAAGATTAGGTCTACAGCACTGACCAAAAGGTGGCGTTAGGACCTGGGATCTCCAATAGCGGGTCTAGTTACGAGAGAGCGATCCATCCCACTGAGAGAATTGGTTGACTAGGGGGCATGGATCTTTTTCAAAAAATCTGGTGCAGGTGCTAACCGGACATGGTTGTTTCGGCAAGTACCTGCATCAGATTGTTCGCTGAGAGGAAATGCCCGTCTGCCATGCGTGTGATGCACCTATTAAATGTCTGGCGTGGGTTCTTTTTTGCTTTCGAGCATTGCGACAACTATACCATCCAGCGAAAGGTACAACCAACGATGCCAAAAGATGCCACTGGGGTCCCCAGGGATGGAATTCTCTCAGGATGTGCTGCATCCGAATCAATAGGTGCATCACACTCATGGCAGTCAAGCGTGTCCTGATTGAGCACTTTGCAGTTTCACCAAGTACCTGCATCAGATTGTTCGCCGAGAGGCAACTTGATTTACTAGCACAATTAACTTAAAATACTATATATTACTAACTGGTTGTTAACGTAGATAAAAACTGAAAACGCTCTTAACTTCTAAAAGAATATAGAATTTACGTATAAGATAATGTTATTGTAATAATGATGGTAAAAAAGAGAATAAAAAAGAACTAATTCAGATAATATTATTGTAAAGATGATAATAGAAAAGAGAATAAAGAATTACCATATAAGATAATGTTATTGTAATAATGATGGTAAAAAAGAGAATAAAAAAGAACCAATTAAGATAATATTATTGGAATAATGACAATAGAAAAGAGAATAAAGAGAACCAAATAAGATAATATTATTGTAAAGATGATAATAGAAAAGAGAATAAAGAATTAACATATAAGATAATGTTATTGTAATAATGATAATAGAAAAGAGAATAAAGAATTAACGTATAAGATAATGTTATTGTAATGCTGATAATAGAAAAGAGAATAAAGAATTGACGTATATTATAATGTTATTATAATAATCATGATGGTAAAAAAGAGAATAAAAAAGAACCAAATAAGATAATATTATTGAGTTTGTGATGCTTATCTCTGAACAGTGCCCTGAGGAACTCCCGAAATTTTACATATTTAAGACCATCTGTTGACGCCATCGATACGATTTTTTTTTAAATATACGTTAACGAACACGCACAGCAAAATCATCGTTTTATTTTGTCCTTTAAGTCGTCACATCAAATTGTTGTCCAACAAAAGGAAAACTCCATTCGAAAAGATTAGTCCGATGGTGGATTACGCAACACCTTCTTTTTAATTATTTTAAGGAATATTTGATTTGATGTAGCGAAATGTTATTGAGTTGCTAATTATAAGATAAACTTGACAACTTTTCATTTTAATCAGATTGCGAAAAAGCATAAAAAATATTAAATCTTTTCAATAAAATGTCATTGATGTTACGAGAACACGTTGCTCTGTCAATATGTCAGAGGTTTTTAAAGTTGAACACGTCAAAGTGTAATATGACGCGGGTATCTTAAATTGCAAATCATACCGCCTAATTAATACATAAATATTTAAATACAAAAAAAACACAATGACATTGCAAACTGAATTGAATACGGGTCCAAGGAAATAACCAGACTAATGTAAGGCGAACACATACAGGATACTGATATAATACGAGCATTGAATAGATTCTATCGGGCCATGGTTGCTTCGGCAGGTACCTTTGCAAGGTGGCCTGTATGGAAGCGACCAAGGTGTGCCACGACTGTAATTAGGTCGTCGTCTTCTTCTTGCCGCATCGACCGCGGGCTGTGCTTGGCGGACACGGTGACCCACACCGTGGGTCAGGCTGCGGCGGCCCGGTCGCTGCTAAGGCCGCTCTTTACCTCAAGTTTCACAGTAAAAGCCAAACTGAAGGTCTACGGAGCCTACGTCCGCTCTAGACTGACGTATGCGGCCCCTGCCTGGTACTCCTTCTGCTCAGGATATCAGAGAAAAGGGCTGCAGGTCCAGCAGAACAAGTGCCTACGTCTGAGGTACGTCAGGAACGACGTTATCCATCGTGATACCAGGATGCCCACCGTGAAGGTGTTCGTCAGCCAGCTTGCGAGGAGTATGTTCCGCCTGGCGGATAACTCTCCGCATACACATCTCCTCGGCATTGCCAGCCAGTAGCAAAGAACGGCTAACACTGGGCGTTGTTTGCCTCGTGAGCTCCTGCTGTCACCACTATCAGCCGTAGGTGATAGCGGCGAAGATGACGCGATAGCTGCAACACTAGGAACATACCCCCCTCGGAATTGACCAGGACCCGCTTGCGTCGCCGGCGGGATCCAGCCCTTATAAAATACGGGCAATAAAGAGTATCGGGCATTTACTAAATGCCCGAGGAAAGATGCCCGGGCAATGAGGCCCTGCCTCGAGGCCCGTACCTCGCAGAATGCTGCGATGAACCCAACGGCGTAACCACGTCCTCTTCTTCTCCAATGCCTCTCTGTTACAATAGGTTAGTCGACAGTTCCGCAAAACTTTCACGGTCTTTCCCAAGGTGTTGCAACTTTTCTGCAGCCGCAATGCTTTTCCATTCATTCCTTTTTTCATGCAATCGACGAATGAGGATGCCTCGCAATACCCACTAAAACCCAGAACACTCTTCATCCGTGAGTGAGATACCAGATGTTCAACTTACCCATTCTGCCCTAGTCTGATTGTGTCCGATTGACGGGGTTTTCCTCCCGCCAACCTCCGTCTTGCCTTGCATGTTACCCATTATAATAAGCTAGAAAAAGTTGTATCAATCATAATGCTAGAACCTTCATTGATAGTCGGTACTGGTATAAGCTGTTCACCGTTTTAGACAACCATTGAAATTAGTGAATTTGAACTAATCAGAGATGAAGCTAGGACCATTCCTAGTGAAGAAAAACTCGCCAAGGCCAAGGAACCTGTCAATGAGATGGAAGAAGATAAAATGACAGATGCAATTAAGCACTACCAATCTAAATTTCTAGTAAAATAAAAGCGTGTGGTGCTTGGGAGCTCACTGTGCTTTTATTTTGAACTTTTTATTTTGACCATCTCTTAAAGCTTTGTTTTTTATTTTGCCAAAAAAAGTTACTGTTATAACCTACATGGGAAAGAAAAGCAATTTTGATTTTATGAAAGATTTTACCAACTTTCCCAAAACCAACCCAATCAATCCCCTTCAGTGGCACCTAAAAATACTTACGGGACACTTAGCTGAAGTGACATTATAGAAACAGTAGTTACACGTCCAGTTTTGATTTGTTTATAGGTATTATCACTGAGCCACAGCTAAGTCTGGTCACATTTGTTGATATAAAGGGCCAATAAACCTGTTATCGTTTCCTAAATAAATCGAATCTGTCACAAAGCCCTTACACGTTAGACCCATGTCTCTGAAAAAGATTTAAAGGTCGGGTCCGGGTTCACTACCCATGTCTTGTAATAAGATATCATACAACATACAGATACTTACAAACTATACTTATTTGAAGACGTACTTCTGGCTCTAAAATTGACGATACTTCCATCCCTTACAACATTTTTTCGCGTTAAAAACGAAGTCCTTCCTCAGGCTGTTTTTGTAGCTAATTTTATTTAAATCAGTTCAGTAGTATTGTCGTAAAAGCATGACAGACAGACAGAGTTACATTCGCATTTATAAAATTAGTAAGAATTGTTATTTTACACCCTTGACGTTACAACTTTTACAAACTTTGAATGCCATATTTATTTATATCGAATCAACAGTAAGTTTTAAGCTTCCAGCTCTGAAGATTACGATATTTCCATCCTTTAGAACCCTTTTTCCGTATTTAAAAGTAGACTATACCCTTTCTCAGTCTTTACGCTATCTGTGTACCAAATTTCATTTAAATCAGTTCAATAGTTTAGTCGTGAAAGCGCAGATAATATTATCAAAGATTCTCGTGTCTGCTTATCCTGTTACCAAAGGCAATTATATCATCACTATTTATCAGATGAAACCCCAATCAAATACATTACAAAAAAAGCCTATTAAGCAACCTTTAGTATAAAGATAATGAATTATTTTATGCTTTAAAATATATAGTAAGACATGCAAATTATTTCTGATGCATTAAATATGACAAATGGAAAGATATGTAACAATGATATACTCGTAGATAATTAATGGTGAATATATTAAAACGTTCTCTTCCGGATATTTGAGCTGATTCATATATATCAATAAAAAACATTGAAACTGACTGTGTATAATATTATTTAGAGGTTTTTTTCAATCAATTCTCATAAATTTCAAACACAAATTATATATAAATTAAAACAATAATCTAAACAAATATTATATAGAGGAAATATTTGTAATGTTTTCACACAAAAACTACTGAACCGATTTATAAAATTTTTTCACCATTAGAAAGATGGATTTTCACTGAGTGACATAAGCTATATTACTTTGTCAAAAAAAATAGGGATCCCTAATAAAAATTCTTTAACGTAACCCATGGTGTGAAAAAATTTGTTAAAAATTGTAATCGCGTGTACTGCGGAAACTCTCGATGATAGAACAAAAAAATGTTCTAGAATATTATAGAAGGTATTCATATCTACAAAAAAGTACACAATACTATATGTCCAACTTCTGTAGTTTAGGCACTATAACTACTTTTTACTAAAAACCGTTTCAATATCTGTAAAATACTTTTTAAATTATTAAAATCGGATATTCCATTTAAAAGATATAACGAATTTTAAACCGTATCAGTTAGATATATATTCGTTATAAAGTAAAACCTGTATATTGATTATATGAATGTAAGTGTGTATCTCGAAATTGTTGAGGAGTATGACCTGGGACACATAGTCCAGCTAGGTAGGTCCAATTTCGAGAAAGAGGTCAACCGCCGAATCCAACTCGGTTGGGCAGCGTTCAGGAAGTTCCGGAAGACTTTTTCGTCCAATATCCCTCAGTGCTTGAAGACTAAAGTCTTCGAACAGTGCGTGTTGCCAGTGCTTACCTACGGATCGGAAACGTGGTCGCTGACTATGGGCCTTATTTGAAAGCTCAGAGTCACTCAGCGTGCGATGGAGAGGGCTATGCTCGGAGTTTCCCTTTACGCCCTACGAATCGCGAACCTGAAGTGGCAATGGGCGGGGCTTATAATCCGACGAACCGATGGACGTTAGGGCCGGAAGGTGCTGGAATGGCGACCCCGCACTGGACGACGTGGACGTTGGGGTCGGAAAGTGCTGGAATGGCGACCCCGCACTGGACGACGCAGTGTAGGAAGACCCCCCACAAGGTGGACCGACGATATAAGGAGGATCGCCGGTAGCCGCTGGAGCCAGGCGGCACAAGATCGGGTCTTGTGGGCATCATTTCGTGAGACCTATGTCCAGCAGTGGACGTCCATCGGTTGAAGCGACGACGACGTGTATCTAATAATCTGAAAAGAAATAATTAAAAACTAAATGAAATACAACTTTTATGGTAACAAAAATAAATTTATAGTTCGAGTTAGTAGACTTTCCACTGCCACAATATAAATAAAACCAGCATTGGTAGTTCTTTATGAAAGAACATTTTTGTACATTTATTTGAAGTGATTTAAACAATTTGTACTTCCGAAATACGAAAAAAAACCCCTTTAACAAATTAAATAAAGCCTACGGCGATTCTCATTGTAATTATGATAAAAAATTAAAAGCATAATTGCACGATAGCATTAACTTTGCCTACAATAATAAATGTTTATTTATATCAAAAACAAGATCTTTGAAAGCGTTAATGTGTATTTATTAATAAATTAATTACAAACATACCATCATTTATATATAATACAAATTTAAACGTGCAGATTCGTCTTTAAATACGATAATATTTGATGCTTATGTAACAGCGCTGTTCCTGCACATTTTAAATCTCTTATATCTTTTAAGATATCCATTTTAATAAATTGTTGTTAAAGGCAGTTTTATTCTACATTAACTATAAAACGTATTTTATATATTTAATTCGACAAGAAACAATACTGTATTGTACAAAAAAGCTTGGTAAATAACACATACTTTTTTATAATATGTAAAAGATAAAAATAGTTATTGTTAGTTATCCTTTACAGATAAATATATACTATTGCGGACTTTTTTATCTATCTTTTAAAGATATACAATTTCGTAATACATAAATTTGATTTATCTTGTAAGCTTTAGGCAGGGTTTGCGATTTAAGTGCATAAATTTGTCTTTTATGTCATCACATTACTAATCGTTTAATCTCTCTGCTGTTCTGTACTGTAATATAAATGTTATATATATATAAATATTTCTCTAGAACCACTCTATCTATTGATGAAAATTGCATTAAAATCCGTTGAGTAATTTTAAAGTTATTAGCGTATAAACAACGAAAGCGACTTCAATTTATACTATTGTAAAGGTGAAGGAAGTAAAACTTCTTTGGCTTATATTGTATTAAATTATATAACATAACTTGACAATAAAATAATCTAATATTTAGGTATTTATTCTTCTTTGTGTTTAGGTAAATTGTGACCGGGTAAAGAACCAATTGACACTTATAAATACACATATACGTAGCTTGAGTAACGCGTAACCAGAAATTTTCATTTCAAAACCAAAAGATAAATATAATAAAGTCACAAACAGACAATTTTATTTTAGTGTATAGTTTTTTAAGGCATAATAAATAAACTACCTGTACACCAAGACATTGACGTAATTAATTTTACACTTGAAGTGTAAAGGCCGGTTGTTTGGATCTTTGAACTCAAGGTGAATTAACAATTGGTTTGTAGACTGTATCTCTACCGTCCTTTAGTTAAAACGCCGTTAAATGATCATTGAAGTTGTATATGCTATTTGAATGGACAAATATTTGTTTATATAAAAAAGTAAGTAAGTAAGTAGCAGCCCATTAACGTCCCACTGCTGGGCACAGGCCTCCTAACTCCGGGGAGCGAGGGTTTTTAGAGCATAGACCCACCACGCTGCTCCACTGCGGATTGGCAGGCATAGTACACAAGTGCACTCTCTATTCCTACACTCTCATAGTCCGATGTGACGGGAATCCGACACGACCGAAGAGAGATCAGGCGCAGGAGCGACGGCTTAACCTGCTCTCCGAGGCACGGGGGTGAATCACTACGCCAACTTCCCAACTTCGGGCAAATATTGAGAAAATCTTAATAGAAAACTCAATATTGATTTTTAAATTGGCCCGACCCGGGACTTGAACGCAGGACCTCATGACTGTAGTCGAACATGCTATCCACTAGACCAATGAGTTTGTTTATATACTAGTTATTTATTCCATTGTTACCTATTTTTTCGTCTATCTATCACATGTTGTATTACAATCGGAAACTAAGACAGGGTAATGTAAAAGACACTCTGCAGAGCAATCAAGCTAAATTTAACAGCAGCGCTAACTCATCAGCTGATGATATTTTTAAGTGAAACTTTATTCCACCACCTCTAATTTTTCAGTCCACGTATCGCATGTCGCATTACAACCGGCTGTGTAGACTGGGGTGAAGTAAAAAGCGCTTCGCAGAGCAAATAAGCCCAATTTTGCACCAATGACTTGCATCAGCTGACCCTGAAGCAATAATATTCTTAACTGACATTTAATTCCATTGCTACCTACTTTTACGTCTATCTATCGCATGTCGCATTACAATCGGCTGTGAATACGGAGTAAAGTAAAAGGCGCTTCGCAGAGCAATTAAGCCCAATTTTGCACCAACGACTCGCTTCAGCTGACTCTGAAGAAATAATATTCTTAACTGAAATTTAATTCCATTGCTACCAATTTTTACGTTTATCTATCGCATGTCGCATAACAACCGGCTGTGAAGACGGAGTAAAGTAAAAGGCGCTTCGCAGAGCAATTAAGGCCTATTATGCACCAAATGACTTGCTTCAGCTGACCCTGAAGCAATAATATTCTTAACTGAAACTTAATTCCTTTGCTACCTATTTTCACGTTTATCTATCGCATGTCGCATTACAGCCGGACGCTAATACGGGGTAATGTTAAAGACACTCGGCAGAGCAATCAAGCCCAATTTGGCAGCGCTAATAACTCTCATCAGCTGACCCTGAACCAATGATATTCTTAAGTGAAAGTGAATTCCATCGCTACCTATTATTTCGTCTAGCTATCGCATGTCGCATTACAATCGGCTGTGGAGACGGGGTGAAGTAAAAGGCGCTTCGTAGGGCTATTATGCCCAATTTGACAGCACCAATAAAACTTTATTCCATCACCACATTTTTGTTTATCTATCGCATGTAATACTGTGATAAGAGAACGTTGTGGTGTAAAAGAAGACGTAGTGACTAAAATCGAGAAAAGTATGCTTAGATGGTTTGGGCAAGTGGAGAGAATGAATGAAAGGAGATTCACAAAAAGGATTTATGAGTCAAGAGTGAATGCGACAGTTGGAAGGGGAAGACCAAGGCGAACGTTCCTGGACTAAATCCAGGACATTATAAATAAGGGCCAGGTCAAGAGTACTCTAAACCGACGAACTTGTATGAAGGGCTTTATGAGAATGGAAGAAGCAAAGGAGATATGCAAGGATCGTGGCAAGTGGAAGGACGTGGTCTCTGCCTACCCCGAAGGGAATGAGGCGTGATGCTATGTATGTATGTATGTCGCATTACAGCCGCTCGCGGAGACAGGGTTGAGTTAAATGCACGCGGTAGAGCATTGATGCCCAATTTGGCAGCGCTCATGGCTCGCAACAGCTGATAAAAAAAAACATATTTTCATTCCAAACTTTAGTGGATAATAACAGTAAATCGTAACTGTGGTAGTTTTGGCAGAGAATTATCTCCTGTCACTTATTTCTTATCATCATCCCATGTTTTTGGTGTCTTCCTTCGACTTATATTATCATCCTTCCTCTTTTTATCGTGAATTTCCTCTTTTCCTTCATTGGTCTAATGGTCAGAATGTTCGGCTACAGACATGAGGTTCTTGGTGCAAGCTTTGCACTTCTACCTTCTACGTTACTCCTGCCACTTGCCTTTTAACATCATCTCATGTTTTTGGTGTCTTCTTTGATTTATATTATCATTCTTTCTCTTTTTATCGTTGTTTTCCTATTTTCCTTCATTGGTCTAATGGTCAGCATGTTTGGCTACAGACATGAGGATCTGGGTTGGGGTTCCGAGTCGAGTGCCGGTTCGAGTTTGTTTTGCACTTCTATGTTCCACATTTCTCCTGCCACTTGCCTTTTATCAACATCCCATCTTTTTTTGTGTCTTCCTTGATTTATATTATCATCCTACCTCTTTGTACCTCCTACCTAACTCCAACGTGTTTTCCTCTTTTGCTTCATTGGTCTAATGGTCAGCATCATATTCGGCTACTGACATGAGATCCTGGGTTCGAGTTCTCTATTAAGATTTTCTTATTATTTGCCCTGTGTTATGTACTCGTAGTTGGTATTGTGCTACACTCCCTTGCCTTGGAGGGCATGTTAAGCCCTCGGTCTTGCGCCTGATCTCTCTCCGGTCGTGTCAGATTGCCGACAAATTTGATTACGACAATGAAGGAAAAAAGAACGCAATTGTGTTCTATGCCTGCCAACCCGCAGTGGTGCAGCGTGATCTATGCTCTAAAACCCCTATCGCCTATGAGTGTGGAGGGCTGTGCCTAGCAGTGGCACCAATTTCTCTAAGCCTGGCCTGCCAAGAGGCAGCAAAGACAAAGAATTATTTAACCTGCACAATAACATAAAGACGTAAATTTCCTCTTGAACTTTTACCTCTTAACAGGTTATCATCAGGTTGGATTACAGTCGAGTAGTAGCTAGCCCTACCGTTTGTACAAGAATGTTTTTGACATATTCATTAAAATTACATACAATCTTATCTAAAAATGATTGAGATATCTCTCTCTCTCTCACACACACATACACACACACCCACACGCCATCCAATACATGATTTTTGAGTCTTTTTCCATCCTGAAATATGGCGTAACGAGTATTTTAAACTTATTTTATTGAAATTACAAATATACTGTACGATTATATTGTATTCTTAAACATTTCTCGCTAGAAATAGCATGTTATTTTTTAGTTCCAACTAAATTCCTGCGTGAAAAGGTCAGCTATAAGAAGGCTTTGTTATTGCCTCAAGTATTCCCTCCTATTGGTAGCAATATTGTCTCAGAATTGTATCCAATATACGTAGTTTACATTTTTCTGCCTGTGTACAGTTAGCACTAGCTTTTCACCCGGTGTAACCCTCGTAAAAGTAGCCTGACTAACATTAAATAAGGCTTTTAAGGTACATTTACTGCAAAGTAACGATAACCTTATAATAAGATTAACTGCTCAAAAGACAAACGGTATCAACAGACAAACAGCTTAATTATAAATTAGTCGTAAATCTGTCTTCAGATTAGAGGCTTAGCAACCCCTATTATAATAATTGTATCATAAATCTGACCTTTAATAGTCTGTCTTTAAATATATAATCTAAACTAGTTTTTTCACGCGGTCACTTCTCTTTTCTAAACTAATTATAAAGAGGCAACATTTGTGTTTTTGTATGTATGTTTGTAACGTTTTCACAGAAAAACTACTGGACCGGTTTAAAAAAAAAATTCATGATTAGAAAGCTGCATATTCACTGAGCAATATAGATAATATTTTCTCAAAAACAATTGGGATCTTTGATAAAAATACATTTATGTAGCCCAAAGAGTGAAAAAAATTGTCACAAAAAATCTATCATCGCCTGCGCTGCGGAAACTATTAATGATAGAACAAAAAAATGTTTTACAATATTATAGAACGTATTAATATCTATAAAAAAATTCGCAATATCATATGTCCAACTACTGTAGTTTTGCAACAATAACTACTTTTGTACATTTTGTATTTCATAAAAATGGCGACAATAATTTAACCATATTAATTATACCTCTGTATTAATCTTCATCATATTAAGTGATATTTCATTAAAAACCATTTCTATACCTGTAATATACTTTTAAAATTATTAAAATCGGATATTCCATTCAAAAGATATAACGAATTTAAAAATTTCAATCTACGAAAATACAAGTTCATCTATTTGTCAGCGAAACTTCCATTAAAATCACTCAAAAAACAAATATACAGAGAGATATAGAGTTATATATTGATTTGAAATTAGAAACATGCTCTCAAGGTTTCTTTATTTATATAGAATATTATAAAAATTAAGCGTCAGAGAGATAAAAAGAGAGAAATGTGTAGTGTTGTAGGAAATGCTGTCTATTCTATTTCAATAAATAGAATTACTGTAAGTTGTAAGTTTTCATTTGTACTACTTATTATCTTTTATTAATTCTTTTCTTGGGCCTCATGCGGAAGCTCAGGGTCACTCAGCGTGCGTGGAGAGGGCTATGCTCGGAGTTTCTCTACGTGATCGAATTCGAAATGAAGAGATCCGTAGTAGAACCAAAGTCACCGACATAGCCTTACGAATCGCGAACCTGAAGTGGCAATGGGCGGTGCACATAGTCCAAAGTCCCCAAACGTTGGGGACTGAAAGTGCTGGAGTGGCGACCCCGCACCGGACGGCGCAGTGTAGGCAGACCCCCCACAAGGTGGACCGATGATATAATAGCCGTTGGAGCCAGGCGGCGCAAGATCGGGCCTTGTGGCGGTCATTACGTGAGACCTACGTCCAGCAGTGGACGTCCATCGGTTGAAGCGACGACGACAACGACGAATTCTTTTTAAACACTAATAATACTTCACTTACATTGCAAGCAGTCAATCCGAATTTATGTTAACTAGAGCGATAAATTTCCTAACTATTAACTACCGAGGTTCGCAATAAAAAGTTCCTGTTTTGGACTTGAATTATAAAAGCCACAACAGCCTGGTCTTTAAACAAATATCTGCCATATATATAACTACAATAAACCATTAAAGACTATTACAATAAATATATAAAAAAAGATTAACAGTGATGGGTTTATTCAACCACTTTTTCTTAGGTCAAGTTTCATTCATAAATGTACGTGAATTTTTAAATTTTAATGACAATAATGTTTATTTTTAACCGACTTCAAAAAAAGGAGGAGGTTATCGATTCGTCTATATTTTTTTGTAATGTTTGTTACCTTATATCTCCCGACTGGGTGGACCGATCTTGATGATTTTTTTTTAAATGAAAGGGTCCCATTTTTTTAATCCAGTTCTGATGATGGCATACATGAGAAAACTGGATAAATTTTAAATTTGCATTAGTTTAGTGAGGTTCTGATAATGGAATCCATGACAAAGTGACGGAACTCTTCAATTCTTAGGAGCAAAATAACGATACTCGGCAGAATCTTCTATAAGCTATCCAGATATGAGTTGCCTACCGTAACTTCGGTAGTCGTAGTTAAATGTGAAGATCAATGGAACTCCTCAACGGCTTACAGTAAGAATGTGAATTTGGCAAAATCTATAACTGTCTGTAATCAGATGCCAATGACCTTACGTTTGTTGCTGCATTGCAACACGTTTACTTCAGATTCACTAAAAATAAAAAAATAAATAAAAATTTTAACAAAAAAAGAACCGCTATCAAAACAGACTTACAAATATATTAATACAACAACAACAATACCGTTTTCTTAGGCATTACTTTAGATAACAAATTACAGTGGAGGCCCCATTTAAGTGGTCCATCGAACAGGCTCAGCTCTGCGGCTTACGCTGTTAAAAGAATTCGTCATCTGACAGATGTTGATACTGCCAGACTGGTATATTTCATCTATTTTCACAGCATTATGTCATACGGTATTCTACTTTGGGGTAATGCTGCTGATATAGATGCAATATTTGTGCTGCAGAAAAGGGCCGTTCGTGCGATTTACAATATGGGTCCAAGAGAGTCGCTAAGAAACAAATTCAAGGCAGTTAACATAATGACAGTTCACTGCGTATATATATTAGAAAACTTGTTGTATGTACATAAAAACATTGACTCTTTTAATAAAAAGAGTGAATGTACATCATATAACTTACGAAACCAAAACAAACTTGTTATAAATTCTAGTAGGCTGCATAAGATTAACAACTCATTTAAGGGTAACTGTATACGTTTCTATAATAAACTCCCACAAGACGTTCTAAAGATGTCAATTAATAAATTCAAAGTCTTTGTTAAAAGAAAGTTGATAGAAAAATCGTATTATAAGTTGCAAGATTACCTAGACGATAGAAACGCCTGGGAGTGAACAAATTGCTCTAATTTTAATTAAAATATAGTAAACTAATTTGTTATTGTAATGATGATGGTAAAAAAAAATACCCGACTGAGNAAATAAATATAAATTTTAACAAAAAAAGAACCGCCTTCAAAACAAACTTACAAATACCTTAATATGCTCTAAAAAGTAAGAAATAATTGCGTATTCTTTTATAGTGTCCTTCGTATTGTTATATTTGGAGTCGGTGTCAGCCAAGGTACCTTCATATATACCTGTAGGTAACTACATATATAGCTACAGGTAGGAGAGACGCGGGAACTGCCAAGTGGACACGCGGGGAACATCTACCTTGGCTGACGCCGACTCCGAATATAACAATACGAAGAACACTATAAAAGAATACGCAATTATTTCTTACTTTTTAGAGCATAGTAATATATTTGTAAGTCTGTTTTGAGGGCGGTTCTTTTTTTGTTAAAATTTTATGTATTATATATTAAATCTAAATATATGTAACTTAATCTATATATATATATGTGTGTGTTATGTTATTGTGGCGTAAATTTGCCTTTTCGACGGAAGCCTTTACCAAATCTTTCCAGCTCTATTACTGATGATCGAGTCTTTTTTTAAAGAAATCCCTCAATCCTTTTCTTTATTTCTCTATTTGCTTATAGATAAATAACATCACAAGAAATATAACAGCAAAATAAGGCGTCTTTATCGCGTAGCGAGCTTTGCCAAGCAATCTTTGGGTTAGAGATTGCTGAAAAGGAAGAGATAAAACATGGTGATCATACAGTAAATAGAAACACAATTTATAGAATAAAACATATCTTCTATTAAATAATCCAAAGTTACCTCCAACACCTAGCCATTTCTATATAAAAACTTCATTACCAGTCGGCCTAGGAATTCACGACATGCTGATTAAGTTCTTTGTATTATAAAAAAGGAATAATTTTTGACTTTCACCAAAACCTAATTCACCTTGAATCTATTTATAGTTTATATTTTGCGCTCACTGATCTTGATCGTTCTACATTCATTGCAATAAAATGATTTATTAACATCTAACAAATACAATAATGACATTTTCATGTTTGGTTGCAATGTCTGCTCCTTAGCCAAGACGACATTCTAAGTACGATAACTCTACATCGAACGCCTATAGCACTACAATTCGTTTATTGTGGTCACGTGACATATCGATATGATACGTCATTTCCTTACATTTTACCAGCGTTCTTATATTTTTAGGACACATAATGCTTTGGAAGACCAGTTGTCGTCGTTTCAATTGATAGACGCCCACGAGACCTGATCCTGCAGCTCTAGCTAATGTCCGCCATCCACTATATATTATCAGTACACCTTGTGAGCCTACACTCCATCTTCCGGTGCTGGGTCACTATTCCACCACCTTCCAATATCCATCGGTCCGTCAGACTACCCATTGCCACATCAATTCATAGGACCATGTCATTAACTTGAGTTCTTCAACAGATCTTGTTATTTCTCTTTTGGGGTAAACTCCAGGCGTAGCCCTTTGCACCATTTGCGTGACTCTTTGCTTTTATATGAAGCTCCAAATCAGCGATCACGTTTACCTACCCATGGTCATCACTGGCAAAATACTGTTTGAAACATTATGTCTGATTGATTCCAGCAGCAACAGGCAACCTGCTTCATTTCTTTGGTTTACTTTGTGGAAAGTCTGCCTACAGTCCGCCCTCCGCTGGGTCGCCATTCCAGACCTTTCCAACTCCAATAACAATCGGTCGTTGGGACTATGTGTCCCACCTATTATCAAAAAAGCTTCGTAATTCTTTGGACTATGTCGGTAGCTTTGGTTCTTCAACAGATCTCCTTATTTCTAAGAATGGTTCTTCCAACGCCTATTGCGTACCTCTGAGCTTTGTTTAACGCTTAAAATCAGCGTTTAAATACCCATGGTCATTATTGAGAAGACATTCTGTTCGGAGACTTTATGCCTGTCTGACTCCAGCGGCTACATGTAACCTGCATGATGTCTCTGACCCAGCATGGAGTGAGTCAGTCTACAGTTCACCCTCCGTTGCTCGCACACCATTCCAGTACCGTCAGGCCTCAACAAGTATCGGTTGGGCCTTGGGATGTTGTGCCCCACCCATTGCTACAACAGCTTCATAATTTGTTGGGCTATGTCGTTGACTTTAGTTCTTCTACAGATTTCCTATTTGTCTTTTGATGGCGTAAACTACGAGTATAGCTTTTTTTAACGCCCGTTTTGTAACTCTGAGTTTTTGATTAAGAACGACCAGGTGATTATAACTGGCAACAAGCTCTGTTCGAAGACTTTATGCCCACGAGGTCCAATAATACACCGTTTAATTCCAGCGGCTAGATGCAACCTGCTTGATGTATTTGGTTAACCGTGTAAGAAATCCTACACTCTACCTATTGTCTATTGCCACATCAGCCTCGCAATCTGTGTAGGGCTACGCTGGTGACTTTCCTTCTTCTATAGATCTTTTTATTTATCTTTTAATCGCGTAAGTCCTAGTATTGCGCTCTCCAATACCCAGGACGCGATTTTCGTATTAGGCTCGTAGTTAGGGACAACTTTTCAGTATCCTTAGATCATTACTGTTTGAGGACTGCCAAGAAAACCTGATCTTATAAAAAGTAGCGTCTGATAAGAGCCACTTTATCTCTTAGTAGTTTTGATACTACATTGTACTGGAACACATGTTTTTGTTAGTGGTTAGCATGTTCAACTACAGATATAAGGTCCTGGGTTTGAGTCGAGGGTCGGCCCATTTTAAAAATCAATATTGAGTTTCCTATTAAGATTTTCTCAATATTTGCCCAAAGTTGGGAAGTGTGATCCACCCCCGTGCCTCGGAGAGCACGTTAAGCCGTCGGTCCTGCGCCTGATCTCTTACCAGCATTGGAGCAGCATGGTCTATGCTCTAACAATGAGTGAGGAGGCCTATGCACAGCAGTGGGACGTTAATGGGCTGCTACTTACTTACTTACGTCTTTGCTGGTAGGATAGCCACAACTGAAGCCTCTCACAAGTCCTAGCTTTAAATTTGCCTTGCCAGCAATAAAACCCAGGGCTTCTACTTTAAAAGCAAGTACTCATACATATTTGTTGCACCTTTAACTGTTTACGCAGCAAAGACATCGGAAGCTCTCATAAGTAAATCTGCAACACTTCTCCGTTTCTGCAACATTTTTATTATTGCTCGTCTGTCCAAATATAAAAGAAATTTCCAATAGGAAACACTAGTTTCTACGATTAACCAGACAAACCTAATCATAGTCCTTTTAATATTTTATGTGGACACACGGAAGCTGAATTTTTATTTATAATCATTTTCATCGGCACTTTGTATAATATATTTTTTTATCGAGACACGACTATCCTATCCAGTTTTATAGCAACTATAAAAACGTAATGGTTGTCCGTCCATTTATGAATATTGTATAAAGCATTTATCTATTTTTTAATGTCGCTTTTGGAGTAATATCGTTTTGCAATATAGATAACTTTCAAAGTCACATAGTTATTAAAAATTGTATTCAATTATCTGGCGTACGAAACATACGGCCCTTTTTGTAAATCCCTGATATCTTCCAAAATATCCATTTTAATGAAATGCTATTAAAGGCAGTTTTGATCTAAAGAGAAAGAGAAAGGAATGAAAGTGAATGTAAACAAAACGAAAGTTATGCTTTTTGAAAGAGATGAATCTATGATGAATGGCAATATTTTGATAGATGGGGAACAAGTGGAAGAGGTGAAAGAATTTGTATACTTGGGATCTAAATTTACAAAAGATGGAACATGTGAAAGTGATATCGAAAGGAGAGTGAATGCAGGGAATATGGTAAATGGTGCTCTGCATGCTTTTATGAATAGCCAGATGGTGTCTCAAAGGGCTAGACTGGCAGTGCATGCTGGAGTGTTGGTGCCAACACTTATGTATGGTAGTGAAAGTTGGGTATGGCAGAAGAATCACAAAAGTAAAATAAATGCGGTAGAGATGAGAGCGTCGAGAAGTATGTGTGGATTAAAACTGAGTGACAGAGTACGAAATAGTGTGATAAGAGAGTGTTGTGGTATAAAAGAAGACGTAGTGACTAAAATCGAGAAAGGTATACTTAGATGGCATATAGAGAGAATGAATGAAAGGAGACTGACAAAAAGGATTTATGAGTCAAGAGTGAATGCGAAAGTTGGAAGGAGAAGACCAAGGCGAACGTTCATGGACCAAATCCAGGACAGTTTAAATAAGGGCCAGGTCAAGAGTACTCTAAACCGACGAACTTGTATGACAGGTTTAATGAGAATGAATGAAGCGAAGGAGATATGCCAGGATCGTAGCAAGTGGAAGGACGTGGTCTCTGCCTACCCTTATGGGAATGAGGCGTGATGCTATGTATGTATGTTGATCTACATAAAATATAAAATTTATGATATATATGTAATTGGATGAGGAATTGTACTGTATTGTATAAAATAGCTACGTAAACATCATATTTTTCTGCAATGTGTAAAATATAATTATAGCTACTGTGGGTTAGTCTTTCGAGATTAATACGTACCTTTGACTTTTTTATCAATCCATTTGGATTAGTGACTCCTGTCACAACTTACTAAGAACGGGTTTCTCTATATCCCCTTGAAATATACTAGCAGCAAAGACAATGAACCACCGTTGCTATAGTAAAAGCCAATAAAGGTTTTTTAACACGAAAATCTATTCCAATCCTTGTCCCATCCCATCAACAGATCCAAAAATTGAATCCAAAGAACTTACTTTTTTGGAATATTTTAACATACCTGCATAATAAGTGTTTAAGTATAACTGATCACGAACTTGAAACGTGTTTATAAGTTCAATAATGCCTATTTATTTCCCACTGTTGGACACAGGTCTTCCCACTATTTGGAGAAAGAAACGAAGATAAAAAACTACTCAGAAATTTCACAGTTTATGAGAAAAAAAAAACAAAATACCAATGGAGCGTCGACCTTTGATATAAATGCGGAAGTAACTCTTATCTGTAGTCAAAATTACTAAACCGTTTTAAATAAAATTTTGTGTACAGATAGTCTATAAACTTGCAAATGGACTTAGGCTACTTTCTATTGCCTGTCATCATTTTAAACTTATTGTTTAGGCTGTTGACTCCATGACAATAAACTATAAAAGTAATTCATTCTTTCTCAACATTTATATAATGTTTTTTTATAAACCATTTTATTTGATTAATAAATAAACAAAACAAAACTCTTTTATAATATTAGTTAGGTGTCTAATTGTTATATTCTCTTGTTTCAGTTTAAGCAAACAAAATGGGTCACGACGAGAAAAAAAGCTCCATCATTTTGGACAATTTTAATTCCACGTGAGTACAATGAAAGATTTATTAATTCCATCCCATGAGAATATGTCTTCAAAGCCCTATAACGGTCATGGATACTGTACGTGCAATTTTTGTGTTTAATATATTTATACTTTTGGGCTCTTTCTATATATATCCGAAAGTGCATCCTTGTTAACAGACGTGAACCAGCATTTTTGGCTTTAGATAGGTAGATATATAGTCTGTTGCGTGCTAGCTAATTAACGACCGGCAAACGAGGATCAGGTTAATAAAAGTCGATTTAGAGAAGATCCTTTATTCTCGTTGCTGCTCAGAACTGGCCTGAATCCAGCAACCTGGCATAAGCTTGAGACATTTGGCACGACGTATTACTCCTAGCATAGGCTTGAAACATTTGGCTGGTACGACGCGATACCCCTGGCACGACGTGACATTCCTAGCATAGGCTTGAGCCACTTGGCATTACGTGATACTGCTGGCATAGACTTGAGACATTTGGCACGTCGTGGTATTCCTAGTACAGCCGTGAACCTGAAATGCATGAGAACAGGTATTATTGCCATGTTCTATGACTCGCCTAGCCCAGCGACTAGACAAGCACTACAGAAGAAGGCAACAGGACAGATAAGACACTGGATAATGAAATTGAAGACTCACCCCAGTGGGTTGTAACGTAGTGTTATATCGCAACACCAGTTGGGTAAATAGGACCGTGCGTTACCGTTAAAAGCCTTTAGTTATTATTTCCTTCTCAAGTACAACGTTTCAAGTGTATCAGATCGATAATTTACTATTACATTTTCAGAGCGAACTTGGCATCCAATCCCGGTTTTCAGTCTACCCTAAGTCTTGGCTCAAAAGAGATTATCAATGAGAAGGCATACAATCCATTTGAACACAGAAAAGTGGAGCATCCTAATTCGTAAGTATTCAATTACTAGTAACCCACTTTGCCCATCAACATAAAGTAAACAAAGAAAATATTAAAATTTATAATTATATAAAATACAACCATTTTATTTATAGTAAGAAAACAACGGTTAAAGAAACCGCAATACAAAATTTATCATATTTTCTAAGCCACTTGTAAGACCGTGCCAAGGGTTACTAGATGATATAACGAGGTCATGTACTTACTCACCAGCAATATATCCTCATTTTATACGCTTTGTTAGGTGCTCCTCGTTACTTTGAATGCGTAGAATTACTCGTAAGGAATAATGGTTAAAGAACTAAAAAAAACACGCTTTCAACTGATATAGAAAGTATTATACAACATCACCATAGCTGGCAAGAAAGTATGTATGGGTTAAGAATGAATGAATTACTCATCAAATGTTTACTCTACGTTGATGATCAAATAATACTAACATCATCTGCTAATGAGCTACATGAGATGGTAAATATTATGAAAGAAGCTTTGAAAGGGAAAGGAATGAAAGTGAATGTAAACAAAACGAAAGTTATGCTTTTTGAACGAGATGAATCTATGATGAATGGCAATATTTTGATAGATGGGGAACAAGTGGAAGAGGTGAAAGAATTTGTATACTTGGGATCTAAATTTACAAAAGATGGAACATGTGAAAGTGATATTGAAAGGAGAGTGAATGCAGGGAATATGGTAAATGGTGCTCTGCACGCCTTTATGAATAGCCAGATGGTGTCTCAAAGGGCTAGACTGGCAGTGCATGCTGGAGTGTTGGTGCCAACACTTATGTATGGTAGTGAAAGTTGGGTATGGCAGAAGAATCACAAAAGTAAAATAAATGCGGTAGAGATGAGAGCGTTGAGAAGCATGAGTGGATTAAAACTGAGTGACAGAGTAAGAAATAGTGTGATAAGAGAGTGTTGTGGTATAAAAGAAGATGTAGTGACTAAAATTGAGAAAGGTATGCTTAGATGGTTTGGGCACGTAGAGAGAATGAATGAAAGGAGACTGACAAAAAGGATTTATGAGCCAAGAGTGAATGCGAAAGTTGGAAGGGGAAGACCAAGGTGAACGTTCCTGGACCAAATGTCCTGAAAAAATGTCCTGGCATTTTAAATAAGGGCCAGGTCTTTATTTAAAATGTTGGTCAATGGAAATGTGGCGTGATACTATGTATGCATACAATTTTCAAAATTTAAAAGTTAAATAGCAGGCTATTGATATCTTACTGCTAGGAACAGGCCTTCTGACTCATAGGAGAAAGGGTTTTTTGAGAATAGGCCTCCTAGCTCGCAAAAAAAAGAGAATTTTGAGAGAATGAAACCACCACACTACTACACTGCAGGCTGACAGGCATAATTAATAACAGTATCTCCGGAAAATTGTACAGCATCATATATGAATATTCACGTAAAAGGATTTCTTTCTATGTTATAAGTTTAAGAAGTTTATGGTAGATGAAGGTGAAGGAAGGAAATCTTCATATGCGAAATAAGGGCAACGTAGTGGCTCTATGCCCTATAAACCCCACTCCTATTAGTGAAGAAGACTGTGCCCAGCAGAGGGATGATAAAAAGCTGCTACATATCTTTTACCTTTCTTTACTTGTTATAGATAAATACGTTTTTTTCTATATTCATAAAGTAGCACGTTCATAATATACATACTCGTATATAATTATAATTGTTACAAATTATTATCACAAAACTTTCCCTCACCAAGGAGAGTCTACTTTACTCTCAGGAACGTTACATAGTCGAACGTGACGGTCCTGTCTGAATCAATACCCAGACAATAAACGTACACACTAAAAATTTTTCACAGGACTATTGGCTCCCTCGTACACTTGCTGAAGTCATCGTTAGGATCTGGTATCCTGGCTATGCCAGCAGCTTTCAAGAATGCTGGCTTGGCTGTTGGTGCCTTAGGAACCATTATAGTGGGATTTATATGTACACACTGCGTTTACGTATTGGTAAGTTCTTGAAATTGGGACTCCCACAGGGTTCCATATTAGGACCTTTTCTATTCCTCATTTATATTAATGACCTTCCTTGCTTTGTTAGGGACGACTATGAGATAGTTTTGTTTGCTGATGATACTTCTCTAATATTTAAAGTTAATCGACATAAAACCGACTATTATCAGGTAAACAACTCTCCTAATAAAGTAGTACAAGAAGCAAATAATTTATTACTCAACAAGAAGAAGAACAATCAAGTTTTTAGAGCGTTGATCCACCAAGCTTCTCCACTCTGGGTCGGCAAAAAAAATGTTAAATAACAAATAAGTACATTCGTTTTTTTTTACGTGATGGTGATTACTACAAAATCGGAAAGCTCGGGTGTCTTATCACAAATCCATATTTTATAACTTGTCATTTCGTATTGGTACGTCGTCATGTTTTGATACTCCAAATCTCTCCCACGTGAAAGAAGAAGTTTATGCCTTTCAGTTGAACGTAAATAGTTTGTTATTATCTTTCATACCTTTAAAGCTACAGGTATTAATAATAATTAAAGTCAATTACTAAATTTCTCCATCGCACGCTGAGTGACTCTGAGCTTCCGCATGAGGCCCATAATCAGCGACCACGTCTCAGAACCGTAGGCCATCACTGGCTACACGCACTGTTCGAAGACTTTGGTCTTCAGGCACTGATGGTTATCGGACGAAAATATCTGGCGTAACTTCCCAAACTCAGCCCAACCGAGTTGGATTCGGCGTAGTAGAACGTATTCCGTAGTAGAACCTGAGTCACCGACATAGTCCTGCGAATCGCGAACGTGAAGTAGCAATGGGCGGGGCACATAGTCCGCAGGACCGATGGACGTTAGAGGCCGAAGGTGCTGGAGTGGCGACCCCGCACCGGCCAGTGCAGTGTAGGGAGACCCCCCACAAGGTGGATCGACTACATAAAGAGGGTCGCCGGTAGCCGCTGGAGCCAGGCGGCTCAAGATCGGGCCTTGTGGACGTCATTACGTGAGACCTATGTCCAGCATTGGACGTCCATCGGTTGAAGCGACAACGACGACTAAATTTCTACGCCATTTATATCCAAAATATTTAAATCACTCCGAAAGCAGATATTTTTACAAATAATAAAGCAAATGATGCGCAATTACTTGCAGAACCAGTGTAACTGTCACGTATAAAACGACCATAAAGCTTTATAAATTTCCCTCTCTCCATTCATTTAAAATAGCGAAATATAGTTAAATAAGTAGGTACTCTTTTATCTGGTTTCAATATTCATATTACATACATACAAAATTCCGGTTTTAATCACGTATTTATTTTTAAAAAATAGGTGAAAACATCACAAGAGGTGTGCGTTGAAGCGAAAAAGCCTTCAATGGGTTTTGCGGAAACATGCGGAGCTGCTTTTGAATTTGGTCCTAAAAGATTACAGCCTTGGGCCAATTTCGTCAGGTAATAAATTAAATATTTTCTATAGAAAAGTATCTACTTATTATTCATGAATTTGTAGTTCTGCTATTGTGTTAGATGTTACTTAATAGGCATTACAAAATCTATAATTGTTAGCGGTTTATTACAAAAGCATGTCGACATTGTCTTTGTTGCTGATAGGTTATAGTTGGCGAAATTGTTTGTAGACTTCTATTTAGTAGAATTCCCGGGACATATTTAGATTGTCGCGTTTTCTAATTTGTTAGAGCCTGGACTAGTGTGCGGCTTCGGTCATGAGTAATGGCAGAATGACTTCCCAAATAGTAAGGCAAATCTTACCTTGTCTTTTGCGAGGTACAGTCGCTATACCCGTCCACTCTCTGATATTTCCCAGCCATACTTTCCTACTGCCTACCTGCCTTTGATCTTGGATTTCACCCATCATAATAAGTTTGAGGAGGTTACCATAAAAAGGTCTGGTAAAAAGACATGCTACCAAGCACAAATTCAAATACAAAAATTATTTATTCAAATAAGCTATTACAGCACTTTTTTTATTGATGACAGTTAAGCGTTTCACTGTGATTTCACCTCATATGGTTTCTAGATATCATCGTACCGGAACACAATCTGTTTTGGATCGTCAAATACCATTTTTTCATTTCCAATGTACAAGTCGATTTAATATCATTAAATCGACTTACAATCTAAAGTTACAAGGGAAAGTCTGTCAGGTATTACTTTGGTATACGTTTCGACACAGTGATGAGAAGAAACCATAAGAAGTAGTTACAATTTATCAAGCTAGCATACTTCTTTCTTAGACTGTATCACTATTTGCCATCAGGTAATGGTGAGGGTAAAACCAAAGGCGCTTTTTATTGCAGCTAAGGCTAAATGTGGCGGCACTCATGGGTCACATCATCAATATTACCTGATGGAAGGTGATGATGCGGTCTGAGTAAATATTAGTCACCTATTAATGGACAATTTACCTCTTTCAACAGCAAAGTACCAATAAAAAACCTCTTTGTTTCAGAACATTTATAGACTACACGTTAACATGTACATATCTGGCGGCATTGTGTGTCTACGTCGTGTTTATTGCTGAAAACTTTAAAGAGGTATTTATTTATATTATTAAATTGATTACCTTTTTTAATATTTTGATAGATGGAACATGTGAAAGTGATATTGAAAGGAGAGTGAATGCAGGGAATATGGTAAATGGTGCTCTGCACGCCTTTATGAGTAGCCAGATGGTGTCTCAAAAGGCCAGACTGGCTGTGCATGCAGGAGTGTTGGTGCCAACACTTCTGTATGGTAATGAAAGTTGGATATAGCAGAAGAATCACATAAGTAAAATAAATGCGGTAGAGATGAGAGCGTTGAGAAGTATGAGTGGATTGAAACTGAGTGACAGAGTAAGAAATGGTGTGATAAGAGAACGTTGTGGTATAAAAGAAGACGTAGTGACTAAAATTGAGAAAGGTATGCTTAGATGGTTTGGGCATGTAGACAGAATGAATGAAAAGAGAATGACGAAAAGGATTTATGAGTCAAGAGTGAATGCGAAAGTTGGAAGTTGGAACTTTTCTGGATCAAATCCAGGACATTTTAAATAAACGAACCTGTATGAAAGGTTTAATGAGAATGAAAGAAGCGAAGGAGATATGCAAGGATCGTGGCAAGTGGAAGGACGTTGTCTCTGCCTACCCCTATGGGAATGAGGTGTGATGTTATGTATGTGTGTACCTTTTCTACCACCTCTTATTTTTGCGTCCGCGTTTCGCCTGTTGCATTACAGCCCGCCGGGCATTGGGTGTAAAGATACTTTTACAAACTATTTACAAAACGGTGTGTAGAGAATAAACATTCATACTTGGCAAAATTGCCAAGACCAATGTGCCAGCTTGCATTAGCTATTTCACTTGCGTCGTGGTTTCATAAATCCAAATAATGATTATTTTTATTTATCAGCTAATCTCTCCGGCTTTGTTTTGACTGTCTTTGGTGACCATTTCTTTAAAAGATAAAATGGATACAGTGACATACCTAGACTTTTTTATAAATATAGAGGAGTAATATCCTTCTATACTTTATTTTATTATTACTCTAAAGGATTAGGTAGTGTTATCGACGCAAATCGCCGGCTTATATTTTCCTCAACTTGCAACAAATATCGTTATATTTCATTCAATTTACATAAAATCTTAACATATTATATATATAAAACTTCCTCGTGAATCATTCTATCTAATAGTGTAAAGCATATGAAAATCCTTTTAGAAGTTTTCGAGTTTATCGCGAACAAAGAGACAGAACGCGGTAGAGGAATTAAAGGGAATATTTGTTCTTGTGTATGATCTCACATAGATTTTTAATACAGAAATACATAAGAAAATAGCAAAATAACGGCCTTAAGATCACGTATGTTCCAGTAAATAAATACGAACTATCATTTTACCTATGACATAGAACATGTAATGTATTTCCAGCCATTCCATGTCAGGGTTACCGCTCTACATGGCCAATGGACACTATAATAAGTAAATCATTTAAAGCTCTCATTAACCGAGACATATTATGGTCATTTGCCACAGCCAGCCATTTCCTTGGATGTTAAATACCTTCTCGATATACCGAGGTCATATAGAAATAATGACTGTCATATATTATATAATATGATAGCAACTAATACTGGAGATCCTTTATATAGAAGGTCTTATTGAGGAAAGATTTGTTTGTAATATCTTATTTTGATCCTTAAAGGTGACAGTAGAAAGAAGATCGCAGATAAATATTTTGTCTTTTATTTAGCTTAGTACTTCACTGTGATCTTTCCTCGTATTAAGAACCAGAACACAATTTTTAACTGCTAGACAATCCAAAGCTTCATAAGAATCAAGACTAGGACAACTTATAAAATATTATTTCCTGAATGTGTTTTACGGAGAATTGACTTCAGGATCTCTACATTCATTAAACAGTAAGTAAGTAGCAGCCCATTAACATTGCTGGGCACAGGCCTTCTCACTACGATGAGCGAGGGTTTTTAGAGTATAGAACCCATCACGCTGCTCCACTGCGGATTGGCAGGCATAGTACACAAGTGCACTCTCTATTCCTTCAGTCTCATAGTTTGATGTGACGGGAATCCGATGCGGCCGGAGACAGACCAGGCGCAGGAGCGATGGCTTAACGTGCTCTCCAAGGCACGGGGGTGGGTCACGCCGCCAACTTCCCAACTTCGGGCAAATATTGAGACAATCTTAAATAGAAAACTCAATATTGATTTTTGAATTGGCCCGACCCAGGACCCGAACCCTGAATCTTATGTCTGTAGACGAACATGCTAACCACTTGACCAATGAGGCAGTTAACCAGTAAAGTAACCTTTAATTGCCTTTAGCAAGGAGCAATTATAACATTAGATATATTAACACTGAAACCATCTTCCAAGAAAACCCAGCCACAAAATGTTATGCAAGGCTTAGTTTTCTGGTTAAGTCAACGTAATTTTTAATAGCAGTTAGTAAAATGGAGCTGAAGCAGCTACTATATTTAAGTTCTGCTAAATGACAAACCATTCCCTGCTTCGATTCCGTAGGAACAAAATGTTGCAGTTTTAATACTAAAATTTGGAAGAACAATACTATTATAGTGAAGGTAACATAATTTTGATTGTTGACAGTCAGTTTTCTTATCATGCACCGATAACAACTTTACTATTAAGTGATGATACTGTCCAAGACGATAAAGAAATAAACAGATAATTTAATAAAGAGGTAATAAAATAAAAATCTTTTGTTTCAACCGTATTAGCGGTCATAGCGGTATTAGTAGTGTTAGTAAATACATCGATAAACATAAACTTAAAAACTAGGTGTTAGTAATACAATTATGGCTACTTAAATCTATTTCCGGTCCGACTTGTCAGTACATGAACCAATGAGCAGTGGTTCAAGTACTGACAGTCGAGCCTGGCAGCAAACACACTCAAGACGCTGTTGGAACTGGCCCGGACTCTTCGCAACAGGTTGCATAGAAGCAATCCACACGCGCGTCGGCGAACATACCTGAAGCACTGCAGAATCGGGGCAGTTCCATCAGCATCATAAATGCATTATTATATTGCACGCGTAGGGCGCTGTACAGTTTTTTAGTATAATCAACCTACAGGCTACTCGTGTAGAATGAGTTGCAGTAAGCTATAAAAAGTGATATTTACACTGGCACCGTACAACGAGCAAACCTGCGGACGATCATATTTGCTCTCATTGACAACGCCCTACGCTCGCGTTCCTTGTCAGCATCGTCTTTCAGGTTAGGGGTCAGTACGTGGCCTAAGTATTTAAAACTTTCCACCTTTTGCAAAGGAATCCTAAAGCTTCATAGACGGGACTGAAGAGGGCAGCGACTTACCCTTGGCCTGAAACACCATGCACCATGCAAAAATATAGTAAACGTGACAATCCTTTTCAAGAGTACAAGTGAAAATCTATTTAGGACAAAGGCTTTAACAAGCCATAGACTAAAGTAAATGAATGGATAAGATCCGAAGTGAATTGAATGGCTTTCCTTATGCATACCACATAGTTACTATGCATTGCTATTCTCGTCATCTAGGCCAATCAATCCATCATAATTTGGTTATCTCGCAGTGCCATTGCAACTCATCCATCTCAATCGATTCAATAACTGGTTTCCTCCGAGGATCAGATAAAGGATAAGTTAAATAACAATTAGATAAAGAAAGTTTTTAGGAATCTCATGGTTATAAAACAAAAAAAATGGGAAATTTAATAACGCCATCAAGCGCCAAATTTTTAAGCTCATTATGGCAGATTTTTATAGATAGTTGGGTATAATTTTTCACAAATACTTATTCATCAATCATAGTTAAAAGACCTGTATTAATATCCGCTGGAATTTAGTGGGTATTGGGGTATCTGTGAGAGTCCAAACTGGAGATATTCTTTTAGCGGGGTGCGTAAAGGCCTAACCCAGCGAAAAAAAATATATGTTATATTTCATACATTCATAGCATCACGCCTTATTCCCATAGGGGTAGGCATAGACAACGTCCTTCCACTTGCCACTTTTAATGTGTTTTTCAATTAGCAACTCGAGTCTTCATTTGTTCCCACTCATTGCAGGTAACTTTATCTGAAACCAAAGAAAATAATTATCAACAACTAATATTAGTTAAATCATCTGCGTATACTTAAATAAGGACAAAACTATTAATATCTTTTTTTTATATCGATTCAACTGTCTTAAAAATAGCTTTCAAGCTGCAAGCTCTAAATATGATGATACTGACATCCCTTACAACCTTTTATAGAATTATAATCATGGAAGTGTTATCAATACTCCCACAGACTTTGTTGGTTTCGGTTAAAAGAAAATCGGATCGACAGAAACACAAGTGTTCTAATGAGCGGTTTGAATTTAGTTTCATTGATTAAAACGTTAAAATCTGATATGTAAATCACATCCGTTTAAACAACATCTCGCAGAACATGTCCATGTCCTTCCACTTGTAACGATCCTTGCATATCTCCTTCGCTTCTTTCATTCTCATTAAACCTTTCATACAAGTTCGTCGGTTAAGAGTACTCTTGACTTGTCCCCTATTTAAAATGTCCTGGATTTGTTCCAGGAACGTTCGCCTTGGTCTTCCTGTCAGGCCTTTTTGTCAGTCTTCTTTTATTCATATCCTCTACATGCCCAAACCATCTAAGCATACCTTTCTCAATTTTAGTCACTACATCTTCTTTTATACCACAACGTTCTCTTATCACACTATTTCTTACTCTGTCACTCAGTTTCAATCCACTCATACTTCTCAACGCTCTCATCTCTATCGCATTTATTTTATTTATGTGATTCTTCTGCCATACCCAACTTTCACTAACATACATAAGTGTAGGCACCAACACTCTGGCCAGTCTGGCCCTTTGAGACACCATCTGACTATTCGTAAAGGTGTGCAGAGCACCATTTACCATATTCCCTGCATTCACTCTCCTTTCAATATCACTTTCAAACATTCCATCTTTTGTAAATTTAGATCCCAGGTATACAAATTCTTCCACCTCTTCTACTTGTTCCCCATCTATCAAAACATTGCCATTCATCATAGATTCATCTCTTTCAAAAAGCATAACTTTCTTTTTGTTTACATTTACTTTCATTCCTTTCCCTTTCAAAGCTTCATTCATAATATTTACCATCTCCTGAAGCTCATGACTGACGCAACTGTAGTTAGTCATTACTTGATTATTTGCTATATTGGGCCTTGACCAGTAAGTTACCATGCTGTCACAAAACCCCAAGGAGAAGTTGCATCGTTATGTGATTCATATAACGAGGGAATCTTAAGCATAAAGGGATGGGTCAGTAGGTAATAGGAATAACAAATGCTGTCCCTCTGTTTATTCGATCTTTACATTAGGCGATTCTTCTGCTTGTATTCTCTTCTCTTTATTTGGGACATCTTAGTAGCTCTAAAAAATTAATGCCCTGTGTCCAACATCCCCTACCTCTTTATTTAGACGAATTTGCAGAGGTCAGCTTATGTTTTACACATTTATTATCTTTTACAGGTCCTCGATGTATATTATCCTGACTACCAGTTATCCGTTGAAGCATACTGCGCGTTAACACTTGTACCCTTGGTTATAATTTGTCAAATAAGAAACCTCAAATGGCTCGTGCCGTTCTCTGCTGTTGCCAACGTCCTTTTAGTCATCTGCTTTGCGATAACTATGTACTACATTTTCCATGACATGCCCAACCCTGCTGAAAGAGAGATGGTAGCAAGCGTGACTCACTGGCCATTATTTATCAGGTAAATATGTTCATTGTTACATACATTTGTAAGAATATATATCTTTAGTTTTCTTTGATAACATGCTAATCAGTCAAAATGCAGCCGTAAAGCAATTTATTACATTAAAATACTCATTAATAATACTCGTGTGATAAAATAATCGTATAGTTTTGTGTAATAGTAATAAACCAGCTACCTTTTACCCAGTTTGAGGCGAGTTCTATTGCCCATAGATATTAAGTATAACTATAGGAAATTCCAACACATTTAGTAATTTTCGAGGATTTGCTACTTCCTTGACCTAATTCACTGCATCATGTGATCCAGCCTTAAAATATCATTGTCAATTTTCAGCTTTTTAGTACTGAATCGTCTAGGAGTTTATCGGACTGATTACAGCTGGGCTGTACCATTCAACTTTGAAATATCATTGTCAATTCTCTTCCCAATTACAACCGCATTTTCTTGAAGTTTCTAATCAAAAATAACCCATTTCCATTATATACTTTCAGCACAGTAATATTTGCCATGGAAGGTATTGGGGTAGTGATGCCAGTGGAAAATGAAATGGCCAAACCAGAGCAGTTTCTTGGATGTCCTGGAGTATTGAACGTGGCCATGACTGTAGTTATTTCACTGTACGGGATCGTGGGATTCTTTGGTTACATCAAGTATGGTGACAGTGTCCGAGGCAGTGTTACATTGAACCTTCCCCAGGATGAATTGTAAGTACTCGTTTATAACACTAGCTTTATCAGCAGAGGCGTTCGCATTGTTTCTAGCCTCGTGTTAATATGAAATAGTGATTTTTTTCCAAATAATCACATTCAAGTCTTTTGGGAACGTGTAATATATGTTTAGTATGCATTTATATTAAGAAACATGTAATTTTACTAAATTTGAACTAATTTTGAGTGAAATAAAGTTTTGTTCTTTGTCACAGTTGAATCCTTCCATCAGTTTACACCTAGACTAATTGACAGACCTTTCGGAAATTTTATTTAGAACCTTCAACAAGACTAACAATGATTGAAAATATTCTGCTCCTTTGTATACAGATTAGCCCAAAGCGCCAAGATCTTGATGGCACTAGCAATCCTCTTCACCTACAGTCTCCAATTCTACGTCCCCATGGAGATGATCTGGAGACAAATTCATGATAAGATACCTGTCAAATATCACAACATCACACAAATCTGCATAAGGACCATTGCTGTAGTTGGATCAGGTAAATAAACTCATAATCTGTACATCTAGTTAACATCTGTTTCTTCGTTCTTTGATCGACAAAACCAATTTTAATCCAAAATTTCTATGACTAACATGACTACCTGTTTCCTGCAATATTATCCGCGTAATTCCGCATCACAGGAATAGGGGAACCTGTTCTTTTACCTCATAAATGAACTTAAACGTACATATTCCTCTATAGGTATCCCCAATATCATGACTCAGACAATAAATGGTATTTCAGTATATTATATACTAGCTGTTTCAAATTGATTTTAACCACGAAGTTCCAAATCTAAACCATTGAATCACCTGATACAAATGATTGCTTCAAAATTGATTCAGTTTTGGAAGAGATCAAGCACATTCGTGTAAACGAATTTTATCCAACTAGCAGACCTAAAAGACTTCGTTCTGTCAAAAAGATTTGAAATGTGACAGATTTCAGTTTTAAGAATGGTTTTCAAAATGAATTCACAGCAGTACTAATGATGTACTCTTACATTTTGTGACTATTCAATTTGATCGGGTTATGACTATTCAATTGATTTTGAACTTTGTGTAGCGGCAATAAAGTGCCAATTGACTCTTTGACGTTAGGAAAACACCTACATTGCTTAGACAACAGGGAGTACTTGTAATTTATTATGAACTTTATTGAATAACAATAAAGGTCAAATTAACTCTAGATCTAAGTTAGAAAACGTTTGTATGGGAAACAGAAAAGGCTGTGTTTAGGGGGTTTCCCCTGAAATTATTCGAACTTTTCTCGTCGTTAAAACCATTCTTGGACTTCAACCTTGGTCGAAATTGACCCAGGCGTTGTTGAGTTATGCACTTACCAACAATTTGCGATAAATTTTTATATTATAGATTTAGTTGAACAAGCGAAAACAGTTGGATTATACCTTTCCTCTCATAATCCGTTAAAAACGTAATCCCACATTACAAGACAGAGATCAAACATAAGGATGAAAGCTTGTCCGTAAAACAGAAATATACCTTCCCAACTTAGGACAGCTTATGTTTAACAACATATATCCTTTCAGCTTAATCACACGGGACTCATTCCCGGGATTCTGTTATTTAAGAATCCAGATATTTCACATTACACATTTGAAATTCAAATACAAAAATTGTCTATTCAAGTAGACTTTTACAGAGCTTTTGAATCGTTTAACATTGTTTTCATATTATATCCATTTTACGACTTAATGATATTGGGGAACGACTTAGCCTAAAGATACGAAGGCTTCTTTGTAACTTCTCCTGAGAAGAACAACAATAAACCAAAACAGGTGTCACTTTTTTATTACTTCAATGTGACTTATTTTTCTAAGATTAGAACAATCCATTCACCTTTTATCGCCCAAATTTTATTTTAAAGTATCATTTTTCAATTAGCTTTTGCTTATTAATTGATATCTTCAAGCAGTTTGTTATAGAAACTTATACAGGCCACTCTTTACTAAAACAAAGAAATGGTCTACAATCATTAGTATAAATAAGTGATATACAAATATTAAATTAAAATCCTACTCCATTTAGCACTAGAAACAAATCCTTCTATATTTTATTCTCTTTAAAGGAATTATATTATTTACAATACATATACAGAGTGTTCCAAAAAAGTGGATAATCATGAAGATAATACAGATAGTACAGCTGTCAGTGGCTCAAAAATAACCCAAAAAAATACTTAAGTTACATTTTAGATAGATACAAAAGAGACTTTTTATTTTGCCATTTTTTTTCTATTTAAAATAAAATATATTTTTTTTTAATTTTCTATCTTTAGCTAAATTTAGTACTGCGTGTAAATAGCAATAACTTTGTAATTACGTTAGATAGAATTATGAATTATAGAGCATTTTATAAACTGTATTAACAGCGCACTAAGGTCTAAGTACATTTTTGAAGTTATGCTTCTTTTGTGGCATTAGGCAAAAATTATGAGAGTAAATTTTTACGATGCGCGCGCACACCGTCACGAAAAACCGACACCCTGAAGTTAGCTATAGTCAACATTTCAGTTTTTTGAAAAGATTTTTATCTTGTTACGCCAAAGAAGTATAACTTCTACACGCATGTTTCTTTCTAAGTGAAACTTTTTTTAGGCGCATGAGGGTAAAATTTTTATAGATGAAATGCGTAATTAGCGTCACGATGATATGCAGCGTTTTCATGCAAATTCGTTTGAAGGTTAGGTAGTTTTAATATTTACAAATAGCATGTGTCATTTTAATTTACAATTCGCTATTTGAGATTTCAATTTATGTTAATTAATACTTTGATGACAATTAAATTCCTAACATATCTTCCTTTTCACTTCTCTAAAGTCGCGGAAATGTAAAATTTTTGATTCGTATAAATCAAAACGATACTTAAAAATAACTTTGCCAAAGAAGTTTCACTTCTGACATACGTGCTGTGTACGCGAGCGCTTTTATTAAAAATATTTCTATTAGTGCAGTTTGTTAAGGATAATATAACATTAAATTTCATTTCATATCTTTTTTAGTACCTGATAGGTGTTTGTTTTAGCCATTTCTGGATTATACTCTCTTTCTGAGACACCCTGTATATATTATATAACAATGAGGCGTTTATTTATAATTCTGTCAATCCCTTAGTTAGCAAGAGTTTTTATTTGAACAAGGGTAGCTAAGTGTGACAACTAACTCTCATTCAATATCTCTTTTTATCTTTCACAGTTGCCTTGGCTGCAGCATTTCCAGACTTGGAGCTGGTGATCAATTTATGTGGAGCCATATTCCTGTCAAGTCTTGGTCTCCTCACACCAGCGATCATCGACACCGTACACAATTGGGACCGTGGTTTGGGAAACCTCAACTGGATCCTGTGGAAGAACATCTTCATATCCTTCTTGTCGTTCGTAGCACTCTTCGCAGGTTCTTATATATCAATTGTAAATATGGTGGAGAAGTTCAACGCGACACCAGTTTCAGAAGCTGTTAGTAATGTGACAATGTTAAATACATAGGATATTTTGTATATTATGTACATAATTAGTATTTATTATTAATTATTTATATTTCTTCAGAATCAATAATAAAAAAGGTAAATGACAATTGCAGAATGTCAAAAAGAAATAAAAAAGAACAGTTTTAAATTTCATTTCATTTCTGAACGATAAGAAGAAGAACTTCATTTTCAAATTGTTATTTTTGAAGTTATACTTCTTTTAGCGCGTTAGGCATAAATGACGAGAGTATATTTTACGCCAAAGAAGTATAACTTCTCATCTGTGTACACATACCTATTTTTACTTTATTGTAAACCTTGTTTTCGTATTTACTTACCTTTAAAACCTTCCCTAGACTTCCACAAATAATTCAAAAAACAATATTAGCTAATTCAGTCCATCCGCTCTTTCAGTCCAATTTGAAAATATATATAGATAAATTTAAATTAAAAGTGCGTGCGTACAAAGTGCACATGTCTGAAGTGAAACTTCTTTGGCAATAATAAACTAATTTTTAAATGTTGTGTACATTTATACCAATCTAAAACTTTAGATTCCGAGACATAGAAGGAGGGGGGGAATTTAATCGTCATTAAAATAGTCCTTGAAAACTCAAATGATGAATTGTAAATAAAAATGCGGTGTGATTTTTTATAAATATTAAAACTACCATAGAATAACGCTGCACGTCTTCGTGATGTTAACCACGCGTTTCATCCGTTATAATTTTACCCTCATGCGCCTTTTTTTCTCTGAGAAATGCTTTATGCACGCCGGATAAAGTGTAAACATCCGGGAGTGTGGAACTCGCTGGTTGTACCAGGATACCCACTAAAACCCAGCGGAACCCTCTTCATCCAGGTGTTGGGGTCCAGATGTCCGCTAACGCATTCAGCTCTGGCACCCCGGATGAATCCGACTTAAGGGTTTTTTTAGTTGAGGGAGAGCAGGCGAGCAAAATTGCGCCTTCTAACGCCCCCCCCCCCCCTCCTCCGGCGAGCGGGAGTATCGTCTGCCATAACCTCCCTTTGCCTGTTGACTCCTTCTGATGACAGCCTCGCAGAAGGACGTCACTGCTCTCCAACTTGACTCATCGCCGATCATTGCGCCCACAATTCTGGGGAGTGAGAGGTCACTCCCAATCAGCGATGTCAAGATGTGACGCTGAGGACCCCAAGCCTGACAATTCGCTACTATGTGGTGCGCAGTGTCGACGGCCGACACCCCACAAATACGGCAAGCAGGCGTCTCTTCACAGCCTACAATCTGGTGCAAATACTTGCCGAAGCAACCATGTCCAGTTAACACCTGCACCAACCAATAGGATAGCGTACCGTGCCCCCTGGCAACCCTCATGCGCCTAAAGAAGTTACACTTCAACAAATTTGCGACGTAATTACATGCAGAACTAATTAAGCATCTGTCTTAACAAGAAATCTCATAATCACTCTGAATGATTTGAACTTTTCTTGTATAGAATGTGACGCAATACAGAATGGATCATTACTGTCGTATGTAATCCTATAGAACATTAACTAACATTTCGCTCTGGCCACCATCTTAATGACATTGTGAGCATTAAGAATATATATCCCTATTAATAAAGGGACCACGTCCTTCCACTTGCCACGATCCTTGCATATCTCCTTTGCTTCTTTCATTCTCATTAAACCTTTCATCTTGACCTGGCCCTTATTTAAAATGTCCTGGAACCTTCCCATTCAGTCTTGCCTTACAAATNTTTTGTCACTCAGTTTCAAGCCACTCATATATCTCAGTGCTCTCATCTGCCTTCTAACTTTCACTACCATACATAAGTGTCCTTTGAGACACCATCTGGCTGTTCATAAAGGCGTCGCTTGCTTCAACCGATAACGTCCACTGCTGGACATAGGTCTCACGTAATGATGTCCCCAAAGCCCGATCTTATGCAGCCTGCTCCAGCGGCTACCGGCGACCCTCTTTTATATCATCGGTCCACCTTGTGTAGGGTCCCCCTACAAGCGCCGTGCGGTGCAGGGTCGCCACTCCAACACCTTCGGCCCCCAACGTACATCAGTCCTTCGGACTATATGTCCCGCCTATTGCCACTTCAGGTTCACGATTCGTAGGACTATATCAGTGACTCTGGTTCTACGGAACTCTTCATTTCTGATTCGATCACGTAGAGAAACGCCGAGCATAGCTCTCTCCATCGCACGCTGAGTGACTCTGAGCTTCTCAGAACCGTAGGTCATCACTGGCAATACGCACTGTTCGAAGACTTTGGTCTTCAGGCACTGAGGGATATCGGACGAAAATATCTGACGTAGCTTCCCGAACACTGCCCCGGAGATCTTGTCGTCGGTCCATAGCTGCAGAGCATTTACCATATTCCCTGCATTCACTCTCCTTTCAATATCACTGTCACATGTTCTGTTTGTAAATTTAGATCCCAAGTATGCCAATTTCTTCATGTTATTTGGCACACTGATAGTCTAGCTCCTGAGACAGGACAAAGGCTACTCCTGAATGCGAAAAAAGGGTTTTAAAGACTGGAAATCCCATCAATTTTTAGGGCTAGAAACTTAGGCTGTTGAGATTACATTCAAGTGCTAAAAGTCAGTGATTTAAAACTTCTCATAAACCTGTTAGTTCAAAACCAAATTAAATCAATATATGAATGTAAAATTAAGAAAAATGTATAATAATATTACAAGATAACTTAGTTTTAATTAGTGTATATAGTTACCATATCATTATAAGTTAAATCTGTACTTATTGTAAAACATTCTGTCATAAATGCAAGAAGATATTATAAAAAAATTAATAATCTGTGAAAGTGAAAGCTTATTTCTAGAATATGTCTAGAAATAAGCTTTCACTGGAAGCTAAAGACATTTAGGTACAATTAAAAATCATAACTGTATCAAATGTTCTTGTTTTTGAGCAACGAAAGAGCCACATTTCTTTGCGATTAAATAAATGCGTAAGTACGCATGCCTCGAATTTTTGACGCATGCGCGCTTGTTTTGTATGCCAAAACGTTTGGGAATTTGTTTTGCTCTTACAATTCATTAAAATTTATTAAGTTTCGCAGATATATTCCCGTTTTTGAAGGCTATAATATAGTTTGTGTTTGAAAGTAATCTTAATTAAATGAATAAACAACTCGTTGCTTAGTTACGTAGTTAAAGCATGTCAGCTTTTGGTTCAATAAGTTAAGTTAAGTAGCAGCCCATTAAAGTCCCACTACTGGGCACAGACCTCCTCACTCCGATGAGCAAGGGTTTTTAGAGCATAGACCCACCACGCTGCTCCACTGCGGATTGGCAGGCATTTTGGGGTCCACCGCTTCGAGGGAAGCCAGTCGCCAATCTGGTCCTTTCAGATGAGACTCTTGTAGTCTAACCCAGGAGACTCAGCTCTCACTCCCGCTGTCCATAGCGACGCGTGTTCTCGATACATTCTCCCTGTTCTCCTCTCCCAAGGAAACAGTTGAGAATGAACTCTTATAACCTCGAAGTGGTGTGTAGACTTTGGTTCAATATCTAACTTTATTTCATATTGTACACAACTTTCCCACACACACACACCACAGGATGAAAATATGGCATTGTCACCCACGTTTTTATCATCACTGTAAGTAATAAACTACAGTATACAACTACTTTAAGTTTAGCTTAAGTATATACAGAGTGCGCCAAAAGTCTCTCTACCATTTTGATTGCCTATAACTTAGTTTAAAGATAAGATAAAAAGTTTTGGTTTCCATAAAAAGATTATTTAATCTTTATATTTCTTTTTCGTTATCATTACAAAATTATATCAGCTAAATAGTGACTACAATTCGCTATGCAACTTTCGGCTATTTTTAGGGCATTTTTCATTACATCCTGCAACATCTCAGGCTGAATTTCTTCAATTTCGTGATGAATAATGTCTTTAAAATGTTGAGGTTACACAAGAAAAGGTCTGGTGCTGTTAAATCCGGAGATCTGGCTGGTCATGTTAAATCGCGAAGACAATTTTGAATCATATCTTAATTCGGCAATAACAGTAACTTCAAAACCATGGTCATTTTCAAACCAATGATGTTTTTAGTAGATATAATGATGTTTCATTTAATGTTAAGACCAAATATACTTTTTATGAAATATACTTTAAAAAAAAAACAAAGTTATAGGATATCAAACTGATAGTGGGACTTTTTCCCCACCCCGTATATTCATTCTTAATTTGTAAATAATCATTTACTGTATATATTTAGAAGACAATTAAACAGTTTACCTATTTTGTCTGAATCTGGACTGGTAGGAGACTTCGGCCTTGGCTAACTGCCATCTTAGTTGAAACTTCTTTTTTTGCGGGAGTGTGGAGCTCTGCGAGGCAGAAAAGCTCAGAATACCCACTAAAACCTAGCGGAAACCTCGTCATCCTTGAATGAGACACCAGAGGATCAGCTTGCGCATTCCTATCTGGTTGCACGGATGAGGCCAACTGAGGATTCACGGAAGCGGGAGCAGGTACGAAAACATGTGCCATCTAGTATCCAGCCTCCTTCGGCGGTGAGCGGGGGCATCTACTACATTCTCCCTCTCTTGTTCGAGGGCCTCCGATAGCGAGACTACGGTCTCGCAGAAGAAGGCTATTCCTGTCCAACACCTCACATAGGAGAGCATTGCAATAATGCTCCGCAGCGAGAGATCCCCGCCAATCCGCGCCACCAAGAGTTGACGCTGAGGTCCTTAGGCTGCGCAGTCTGCCACAGTGTAGTATGATGAGTACATAGCTGCGCCACAGTCATGATAGTTGGGCGATTCCTTTCCGTGGATATGGAGCAGGAACTTTCCGAAACACCCATGCCCGGTTAGAATCTGCACCAGTCTGTAAGCAAGCGTCCCGTGTCCCCTGGAGAGTCATTGATCAAGGTGAGGACGAAATGCTTCCACTGTGGCCACGCCACGCTATGATCCCGAGGTTGTCCTTCCACTTGTGAATCAGAGCCTGGTCGGCTAGAACCCTGAGGCACGGACGGAGGAATACTAGTAGAAACTGGCCGATTAGCAAAAAAAATACATTATCACAATCATTATGTATATGAAAAAAACATTTCTATTATAAAGTTACCATTACCATTATCGATAAGTTAATATAACGTAAGTATTTAAGAAATAACATTTAGTAAATAGAAAACAAAATTGTGATATTTATTTGTAATGAAATAAAGCAAATTGTCGTACACACAGTCCTTTTTTTGACCTTTAAAATAATGAATAAATCAGGAATATTCTAATAAATACGTGAAAATGATTTATTTTAGCGGCTATAGATAGAAAACCTCCATGAGGGTACAAAAAGATTGAAAGTGAGAAAGAAATAGAAGAAACACAAAATTTATAAATAAAAATTTTAACAAAAAAAAAACCGCCTTCCAAGCAGACTAACAAATATATTAATATGCTCTAAAAAGTAAAAAATAATAATTTGGAGTCGGTGTCAGCCAAGGAATCTGAGACGACCTGGATCGCCCTGTCGGAGACTATACTCTGGGATCGTCGCCAGTATGGCTTTGTACGGTGCACCTGTGTGGGTCGATGCCCTGACCGCACCAAATATCCTCTGCTTGCAAAAGGCACAGAGGATAATAGCGATCAGGGCAATACGGGAGTACCGTACAGTATCCTGGACAGCGGCGACCCTTTTGGCGGGCGATCCTCCGTGGGAGCTGCCGCCTGAGGTTCTTGCGGCCGTCTACCGACATAAAGTGGCGGCGAGAGCGCAGAGCCTTTGGGCTGATGCCGAAGAGGTTCGGAGGATCAGAACTCTGGCTGACCAGGCCCTGGCCCAAAAATGGAAGAAAAGCCTTGGGTCCCCAGTAGCGGGCGTGACCATTGTGGCGGCGATCCGACCTTATCTGGAATAATGGCTTTCCAGAGAGCATGGATCGCTCTCCTATAGATTGGTGCAGGTTCTGACCGGGCATGGATGCTTCGGAAAGTTCCTGCATCGAATTGGCCGGGAGGAGTCACCCGCTTGCCAACAGTGTGGTGCAGCAGTCGACTCAACACATCACACTGTGGCAGAGTGTGCAACCTGGGGACCTCAACGTCACCTCCTGGTGGCAATGACTGGCGGTGATCTCTCGCTGGGGAGCATTATAGGTGCGATGCTCTCCTGTGATAGGATGTGGGCCGGAGTATCCTCGCTCTGCGAGACCGTAGTCTCGCTTAAGGAAGCCCATGAACGAAAGAGGGAGAATGCAGCGGATGCTCAGTTGAACACCTGCTGCCTCACTTACAGATGAAGAGGGTTCCGCTGGGTTTTAGTGGGTATTGCGAGGTCTCCTCCCTCGCCGAGTCCCACACTCCTGACCTGTAGGTCGGGGTTCGTGCCTAAATGCATTTCCCAGCGAAAAAAAAAGCCAAGGAAGATTTTCCCCGGGTGTCCACTTGGCAGCTCCCGCGTCTCTCCTACCTATAGCTATATATGTAGACACCTCGGCTGTTACCGACTCCAAATATGACAATACGAAGAACACTATAAAAGAATACGCAATTATTTCTTACTTTTTAAAGCATTTTATATATATTTGTAAGTCTGCTTTGAAGGCGGTTCTTTTTTTGTTAAAATTTCTATTTATTTTTTGATTTTTAGTGAATCTGAAGTAAACTAACAAATTTGTCTCAATATGTGTACACCTAAAACGTGTCTCTTATATGAGATAACACCGTTTAAATTAAACAATTTTACAAAGTTAAATTTACATTAATATCGCCCCACCCGGGATAACATAATTTACCTTTCAATTATTGCAATGGAGCAACAAACGTAAGGTCATTGGCATTTGATTACAGACAGTTATATTTTCTGCCATAAATCGCACTCTTACTGTAAGCCGTTGAGGAGTTCCATTGATCTTATTTAATTACGACTAGCACTTGACCATACCGAATTTACGGTAGGCAACTTAAATATCTGTATAGCTTATATAAGATTCTGCCGAGTATCGTTGATTTGCTCCTAAGAATTGAAGAATTCCGTCACTTTGTCATGGATTCCATCATTACAACCTTACCAAACTATCACAAAACAACCCTTGAAGAAATCGGTTGGTGTGATCTTGAGTTATTCGTCCATTTGTCGCGCACATGCTTACGCAAATTTAAGACTTATCCGATTTTGTCATGGATGCCATCATGAGAACTGGTTTTAAAAAAATGGAACCCTATGACGAGCACCACCTGTCAATTAAAAAAAATCATCAAGATCGGTCTACCCAGTCGGGAGATATGAGGTAACAAACATATAAAAAAATACAGACGAATTGATAACCTCCTCCTTTTCTTGAAGTCGGTTAAAAACAGCTGACGTCTAGCCCGGGACAATAACCTCGAACTGCCCGCGCGGCCGCCGCTAACTGCAGTCGTTGACCCGGAATTTTGTGTTTCAGTGCTGGTTTTTTTTTAGTAAAATATTGTATTTTTTATGAAACTATCGTTGTATTTAGTTGTACTAACTTAATGAAACGTAATTAATGCTAATAAAATGTTTTCAAAGGTGTCGTTAGTACTACCGTCTGTCTTCATAAGCTGGTATGTATTATATATCATTATACTCGTATATATCTATACATACATATATATATATATATATATATATATATATATATATATATATATATATATATATATATATATATATATATAA